>BMAW01011323.1:253415-315496 GCA_019974015.1 Nephila pilipes
AATATCCATAATGATATTCCTAAAACCAGAATAAGTACTATCTGAATATGATAATCCATATTTTGACCTTCTTTTTCACTGAAGATACATTTCATTTTCCTTGGAATGTTTCTTAAGCACACCAATTATTTCCTGAAGACATTGCCATTTACATCTCACCTTTTATGAAATTAAAACCTGTCCTTTCCTTTTTAAAAATTTCTTTTGTCTTGATCAAGGCATGATAAAATTGCTTTGAAAATTAATATCAAAATAATTTTAGCTATGTGGTTTTGATACAAACACTGAATCTGAAAAAGAATGAATAATATTTTGCAATGAATTAATAGATACTTTGAAACAGTATTTGAATTAAATAGAACGCGTAGTAGGTTTGAATCCAAACAAAGCTTTATGCAAGATAAACAAATATTCATCAGTCACAGATATTGAAAGTGAAACTCTGGAAGACAAATGGCAAAGGTAAAAGAAAAAGGGCCTTTCATTTTTATAACTGTTAGTGCAAAATTCATTTATAGCACATAGTATTAACGTCCAAAAACAAGGCGGCGTTGTTTTACATTTTTGGTCTTTTAAATAAGGCGGGTCTGTTTCTTTAATGCTTATTTAAACTAAGTTTTCGAAGCTTCACTGTGTAGAGATAAAAATAAGGCATCTGAGAAAGGTGAAAAGCTACATTAATTTGGAAATAAAAAAATCTCAAATCATGATTTTTTGAAAAATTTGACGTTCCGACACCCCTTAATGCTGAGAGATGGTATTCTGAAAAGCTAATTTTGAATTCAGATTGGTTATGGCAAGCAGAATGATTCGTAATAGTTATCGTGTGTTTTATCATACAAAATTATTCTTTACGAAACTGTTACAAAAGAAATGATTCAATGACTTAAATTGGGAAAAGGCATGTAATCTTCGTTATAAAAGAAATAAACAGTAAAAATTAGATGTAATAAGAAAAATCGGAATTAAATTCATTTAATCAACGCTAGATAAAATGAGGGGGGTGGGGGAGACCCGTTCTATGAATTTTTTCTTTTAAAAAAAAAACTTCCTATGAAATTAGCATATTTAAAATAGTTCAAAATTTTTGTAGTCAAAAATCGATCTGTTAAACAAAATTTCAGATTATCTGCTGCTGAATTAAACAATTTACGTTATTTTTGTTCACTTATATCTCGTTATAACATTTTTTTTTTGTTTTGTTTTTCTGATTATGGTAATCCAACAGTATATATATATATATATAATAACAACATATAAATTCCTGGCCTCTTCATTGGTGACAGCTTATAAATAACGTAATGCATTTGATTGAGGAAATAAAATTGGAAATATTGTCTCAAATTTTATCAAAAATACAATACATCTATAAACTGTTCGTTGATCAGAACTTCATTATTTGTCTCCGGAATTTTTATGAATCATTAAAAAATCGATTTTTATTATAAACGAGATGTAAAGCGCCGTTGAGTAGAAGCAAAAGATGAATTTTTTTCCCTAGATATACTTGAATAACAAATGATGTTTTTTTAGAGTTTAAAATGGTTGTCATTTCATACAAAATGGAAGAACAAAAATTTCTTCTATTCCCTGAACGCAGGAACTAAATAAAATATGTTGGCCTAGCTATGCGGGGATAAAACCTTAGGAATATTCGGAGGTAATTTTTTTTATGCTTATAAGCAATAGATTTATTGATTAGCTCATATTTTCGAACTAGGTTTTGCAAGTACAAAAATAATCCTCTTGCTTGTCTTTCTGCTCTTGCCTTTATTGAAACAGTTTCTTTATATAGTTCCATTACTTCCGTATTTTAGAACTCTTGAGGATTGAGATTTATAACTGGCATTTTTTTAAAGCTATCGTACTGTGAGTTTTCAAAACTCTGTTTTTCTCATTTTTCTTATTTCATTAATTTTATCTCTGATTATACCAGTAAAAATTTTGAATATCTCTCGACGTTCTTTAAAAATTGTTGCAAAATTTGAATATCTCTTGCGTCAATATATCAAATGCGTCAGAAAATTTGGCAATTTCCTCCATTCGTATCCAGTGTTTCATAATAATCATTCCATATTTTATATTTTATTTGCTTTAAATCTGTCTGACTTAAAGAGGGGAAACCCCACCTCACACCTTTTTTTTGTACATAAAATTGGCTTTTAATGTAATATTTAAGATTTTAACCCTGAAATTTTATATTGTATTTTATCTGTCATTGTGTTTTATGTATCATTTTATCTTTATGTGCTTTTAAAAAAACTTTTCACATATTTTAAACAAATGTTTGGCGCAGTTTAGCCATAAACCCTTATTGTCACTCACTTCTTCCTCCATTCGTAAATTTTTTTCTCTCTTTCTTCTTATGGCCTCGAAATGACGGGGGGGGGGGGGGATGGAATACTAGCGAGAAAACTTTTTATTTGTTTACTAGCTTTTATGAAAAAGGAAATGTAATATTTTACAACGTGTATAGAAACCGGAGGAATATAAAAGTAAGGATAACCCATTGGATTTATATATAAAGAAGTGATCAAACAACATTGTAAAGGAGTTAACGAGTCTCTTTTAGTAGGAAATGCATAAGAGGTGGAGTTTCTCCTTTAGAGGTTCTCCAGAACCGGTGAAACCCATTCGATTTACGACACAACCTCAGTAAAGATAAAATAAGATGCGTGTTAGGATGGCTAATAGAAATCCATCTGAGGAAGCGCTAATCTCTTGTTCAAGTTTTCGCTTTAAATTACTGTGAAAAACTGACAGGTCATCAAATTGTTTTTCTTTTAAAAAGATTTTCGTGGTAATTAAAGCACGCGCAAAAAGAAAAAAAAAAACCTCACTAGTATTTTTGACGTCGTTAGATTTCATTAATATTTGATTTCCTGCGTAAATCTTAAATTTAATTTATAGGTACATACATTGAATGTTTTTTTCTATATATGACTTTTGACCTCTCTCTCTCTATATATATATGATTTTTTAAGTGTAATTTGCTATTTTGAAATGTAATTGAATATGTTTCAAATGTTTACCTTCCCCCCTTTTTCTGTGATTGAATTTCTGATTTTTGGTTTGTTATTATCTTTTTATAATGTTAATCACAGAAGTGGGATTGTTAGATCTGTAATTACCGGTATAATAACGTATTATTCCATTCCCAAGTATGGAACAGTATTTACATTATTCCCATTTTTCCAAATTTTGGCTGTTCTATCACTTTACTTTTTCATTTATTATATATTTACTTTCTTTTAATGTATTATTTTTTTAAAATCTAATTAGTCTTTTTTTTTTTTCTAAAATTATCTCTAGCGTATAATTTTTTCTTAAATTATTTCTAGCATATAATTATGTTTTTAATATTTATATTTTCTTAACTTTCTTTAGTTTGCAATGTTTGTACATTTATAATAGGCTTGTATTTATGATACATTTGATGATAGTTTTACAATGGTTTCTTTTTTATTTCTTTATTGTGTTTTTAAATTTTATTTATTATATAATTTATTTTTTTCATAATTATTTCTAGCATATAATTTTTTCTTCTGTATCTTTATTTTTTAGCGTTTCATTATAGTGTTTTGTTGTTTCACTTATAATTATAATAGTCTTTTGTTTATTATACAATTAATTTATATTTTACCAATATTTTTCTTTTTTGTTTTATTATTTAATTTTTGGTTATTGTATTTTGTGTATATATCTGGTCATCAAAGAGGAAATTTGTTGGAAAAAAAAGGCGAAGTTGGTTAATAACTTAGACATAGGAAGAATTATTTTATTCATCAAAGTATGCACCGTAACAGGTCAATTGAAAAGTCCCCGGCCTGACACATAGATGGCGCTACTAGAATTAAATCCAAATGTTTTTTAGTTAGCCCTACCCCTCAAAAGATGCGTATATAAATTTGACAGCTGTCGGATCATTTGTTTGTGAATTATAGCATTTTGAGTGAAGCAACTTTTGTTATTGTGAAAAAAATGGATAAAAAGGAATTTCGCGTGTTGATAAAATATTGCTTTTTGAAGGGAAAAAATACAGTTGAAGCAAAAACTTGGCTTGATGCCGAGTTTCCGGACACTGCCCCAGGAAAATTAACCATCAAGGATTGGTATGCTAAGTTTAAACGTGGTGAAATGAGCACCGAAGACGGTGAACGCAGTGGACGCCCAAAAGAGGTTGTTACCGAAGAAAACATTAAAAAAATCCACAAAATGATTTTGAATGACCGTAAATTGAAATTGAATGAAATAGCAGACACTCTAAAGATATCAACTGAACGTGTACATCATATCATTCACGAATATTTGGGTATGAGAAAGCTCTGTGCAAAGTGGGTGCCGCGCGAGCTAACTTTTGACCCAAAACAACGACGAGTTGATGATTCGGAGCAGTGTTTGAAGATGATCAAGCGTAATAAACCCGAGTTTTTGCGTCGATATGTGACAATGGATGAAACATGGCTCCATCATTTCACTCCGAAGTCCAATCGACAGTCATCCGAGTGGACTGCACACGATGAACCCGCTCCAAAGCGTGAGAAAACGCAACAGTCGGCTGGCAAGGTTATGGCGTCTGTATTTTGGGATGCGCCTGGAATAATTTTCATTGACTACCTTGAAAAAGGAAGGACCATCAACAGCGACTATCACATAGCGTTATTGGACCGTTTGAAGGACGAAATCGCCGAAAAACGGCAGCATTTGAAGAAAAAGAAAGTGCTGCTTCACAAAAACTATGCACCGTGTCACAAGTCAGTGAAAACGATGGCAAAAATCCATGAATTGGGCTTCGAATTGCTTCCTCATCCACCGTATTCTCCAGATCTGGCCCCCAGCGACTATTTCCTGTTCTCAGATCTCAAAAGAATGCTCGCTGGGAAGAAATTTTCGTCGAATGAAGAGGTGATCGCCGAAACTGAGGCCTATTTTGAAACAAAGGACAAATCGTACTACAAAAATGGTATCGAAAAGTTGGAGGGTCGCTATAATCAGTGTATCACCCTTGAAGGGAATTATGTTGAATAAAAAAAACTAATTTTGCCAAAAAAAATGTGTTTTACTATGGTAGGCCGGGGACTTTTCAATTGACCTGTTATTGTATACGCTTTTGTCATTTATACTGCAGGTTGTTTCGGCCGGTGGTATGACATCCTAGCGGACGAGAGTCAATGAATTCCTGAAAGGGCAATTTTACAGCGTTGTCGGAATTAAACGGTTTTTCTATTTAAAAACTGCCCAACTTGCAGAAGAAATAGTAGTCAGTGGGGGCTAGGTCCGGTGAGTATGGAGGAGGATGACGAAGAAGTTTGAACTCCAATTCCTGCAGTGTTGCTACAGTCATTTGTGCCGTGTGTGATCTGCCGTTATCATGCAGTAAGATAGGAGTTGATTTGTTGATCAATCTAGATTGTTTTTCATAAAGTTTTTGCTTCATTTCGTCTATTTGGTTGCAGCAGATTTCTTTGAGATGAGTCAGACTCAGCGGTGTCCTTTAGTTTGTCATTATTGTCCTTTGATTCTGAGCGACCGCGTCGCTCATTTGTGTGGTCAAAGTTACTTGTACGAAATTTGGCGAATCAATTTGTTACTGCTGCTGCAAATAACACTAGAGCCAAATACACTATTAATGTTTCGCGCAATCTGCGATGCCATAGTTCCATGTTAGAACTCACACTTAATAATAGTGCGAATTCCCGACCGTTCAATTTTCAACAAAATTAAAAATTTTGAGATTTTTTTTTATATTCTTAGAGCTTACAATGATTTCTTTAAATAGGCGAGATGTGTAACTGTCCAACAACAGCAACAAAGAAAAACAAAACAGAATGGTAAAATTTTAAGCCATTGTCAAATAATTAGCCATTAAAGTTGGCAATATTATTAACTACAAATTTCATCCTTGCCAATCTAGTATATTGTCCAATACATCATATAAAATTCACTATTTACACTTCCAATAATTATACATATTTAATAAAAACACATACAAATTGTTATTTATTTCTTATTATTTTTGAAGTGTCTTTTTCAGCATCAAATTGTTGATAAATTGTTCGATATCGTCCATTATTTTATTCATTTCGCTATTTGCACGCGCATTTAAATAACTGCGCATGCATTTCTAATGTAATGGGAACAGGAACTACAATGTTGTCGTCGTGGGAATCTATATTGATGAAATCTTTTGAGCTCTGAACGATATCCAAAATGTCTTCGTCGCTATGCACTCATCATCATCGATTACTACCAATTCGTCCAGTGATACTATAGGGCAGTCTAATATTGTAGAAACTTTCTCAAAAGTTTCATTAAATGTGAGCTCAATTTTAATATTCGCCGATTCTTGAGGCATCGAAGGATCAATTACTTTAGAAAATTCTACAAATGGCCCAAACAAAATTTTCAATCGTCTTTGGCGTCATCAAATTCCAAGCAGAGAGCAACATATGTAGTACATATAATAAATTGTTGGAGAAGTCTTCTTATGCTTCAGTTGCTAGTAAATAATTTCAAAGCAATTGCTTTCGGTAATGAAATTTTGACCGCGGGTACCTTAGTGGTCAAGGTCGTGAACTCACAACTGGTGTTGTTTCCGTCCAGTCATGTGCTCGAATTCCGATGGCATGAATGACCCGTCATAAATCAGGGCTAATGCACGTTAAATCTGCTGAGGCTCTATTGGTGGTGTGTGGAAGTTTGGAGACGGGGATACCAGCACTGGTGTCGACCAAGATTCAAAATGACGAGGTCCATCCCCGATACCCTTGTGTTGCTACTAATTTTAACGATTAACAACTGTCAATCAGTCGATAGTGAAATTTCAATTTTTGTGTAATGCCTTCATCACATGGTTGTAAAATATGTGTGTTATTTTGAGGCAAAAAATACTAGCTTTATAGCTTTTAATTTAATATCAGAGTGCCAGACAATTGTCGATAATTAATGTGACTGTCGAATAGGTGAGCATAGTGGAAACTATCCACGCTTTTTTTGTCCGCCGTATATTAGATCTATTCGTACATTTTTCAAACACTGCGATTTTAAACTATTCCCAACGACAAATAAGATTGGTTTTTGAGATCCATCTGAATTGCATCGTACCAATACCGTTATTCTTTCTTTAGATATTATCGCCCTTGAACACCATTGACCTTTAAACGATAAAGTTCTGTTAGGTAAGCTTCGGTAAAATAAGCCATTTTTGTCGGCGTTGAAGACTTTAAGACGGCGTTGACTGCAACCAATTTGTTGCCATAGTTGGTGAAATTTGGTTAACTTCACTGCAATCATTTTTTACACTATTTCGTTTCTTTTCTTGAAACGTTCCGACCAGTCTGAATTTGTAAAAAATTTAATACCCACTTGTTTTACAAGTTCATCCGTTCCTTCCAAAAATAAAAATTATGATAATGTAGTATTTTGTGACCTAGCTTGTTTGAACCAAACATGCAACGCAGTTTCTAAATCTTCATGTATAGCCGTTTTCATGCGTTCTCTCTACAGCTTCAATATATTGCGCTTAAACATAGCCGTAACTTGATCCCTATTTTTATCGTCAGTAATGTAGAGTTAGAAATACTGAATTCTTTACATATTTCCACTTTCGCCCTCTGTTTTTCATCAACTGTTTTGAGCAGCCCCATCTTCATTTTGAGCGAAAAAGCGGTTTGATTCCATCCCGATTTCTGTGCACGTTAAAATAAATACAAAAAACACGAAATTTACTAATTTTGACTTAAAATTCGTAGATTTCAGCATAAAATTTACCAAGTTCGAAAACTAATTGAATAGTAGATAGAAATATTTTGACTGTTGATCACATTTAATCAACAAGTTCGCTAGCGGTGCCCCATATATTCAACAAATACCTCGAGTAAAATACAGCTGTAACTATTATGAAAGGCTAGACTAAATTTTTTTGCTTCATATGAATTTTTAAGTTTCGCTTAAGACTTGGTCTTGCAGAAGTCGGATCTAGGAACCCGAAACACACTCACAAAGGATGCCACATCCATGCAGGTGTCATTTCCTTTTACAAGTCGGAGTTATTTGGCACCAGTAGGCTGAAATAAAAATTTCAATTATCCAACCGGCGGAAAATATTGTGTCCTATATTATGTTCAGTCTAACGAAAAAAGTAAGGAAAAAATCTGTGTTCGAGAAGTGAAATCTTTTCATGTTAAAAGAAAAAAAAAAGTGTATGAAATTACGTAGTATTATTTTGTCGGAACCGAAGTATTATTTCGTGCTGACCGATTTTATGTGTTAAACGTTTTTCACTATATATTAATAGCTTAGATATTGATATAACCAATTTGATTTCAATTAATGCATGCTTATATTATTATCGATTGCTTATTTATGAGAGATTTTATTATAGAAAGTGGTTAAATGAATTTTTAAAGAGTGCACATTTTTTATGTGCAAATGTTTCGAGCTTTATCGTCACATCTATGGATAACTGGACACATAATTATTGTATGGTTAATTCATGTTTGTGGTGAAACAGTAAAATACTTATAAATATTTATAAATTTGATTTAATCTACATTTTATTTATTTATTTTGCGGATAAATGAAATAATTACAGTTTTTCAATATCATTATCTGAGTTAAAAAAAAATCATATCGGTTACTATCTGTCTCTGATTAAATCTTTGCAATAAATTGGCTGAAATCAAACTCTATGATAGTTTTTGTTTACCTTTTGTCTGTGTGTGACATTTTTCATGTTTCCATTCTGCTATTAAAGTCATTGAATAGTAAATATTTGTCTTTGTATGTACATTTCTATTTTGTTCCACAAATTCTTTGTTATATTGAAAACAGTGGATTTTCGTTGCTTTGAACGCTATGTATCGTTATGTACATGAATTTGGCCTGTCTTACTTAAATAACCAACATATGCTAGCCATTATTTCTTTCTTAACCAACAATTTCTTTTTAATCCTTTGTGTTGAAAAATTTGATCTAACACTCGCTTACCGTTGATGGACTCTAATATTATTTTAATCCATAGGTTATTTTTTGTTGTAAGAAGAGAAGTGTCTTAATTTTGACTAACAAAAAAAAAAAAAAAAAAAAAGTTCCTATTTCTAAACTATTTATATGGTATTAATTTTGTCAAAATCAAATATTAATAAAAATGATTTTGCTCATTTCTGATGACATGTGCCATTAATTCTTTAATTTGATATAAGGTATAACATGATGATGAATTCATAATGATTCGTTGAATGACGTCATAGGCTGAGCACGTGAAAATGTGGGCGAACGACAAAAACGGAGAAAGGGTGCTTCGAACTCTATTTAAGCAAGTTTAATCTGTCCAAAAAAATGCGCATTGTGAAAATCTGTCAGTAATATCTTAGCATGGAAAGGCGAAATACTTGCTGTCGCGTATTTAACAGTGGAGCTGTGAACGAATTTAAAGCTCTGTTTGAAGCTTATTTTAAAACATTTACGAAAGAAAATTATGACGTTCTTGAAAAAAATTTACAGAGATGAAGCCGTATTTTTAAAGTGTATTTATGAATGATTTAAATGCTTTTAGAATGGACGAGATTCCATTGAAGACGCTGCTCAAACTGTTTGGTACGACTGAGAGATAAAGAATAAATTCAATGCTTTTTCCATTCTTCGACAGCAAGAGTCTGATTCATATAGAATTTAATAAAGAAAAAAATATGCTTACAGTTACTAGGATATTCTGGTACTTTTATTGCAAAGGATCCGTTGTGTACGTTCACAGGACGGCGCTGCGGGCTCTTAATACCTTCTCCGTGATAATATCCACATGTGACTTTTGTTGCGAAATAGTTAATAGTCCGGCCGGTAGAACAGTTGTGTGCTTTATTTATTCACCATACTGACCTGATCCTGCTCCAGCACCTTTCTTTTTGTTTCTGCACCTGATGAAAAACTCTAAATGGAAAACGAGTTTCTAATATTCCAGACTCTCAAAGTCATGTGACGGGCCGCGGTAGCCTAATGGTCAAGGTCGTGGACTCACGATCGGCGGTTTTCGTTCAGTCGCGGGTTTGATCCTTGGCCGCCAAAGACCCGCCGTGTAGCCGGGGCTGATGCACGTTAAATCTGTTCGAGGCCCAAAGTCCTCCCGTTGGCGTGGTGTGGATGCTAGGAGAGGGGGGTGCCAGCTCAGGTGTCGTCCTCGTCACCTGACTGTGATTCAAAATTACGAGGTCCTTCGCCAATAGCCCTCGTGTTGCATCTAGTGCGACGTTAATAAAAAACTAAACTAAACAAAACTCAAAGTCATGTGACGAGGGTTCTGCATGCGATACCGAAAGAGAACTTTGCCTGCAATTTTCAAGAAACATACAGTCTTTGTCAAAAGAGCATAACAATCAATGATAATTACTTAGAAAAAATATGAACCGTTTATCTTGATTAAAGTAAAAATCTCGTTTATGAACTTATTCATCGAATTGTTTTTGTGTTGAACAGATTAAAATAGTTCTATTAATTAAAACGTAAAAAGTGTATTAAGTAATAATATCCAAAGTGGCAGCCTTTGCGCGCGCAAAAAAAAAAAAAAAAAAAAAATGATGCTTCTAATCTTGTACAAATTAAAGTAGTTCAATTCATTTAATGGGTGTACTATACGACGTTATTTAAGTTCCTTGTCAGTTATTGATTATGAAAGACATGCAGCAACAAAAGCTATAATCCGTGTTCATCATCATATCAGTACCAGTAGGATGCCAGATAACATTAGAAAACACCCCATCTACCAGTAGAGAAATATGATGTAACTTACGTCTAGAGATAAGCGATCACAAAAAAATGTCACTACCGTCACCTATTTTTCAGGGCATACTACTAATAACATTAATTAATGTTTTTTTTCCTAAATTTTTCAAAGTTAAGATTTATTATTAAATCTTTCTATTTTCAAAGTTAAGATTTATTATTAGATATTTCTATTTTATTATTGGATGCTCAGTCTGAATCGAATGATGAATGACATACTGGACATTTTTTGTTCTGCATGTCTATGAAATAGTATTTATTGCCAATATTAACTTCGGTACTTTTTATATATCTTGTGTTAAGTTGAACAATTGAATATAAATATCTATTTATTAAAAAAAATTTTAGAAGAAAGATTATGTTCTCTTTATTTGCTTAAAAGTTTTTTTTTTTTTTTTTTGCTTTGTCGAAGTCTTAAGTATGTACAATATTTTAAATTTTTATATTTCGTATTGTTTAATAAAATAGCGATACTGGTGAACCAAGTCGAGTGGTGTATGCCGTCTATGAGTATGATCCTCTGTTGGATTCATCCAATATGACTATGGATGATTGGATTAGAATAGCTATGGATATAAAGGTAAAAATAGATGCTAATATAATTTTCTATTATTGAAAATGTGATTTCCTTTATTAGTTTTCAAAATCTTTTTTTTTTTTAAACTTTTAATATTCTGACTAAATACATATATTTTAATGTTTGTTTCATGAGTAATACTCGAATATTATTATATTTTTATGTCAAATAACAGTACATATTTAAATTTAAAAAAAGAAAAAAAAATGTAATGCATCACTATAGACTTATTGATTCAATTTTGATTATTTTTCTAAGTGAAAAACTAATAAATGGATAAAACAATACTGTAACTTTTTTATTTTTATTTTAGTGAACATGTTGAAGAATTTCTCCAAACTTGTGCATGCTTTTCTGGTTTCATATTTTAATTATAATTAATTTCTTATTTGTAATGCATAATTTGGTGAGCATCATTGTACTCAATCAATTTATGTGCATTCTACTATGAAAAGGATATAATAGTCGCTTAAGGGGAAGAATTCTGGAATTAATTAATCTCCTTAAAACACATAATATACTTCTATATTTTGTCTTTTCTTTCTTCAGCATAAACAATTTGTAATCTTGCTTTAGAATTTTAAAATAGCTGTTTTGATGAATATTGTTTATATTAATTTTTAATTGAAGCATTCGATCTTCCTATGAATTTTATAATAATTAGTTTTACTTAAGGAAAAGAGAGTGCATTACCTTTATATTTTGCAAGAAACTTAAAAGAAAAAGTATATACTGTTTTTTTGTAATGATCTAGAGTTAAGAGATCTTTTTTTCTGTAATGTTTTTCAATTTCAGCTTGTATTGAGAATTTTAAATAAAAGTATTAAATTTAAAATGTTGTGGCACCTAATTTATAATTGAAGAATATTGTCATAAAATTGCGTATAATATTTTAATCCTGTGATGGGAGAATCTTGCTATATTTTAGTGTTCAAATTGTGTGTGTGTATATATCTATCTATATATATATAAGCGAAATACCACTGACTGACTCATCACGAGATCTTAAAGACTATACAACCGATTGACTTGAAATTTGTGATAGTTACTCATTTTGCGATGTAGACGCTCACTAAGAACGGATATTACGGAAGTCTTATCCAAAATGTAATTTTCATCCGTTTATCTACTCTTATCCGTCGGTTAAGTAATTTTGGCGACTTTATCGCCAAAAATGATATGACCGACGCCAAACGGAATACAATTTTTTATATGTATACTGTGTATTGTCACCAATTCAGTTTACTTGGTGAGATTTGCGCGTGCGGAATGGAAAAATGCCAAATAATTTTATATTGAAGCGCTGATGGAGGATTGGTGAGATTTTGGCGAAGGGGCTCTTTATGTGAAATTTCTTACTTCTCGAAAATAGGAGACGTACATATTTAGCACCAGAAATAAATGAGTTTGGAATAAATTGAGTTTCTGAATTTGGAATGTAGTTTAGCTCCAAAACTTAGAGGGATTTTGAAAAATACTAAAATGGCGACTTTTTATGGAGTAGCACACGCCCAAGACAATCTTCGTTTACTGGAGGATCTCGCTACATGCATGAAGGAACTGAAGAGGCTATGGCATACGTAAGATATTTTGGGCGTCCCGACTTGCGCGACTTTTTTTTAGGATTGCATTCACTTGCAATCCTAAATGTCTAGAGATCAAAATGTCGTGAGGCAAGGACAAAAATCTTATGATAGTCACATTGCCATTGCGATGGTATTTCATTTGAAAGTTAAGCACGTGATGAATATTCTGACAAAAGGTTGCATCTTTTGCGGTACTAGGTGTCGCATGTATATGGTAGAATGAATTTTATCCATATTATATATATATATATATATATGGGGTGACTTTTTACTAAATTTTTTTATTTTTCTCATATATTTGAATGTCGAGGATAACCATTATTACAGGCTATCAATTTCTTATAATTTTAAATTTAGATTATCATTAAAGTTTTAAGAATTGAAATTTTTTTTAATATCTTACGTATAGTTTACAAAATATTATATTATCGTCGGTCCAGCGAAGCGGACGGGTATCAGCTGGTATATATACAGGGTGGTTATAATTAAATTGACCCTATTTAGACCCTTGTAGCACCCTTTTGACGAAACTTGGTATTTGAACCAAGGGGAAAAGATTCCTTTAATGAAATAAGTTTCAAGTTTTGACCACCAGATGGCGCTTTTCAAAAATTCCTTATACGAGTTAGTCAAACATATAAAGAGACTTGCAGTCATAGCCAGAATATCATTCTGCGTGCCTTTGTCATCGTTAATCATACCCTTACAGAAGAAAGATCGAGCTTTACTGGTAGAACTGTTTTATCAGAACGGCTGCAATAGCCTAGCTGCACTGCGTGAAAGATTGAGAAAATATCCATGTCTAAAAATGGCGTGAAGAAAATGATTATGAAATTTGAAGAGACTGCCGACTTGGGTGTACTGCCAGGAAGAGGAAACCAGTTGCGAATGAAACTGTCGAATAAGTCGCTACTGCTGTGGTTGAAAGAGTCTCCAGTTCCAGTATTCTTCAGCAAGTGCTCGATCGGTGTCACGAGAGTTAGCGATTTCGTGGTCGACAGTATGAAAAATTCTGCGATCCATTTTAAAATGCACTACCATTGAACACGCTATAATGTGCTTTCAACACGTAATTGATGGCAATGGAGCACACGTTGAGCACGTTCTGTAATTGAATAAATTTTAATGATTCTGATAGATTTTTTGTCCTTTTCGGAGCCACAATTCTTCCTGTTATCAAAATGTGAACAATTCTTTAAGTCAGAAATCGGTTCACAATGGTACATATAACGTATATACCAAGTTTCATCAAGATTCAATAAGTAGAACGAGTTCTAGAGGGGTCTGAATAGGGTCACATTAACCACCTTGTGTATATATATATATCCCAATCTTCGAGGCATCCGTGACTCTTCTTCTCGACAAAAAACAAAATAATGCACAATCGTATGCTGCCTGTACATTTCTGACTTTTCTTGATACCTTTGGTGATGGATTGTTGCCCTGGACAGCACATTCTCCAGATCTGTCACCCGTTGATAACATCTGGTCACGATTAATGGATTCTGGCATGGAGGTGAAACCGCATATAATTATATACCTATATCTGTCATCCAAACTCAGTGCAACTGGATATCTAGTCGGATCAGAGCTGTTATTGCTGTCTGAAGCAGCAGATTTGTGTACTGAATTCTGCACGCTTTGTACCGCAAAGCAATATCAAATTAAATGTCTTCCTCTCATTTTACTAAATACACTGGTGATTAAAATTTGAAGAATTTGATTATTGAATTCAATTTTAGTCGATGCTATGGGGGGGAGATCATTGCAATTCACCTCTCCCTTCCGAGAATCATCAAGAACCTGAAGGTTGGAGGATTGGGAGCGACTGTCACAGGAATTCATAAACTGTCTCATTTCTAGAGTGAATTTGCGTTTTGAAAAGGATGGAAATTTTTGTGAATTTCAGTGAGAGAATGGGAAAAATTAAATTATTATTGTGAGAAACTAATAGGAATTAAAGTTAAATCATATTATATATATATATACGCTTACTTTACACATTTGAGAAAAAAATTATTTAAAAAAAAATGTATTAAATTATTACAGCGTTTTCTAATTTTATCAGCCGTCAGGGAAAATAAAACATCTTTGGTAATATCTCAATATGAGTATTTTTTTATATATTTTCTGATTGAAAATTAATTAATGGCTGTAAATGCACTGATATGAAGAATTTGAAATCGTTTTTTCATCGTAAAATGTATTGGGAATTCAAAGCCATTAATTGGGAATGTCAGCTTGGAATTTGTATCCTCACCTACAGAAAATAGTTGCAAATATTTTGTGAATAATGTCATCAATATTCTTCCATATACTTAGTGTCATTTTTTATTCGTGAATTGTTCAATATCAGAATGATTTTACCTTTAATATTGTTATTAGATTCACTGCTGACGCAATATTTTATATAAATAACCACAAAACTGTCGTTAAAAATTTTAGTACTTACCACAAATGTATCGTTTGGCTAAGGATTTGTACTTACAGGTGCAATATCAAAAGAGATTTCTTTTTGTGGATCATAGCTTTATAGCCATGATCCATATATCCACTATGATCATAGCTTTATCATTTCATAAAATATGGAATGTGTTTTTATCGCATTTGTTGAGGCTGGATCTTTGCTTAAATGTATCTTTTGTTCATTTCATGTTGACTAAGAAGGAAGCGTTCCGGGAATGATTGAAAGGAATCTCTACTTAGCAGCATTTATATTGAGATTAATTGATCTCTCAACTTCTTCCGTGATTTTAATATTTTGGCTTACTATTCCCAATAAGCTATCCTTAAAAAAGTATATACTTTTTTAAATTAAAATTTATGGAAAAGTATTTAGAATGAAATACATAGAAGAAATTGATATAAAATATATATCTGAAAATTAAATGTCATAGCTTATCGAGTTATTAAAATTTTTAAATTTTGAATATTAGCCTTATTAAATTATATTTTTGTTTACTTATAGTTAATATTTTGTAATGAACTCTGCAAAGCATATAGTTTATTGCAGTTGTTCAAATATCTGTATCACAGTTTCAAGTCAAAGTTTATTATAGCAAACAAAATAATGAAAATTATAGAAAGTTTTCTTGTGTGTGCACAAACTTATCAATCAAATTTGAAGGTGTTTAAATTTCATTGGCATCTCCTTATCCGAAAATTCAAAATAAATAGTAATGAAAAATATGGATTTAGAATCGTCATTACAAACAGATAAAATCTGTTGCATCGCCAAAGGTAGATACTGTAGAAAGAAGTGTTTTTAAAATATCGTTAGAGATGCAACCACCTTTTAGATCACTTATTTGCATGAAGAGGTATGAGGAGATTTACTCCAGCTGTAAATCCTGTAATAACTATCTGAGTCTAACGCTTTCTTTTTCCGTGTATTGTTTGGTTATTTTGAGTTTCAGTGATGTGTAGGGAGTATCGGAAGATCGCTGATGTAATCCAAAATATCATAATTCAAAACAGATACTATACTATGAAACGTAGTATTTTCCGAAACAGTAACCGCTGTTATAAACTGAGATTGGAGCTGCAAAAAATTATAATTCTCGGTTATTTCTCCAAAATACTGGCGCTCCGAATGGTACGCGATTTACTTGGATTGTTGGATCAAGCTCAATTTCTAAAGGCATTTTAGCAACCAGAGAGCGGGAATACGGTAACGACAGTCAAAAGCGATTCAGGAGTGGGGGGAAAAACACTTCGAGATGGAATAAATTATTAATTAATTTCAGAAGATGAAAGTCAGGTTTGCAGTTGCTTTTAAATATAAGATCAGGACTTGAATTCACTTATGTACCCTTGTTCTTTCACACTCCTTTGGTCCACTTTCTCACAACTTCCTGCTAATTTGCAGGTTGGTAGTATCCCAAGATACCATATATATATAGATGAAAATAAGTAAATAAATATAAAGGAATTGTTAAATTAATCAATTAACAATAGTATATAGAAGCAAACTAAGGAAAAAAAAATATTACAAAAAGGAATCATACTAAAATTAATTTTTTCAAAGATTAAAGAAAAAGTAAGATAGGGAAAGAAACATTTAGATTATATTTTTGTGTGCTTGAAAACATAAAACAATAGAAATAGTAAAAAATTACAAAAAAAGTAAGAGACAATTGTACCACAAAAATTACTAAACCTTTAAATGATGGCCAAAAGATGAAATTATACTCATGAAAAAGTAGACTAAAGCATGGAAAAATCAATGTTAATGAGAAAGAATAAACTATGAAGAAAATAAAATATAACATTCTTTTATTCAGAATCTGGTTCAGATTTAACGCTGGTTAAACGATGTTATACGATAATCAACTTTTTCCAAACAGGAAAAAATGCTTTAAACAAAATGGTATTCAAAATTGAAAATATTAACATGCAAAAAAAAGAAATTAATTGAAATCACCCCAACTTATATATATACAATGTATATCTCATGAAAATGGAAAAATGACAATCTAAGTAATAATGCATAAGATTAAAAAAAGCAGTCTTAAATAAGGCGTCATACAAAGTATGAAATTTACATAAAATTCCCGCTCTAATGGATACTTAACTCATACAGGAAGTATAAAGCTTTGGCTTCTAACAGAGAGAAATAGTTCTAATAAAAGAAAATCGTAAAAATGCATTTAAAACTAAAAAAAATTAAAGAAGAATTATTAAATTTTATAATTATTGTGTTTGTAATTACTCTGAATAAAATTCCAAGAATAATATGCTTGTAGACAATTTCTTAAAAATTTATCACAGTTTATGTTATAATATCTTGTATTTTAGTCACAATTCTAAAATAACGTAATATATTGTTTTTAATTATCTTTCTAAATACTCTCAGGCTTTATGAACTTGTCCTTATTGGTACTTTATGAATCTTAAAGCAAAATATATTTCTCTAATTGAAAAATTACTAAAAATTTCATTATCTTCTATTTTTCAAATATATATATATATATATATATTGCGACTCATTTCTATTAACTTAAATTCGCAATAATTGAATACTTTGGTTGAAAAGAAGGAAAATAGGTTAAATATTTTTATCATTATTATTTCTTAAAAAATATAACATCATCAAAATATCAAAACACGTTTTAAAACTCTTACAATCAATGAAATTATTTTCATAAAAGTGCATGTAAATATTGATTGAACAATTACTTGCAGGCGCCCATCTTGTGATTTACTTTTAATCTGTTTATAAAATTTTCTTTAATATATATACGTATAAATATTTTAGATAATAGAAGAAAAATGAACATATATAGTTTTCAAAAAAGCAAAAAAAGGAAATCAAGAAGTTATAACCCTAAACTAATAGTAAAAAGAATCTAAATGAATGTAAGCAAGAAAAAAAAAGATAAACGTAAAATATGCAAAAAAAATATGCATGAAAAAAAAAATTGTAAACATAAGGGAGAAATTAACCAAAACAGAAAAGGAACTATAACATTTGTAAATTCTGAATCTAGCATATGAAAGCAGGTTTAAACTCATTTTCAGGTGTCGTCCTCTTCACTTGACCGTGGCTCAAAATTACGAGGTGCGTCGCCAATAGCCCTCGTGTTGCTTCTCGTGCGACGTTAATAAAAACTAAACCAAACTTAAACTCATTTTACTAGCCCGGCATTCACCTACAGAAAAATGTCATAGTAAAAATGGAAGCGCCATGAAATATTTCAAAAAGCAGAAAATTACCAAAACAAATGAAACCGAAATATATATATTTGGAAAGAGAAAAACACGAAACAAAGAAAAAATAAGGAATAATCCAAAATTTAAACAATCAGATTAAAAAGGTTCAAAACTTACAAAAACAATTACCATACAACAACAAAACTTTTTTACATAATAAAATCTGCAGATATTTTACCGCCATTAAAACCAATTAAAAGCATTGCCATCTACCTGAAAAAAAATGAAGTTTTAAAGGGATAAAATTTCTTAACACCAACCCCCACTTTTGAATATACCGATTTCCTCTTTGAAGTCGCGCGTGTTATAGTACATCACGAAACCCATTTAATTGCTGACTTAACAGAATTACTAAGGGAACTCCGCTTTTCTTCCCTGGTACAAAAGCGGTCTGCACGATCTAATCATTTGGCCGCGGTAGCCTAGTGATCATGGTTTCGGATTCGTGGCCAACGGTTATCGTCCAGTCGCGGGTTCGATCCTTGGCCTCTAAAGACCCGCTGTGTAGCCGGGGCTGATGCACGTTAAATCTGTCGGGGCCCAAAGTCCTCCCTTTGGCGTAGTGTGGAAGTTAGGAGAGGGGGGTGCTAGCTCAGGTGACGTCCTTGTCACTTGAACGAGGTTCAAAATTATGAGGTCCGTCGCCAATAGCCCTCGTGTTATTTCTAGTGCGACGTTAATAAAAACTAAACTAAAAAGAACTGAAAGTATAATTGAATAAAATGCTCCAGAATGATTAAATAAATTCAAACATTCATTACTTTTAACGACTGCCGTCTTTTGCTAAATATGAACCTCAAATATAACATCACTAAGATGTGTGATATATATTAAGGTGACCAATTTTTTACAATGGAAAGGAGGACCAAAAATTTTTAAGAAAGAAGTACAGCGTAAATAAATCAAATATTTTAATAATTCAAACAAAAATACATTAATTATTCTTACATCCCATTTAATTATTTAATTATATGAGTATTTTTCCCACTGAATGAATATTTTTTGTCACTTTATCATTTTCAAATAATGTATTGGAAATTTTGGAGCAAGGTATATCCTTCATATTGAATTTTACTACAAGCGCTGCAGTTAGAGTATCATGGTCGTGGTAGCCTAGTGGTCATGGTTTCGGATTCGTGGCCGGCGGTTTTCTTTCAGTCGCGGGTTCGCGCCTTGGCCTCTAAAGACCTGCCGTGTAGCCGGGACTGATGCACGTTAAATCTGTCGGGGTCCACAGTCCTCCCTGTGGCATGGTGTGGAAGTTAAGAGAGGGGGTGCCAGCTCAGGTGTCGTCCTCGTCACATGACCTAGGCTCAAAACTAAGATGTCCGTCGTCAGAAACACTCTTGTTGCTTCTAAGTGCGACGTTAAAACTAAACGCAGCTCGTGCATCTGCATTCAGTCTTGATTTCTCACTTGTCCAATAAACATTACCAATGAAAAGAAAAATCTTTCATCTGCTGCATTAGTTCCAGGGCAGCACAATGTAAATTCTACTAGAATAACTAAATTTCCAAATGGAATGTGTTTATTTTTGAAATGGTTGAATATTTCCACCCATCTTTTATTAATTTTAACATGCATCTGTCGGGGCCCAAAGTCCTCCCGTTGGCGTGGTGCAGATGTTAAGAGAGGGGGTGCCAGCTCAGGTGTCGTCCTCGTCACTTGACCGTGGCTCAAAATTACGAGGTCTGTGTCGCCAATAGCCCTCGTATTGCTTCTTTAGTTTAGTTTTTTATTAACGTCGCACTAGAAGCAACACGAGGGCTATTGGCGACGGACCTCGTAATTTTGAACCATGGTCAAGTGACGAGGACGACACCTGAGCTGGCACCCCCCTCTCCTAACATCCACACCACACCAACGGGAGGACTTTGGGCCCCGAACAGATTTAACGTGCATCAGCCCCGGCTACACGGCGGGTCTTTGGCGGCCAAGGATCGAACCCGCGACTGAACGAAAACCGCCGGTCGCTAGTCCACGACCTTGACCACCAGGCTACCGCGGCCCACGTATTGCTTCTAGCGCGACGTTAATAAAAAAACTAAACTAATTTTAACATGCTGATTTTCCCATATTGTTCTAATTTATCAAAATTTAATTATACATTCAGTCTTCTAATTTCTTGAAACAGACAATTGTCATCAATTTTAATATCAGGCCTTTTTTTCGATAAAAACTCAACACAATTTTCAATATCTGCCCAATTTACTTGCGATGAAGTCAAAAAACACATTTGAAAACTTTTATTTCCTAAGATATTTGTTTCAGCCTATTCTTCGATATATTGCAAACATGTTTGATAAACATTCTGCACTTCTTTGGTATACTTTTTCGTTATGCTCGAATTTGATTCCTCTAAGTTTGACAATATTCTTTTTATTATTAAAGGAATAAATTTTTCTTCAAATCATGATTTATGTTGAAGGACAAAATCGTTCAAAATAAGACCAACTTCTGTAGCTGAAATATGTTCACCTTTAACCTTTTGAATCGTTTTGAGGAAAATAGATGCCTGATTATGTACAAAATACATTAATATCTCCAATGTTCATAATTGATAAAAAAAAAAAAAAAAAAAAAAAATTTTGTGCATTTTTCAAAAAATTAAAAAAAAAAAAAAAAATCAACGGAGAGTTTCAAATAATAGTAAAATACGCTCTATACCTGGTATATTAGAGAGTGACATCTAACTTTTGAATAACTTAAAAAGTTTTTTGTATTCAACATTTGCGTAACAGTTTGGCGCGTCATCTCTAAATACAGAGATTAACAGATTAGTTTCAAAATATCATGAAGAAGGACATTTTTTGAGGAAGGACAAAACCTACAAAACGAGAACTGTCCTCTCTAAAGGAGGACATTCGTCACCTTATATATATGCGTGTATAAAAGAATAATTAAATGAATTAATTATCAGTAGCACAGAATCAAAAATTAAAACTGAAGGAAAAATATGTTTTGTTACAAAATGGAATCGTACTAATTAGTTTTTTTAAAAGATTAAAGAAAAACTAAAATAGAGAAAGGAAACATAAATTATTTATATGTCTAAAACATAAAATAATAGGAATAGTAAAACAATTTAGTAAGAGACAAATGTACCACAAAAATTATTTAACCTATAAATGATAGCCAAAATATATAAATCTATACTCATGGAAAAAGTACAAACCAAAGCTTTAAAAATCAATGATACTTAGAAAAGTCATAAAGAGAAAATGAAATAGAATATGTTCGGAGAGTGTAAGTGGACTGTATATTGGAAAGGATGACAATTACTTGTAATTGTTTATTAGGATAAGTGAGTGAAGCTTGTTGCCTCGGACCTTGTTGGTCTCTAGTTCATACAAAAAGTTAACATCGAATCATTTTCTTCTTTCACTGGCACACGCCAGGGTTGCTACAATTTGAAAAGGAAGCCAAGTGCTCTCGGCGGGAGTACGCCATCGCCAAGTGGCGAGAGTGCCTGAACATCCCGACCCGCGTTGAAATATATCATATTTCAAATTTAAAAAATACAAATATTACATAAAGAAAATTAGAAGGTTGGCACATAACTTGACAAATAGAGTCCTTTAAAAAGTAAACATATACAAAAAAATAAATAAATAAATAAAACAAATAACACGAAGATAACATAAAATGTACAATTAATACATAAATGAGGATAGAAATTAATAATTTTTCAATTTGTAAATATCAATTATTGGGAATTTTTGATTGAAATTAACTTTAGCATGCGAAATTCTGCCACCAACTCTAATTAATCCTTCTGATGGGTCTATAAAGGGATTTAGAAATTTAAGCTTACTTGTAGGAGAAACTGGGGATCCCTTCTTAAGGGCTCTTATCTCCGCGTGAAAATACTTTACCTGTAGGCTTTTTAACAGATGAGTTTCTGCCTTCTGGTATTCTTCTTGAATTAGGGGTCCCGTACTTTTGATGAGTGATTTACAGTTACTTTTAAATCTAAAAATAAAATCTAGAATTCTAATTAGTTTATGAAAGTTATTAGTGATATCAATCAAAGTATCTAAAAAGTTAAAATCATTGTTTGACTTTAAAGTCACTTTATAAGGGGTTTCGAGTTCATCGGAAGAGAGTTTATCAGTTTAGCTACTAGGGGATTGGAGAGTTTGAGAGTCAAATAAGTTTATCCTTGAAAGGTCTGGTCCTTTCCACCAAAGTTCGGAGGCTGCAAGAGTCTTTGCCTCTAAACCTCTGGAAAGTAGATCATCAGGGTTGAACTTTGAAGATACGTGTTTACAGTGAAAGTCTTTGGAAAGTTCTTGAATTTGGACCACTCTGTTGCACACAAAAGTTTTAAGCAAATGAGGCGAAGTGTTGATCCACGACAAGGCAATTGAAGAGTCGGTGAAAAGCTATATGGAGTCAATATTTAGCTTTAAAGCTCTTATGACTTTGTTTACAAGCTGTGATAACAAAAGACATGCAGATAATTCAAGTCGGGACACTGTCATCGGCTTTATTGGAGCTACTCGCGATTTACTGCATAAAAGTCGGCTGGTGATGTCACTAGATATGGATACACTTTGGAGGTATATCACTGCTCCGAATGCCTTAGAAGAAGCATCGAAGAAGCCGCACAAAACAATGGATGTCACACTGTTATGCAAAATGAATCTTGGGATCTTAATTAACTCTAGATCTGGTAAGGATCTGATAAGAGTTTTCCACTGGTCTCCAATATCTGGAGGTAACTTCTCATGCCAATCGATCTTTAACAACCACAATTGTTGCATAAATATCTTTGCCCTGGTGATAAATGGACCAAGAAGACCAAGGGGGTCGTAAATACGGGCGATATCTGAGAAAACATCTCTCTTCATGAAGCTGCTATTAGTGCTCATGGTGACTTTGTAGGAGAAAGTATCTGTAGAGCTTCCCCATAGTATACTTAAAGTCTTTACGGTTATCTCTTCTGAGTTCTTATCCAGTGGGAACGTTTGGGGTTCGCGGGTTGGAGTCCTACTACAGCACCACTTGTGTAGGTGCATGTCTCTCTTTTTTTGCAGGAGCTGGGCAAGTTCAGTTTTGAGTGTTTCAAATTCATTAAGATTGGATAAGTCTGATAGGCTTAACTATTACTCATCGCTTAAAAATGTTTCAGTTTTCACATTTTCAATCTCCCAGAATGACCTTAAAGTTTGTAAATTTTTACTCTAAAAACAATGTTTAGATACATTTTCTAAATTATCGTTTGAAGTGCTTCCCGATTCTAAATAACCGAAGCTGCTCGATTGCAGGATTAAGTTATTAGTTAAATTTTATCCTCCTTCAATAAATCAAAAAATATTCTGAACCGAGGATGAGATGAACCTCTTGTGGTAAATTGAATGTTGAATCAGCGAGCTTTAAATTATCAGGGATATTTAAGTTTGAAAGATTTATTTTCCTTGATGTTAAATAATCTGTGGTTTTCGGAAGAACCAATAAGTCTATTAACCATTTCTCATCACCCTCCTGATTTGAAATCTCTGTAGTGACCTTGTTTTTCACGAATAATGAGCAGTCATTCAAGCTAGAAATTGTAATGTGTGTATTTTGTTATGGCAAAACTAATAAATTTACTGCTTTGGTAGTAATGATATTCGATTTGCTGCTAGAATCGAGTATTCCACGCAATGGTATTTTTTTTCCCTAGAGAGTTTTTCACATAAATTATTGCTGTGTTTATCAAAAAACTCTTTATTTCCATTCGCGATAAGAGATACTTGGGGCTCTAAATGATGGGGGAAATAGTTTGCGTGGGCGAACAGCTTTGAATCGGAATCGGTGACTCAACGAGTGGAGTTAGATTTATGACCGCTGTAGAATACTTATGTAACAGAGTGTGAGGGGATTTTTTCTTGCACACGTGGCAAACACCATTACTAGCACAATTAAAATTAAGTGCGAGTTAAAGCAGGAATAACAAAGCTTAAACCTTTTAACGATTTCTAATCTATCTTCTTATTTCATTTCCTTAAACTTCTCGCAGTGATAAATTGGATGAATTAAATTACACACACGGCAATTTTTAGCGGGTTTGTTATCAAAAAATCATTTTGGTTTCTCTTGGCTAAGTTTAACAACAGCATTAGAGTTAATACTATTTAGAATTTGATTTCTTCTTTCTAACCAATTTAAAAATTCGTCAAAATCCAGGACCTCATTATCTTTTAAGGTCAATTCATATTGTTTGCGGCTTTCGCGATCCAATTTCTCAAGAATAATGTTGAGAAATAACACATTAGTCAGTTAATCTCTCTCAAAGTCTAAAACCTTTAGGGATCTCAGATTTTTGTATAAACAGTCTAAGAAATAACTCAAATCTTTAGCTGATTCATGCTTAAGTGTCGGCAAATTTAGAATGCTTTTTATGTGACTATCTACGAGCATCCTTTTGTTTTCGTATCTCTTTTCTAAAGCCTGAAAAAGAGATGAATAACTGTCATCTGGAGTTTCAATTGTTTTGGCCTCTCCTTTAAGAGAACCTCTCAAATAGAACAGTTTCTCGTTGTCAGTTAATTCTTTGTTATCATGAATTAAAGTAATAAATTGACTTTTAAACGAATTAAATTAATCTAAACTTCCGGTAAACACCGGTAACGGAATGGGCTGTAGATTTATTTTTCTACTTTAATCAAACGAATTTAATTTTTCACTGCTTTGAACTGTATTGATTACTTTAAACATAGATAGTTTTTTTCTTACTAATAGAGGTTTTAATTCTTACCTCTAAATGTTGGATCTCTTGGTCGATCTCCAATAGGCTTGCTTCTATGGTTAGATACTCCTCGCTAGAAGCCGATTTATAGTTGTCTTCTTTTAAGATTTCAAATTTTTCCTGAACTTTCTTTAGTATTTCAAGCATTGCCTCCAGTTGAGGTATATCCATAGTTTCTTCATCTGTTATGGCACTTAGAAGTTTCGTTAGTTGACCTTTTAGGTTACCGCGTTTTCGGTTTAGAGCAACTACAACAGCCATGATTTAGGCTTAAGTGAAACGTTCTAATTTCTAATGACTTTGCCGGATCTCCGGGTCGCTAGGACTAAAATGTTCGGAGAGTGTAAGTGGACTGTATGTTGGATATGATGACAATTACTTGTTGTAATTGTTTATTACGATAAGTGAGTGAAGCTTGTTGCCTCGGACCTTGTTGGTCTCTAGCTGCATCTGTAATATAACCTATGCCAAACGGTTATGTACGCATGTGCGTTGATTACCGACTTAACGTCGTGACAAGACTGGAAGCTTATCTATTAACACGTATGAATCGTCTCTTGACCGTACTTACACCGAAGTCGTAATATGTCCATATTTCATCTGCAGTTATGTTGTCATCAAATGAAAATTGGTGAAGCTGATCATGACGAAACTGCTTTAATTTGTCCATTTAGAACTTATCATTATTTACATATGCCATTTAGGTTGCGAATATCTATGCATCACTTTATTAACAAAAGATGAAAATCAAAGAATAGCAAATAAAATTGAATCGCATATAACCAAGATTATCTTTAAAACCTGATATTAATTGGGGATGTATACCGATGAATGGCTCCTTTAATAGAAATGTTGAGAAGTTTAGGATATATATATATATGCGTGTGTATGTATTTCTACCAATAACCATCTCTTTCAGATGGTAATGGTTATCACTAACCTTTTTTTTCTGTTATCTGTTTTATCTTTAGGAAGAAAAAAATAGTTCCTTTCGAGAAAATTCGATGTGTAGAAATTTTTTTCCTTCAATTTACTGAAATTATTTTTTGTTGTAATGAGTGGATATTTAAAAAACTGGATATGCAATTTTGGATATATACTTCTAGAGATCTTTATAAAGGAAGTTCGATATATGTAGGTCCTACATTATATAAGATTCTAACGGAACAAAAATATGCCCTATTTGAGGTGAGTATTCTCACCTGATTTTTAAGAATCAATCTGATTCGCTGATGTTTCAGTGGCCACGGTAACCTAGTGGTCATGGTTTCGGACTCGTGGCCGGCGGTTTTCGTTCAGTCGCGGGTTCGATCCTTGGCCGCCGAAGACCCGCCGTGTAGCCAGGGCTGATGCACGTTAAATCTGTCGGGGCCCAAAGTCCTCCCGTTGGTGTGGTGTGGATGTTAGGAGAGGTGGTGCCCGCTCAGGTGTCTTCCTCGTTACTTAATCGTGGCTCAAAATTACGAGGTCTGCTGCCAATAGCTCTCGTGTTGCTTCTAGTACGACAATAATAAAAACTAAACTAAAATCACTGATGTTTCAGTTTTTGTTCATTTTGTATCTAGAGTTTCTTTCTCCTTTTAAATTAAAATTAAATCTTATTTTCATTAATTAACTATTCTTAAAAATTCTTTAATAGATGACTGAATGAGCGTAAACTTTGTGTTTAAATCAGTTCATCAAATTAAAAAAATGCCCTTTAAAATTTGATTAATAAAATAAGTGCTTTTTCAGCATAGCCATTTCATTAATTTATATTTTCCGATTTTTCATGCAAAATATTTTGCGCAGCTCATTCCGCGATTTACATGGGGCCGCGGTAGCTTAATGGTCAAGGTCGTGGACTAGCGACTGGCGGTTTTCGTTCAGTCGCGGGTTCGATCGCCGTGTAGCCGGGGCTGATGCACGTTAAATCTGTTTGGGGCCCAAAGTCTTCCCGTTGGCGTGGTGTGGATGTTAGGAGGGGGGTGTCAGCTCAGATGTCGTCCTCGTCACTTGACCGTGGTTCAAAATTACGAGGTCCGTCGCCAATAGCCCTCGTGTTGCTTCTAGTGCGATGTTAATAAAAACTAAATTTAACTCCGCGATTTACAGTTTAAACCAGATACATATATTTTCTTCCTTGACAAGAACTTTGTACACACTATGAATGAACCCTGGCCTTCAAAAGTTAAGTCCAGTCTTGTGTCTTAATTTGAAGACATGCACGTGAAATTTTTAAAAGAATTGCATTCCAAACAGTTGTTCATTGAATTTTACGTAGTTTTAACATCAAGCATGTTTTACAAATAAAGATTACATTTTTTGAAAACGTCCACTGCTCGATAAAATCCCAAATTTTTGTGGGGAAAAAAATTAAATAATTGGGTTTTAGTAAGAATTTGACCAACCTACTTTTAAGGCATTGGCCCTTTCGACTTTCCATTAAGTCAGTTAAGTTGTCAGATACCAAGGTGGCTTTTTATTTATTATGAATTATTTTTATTTGTTATTAATTATAATTAAATCATATTTTATTGAACTTACTCACGATCATTCATATAAGCCATAATTTTTACCTTTATTTTTATTCTTTTATTGGCGAGCGCCAAAGAAACGGATATGCCTTAACTTTTGAAGGTTGCTGCATTTAAGATCTTGTATTAAAATTGATCATCGTTCTAACATAAGATAAAATACATATTTATGTCTTTGAACATTTCGATATAATGTTTATTTGAATGAATTCTACTTAACTTTAAATGCAATTCCCATCATGACAGAATCTGTGTTGTAATTAAAATAAAGGGATGATATTTATGAAAAAATAATCAATGACAATTTTATTGTTTGTTGATTGGTCACATTGTAATGGTTGTACAAATGTGACATGTAATTTTAATTTGTCAAATTAATCTAATAATTAATGCTATATTCTTGTGTTTATATTTCATGTTCCATCAGTTTGTAAAATATCTAAAATGTGGTAGATTTTTTTTTCTCTTCCAGATTAATAAGAACAATTTCTTTTATTTTTTGTATAGAAATCTTATGAAGAATTCAATGGATTTATAGTTTTACACGGTACTGATACGATGGCATATACAGCATCAGCACTTTCTTTTATGCTAGAAAATTTAGGTAAAACAGTAATCATTACTGGATCACAGGTATGTATATAGATGCATTCAGTTTATAATAATCTTAATTATGTGTTTGAAGTTTATTAAAAAAGATTTATAATTTTATTTTAATAATTTAATATTTTTTTTTATTTTATTTTAATGAATTTTTAAAAAACAAACAAACTTAGTACCTTGAAAAAATACCTTGAAGCACAGATATACGATAAAATCTCAAGTAAAATTAATGGGGACCACAGTCGGTCTGAGTTATCGAAAATCCTGGTTAACTGATGAATGGGAAAAAATGAAATAAAATGATATAAAAAATCATCTTTATGTTGAACAAATCGATTGTGAATCATATTTACAGAAGATAAAGACGTTTATTTTGTGAATAATAAAGTGTACTAAAAGTTATTTTATTTCATTTTCCATTTAGACAATGTAACACCGTATGCCATTTGTCAATAGTGATAAGAGGTGCAACTAATGTTTTGTTGACTCAACACACAATATTTGGAAAGTCCCTCTTTCTTCACTTTTCTTTCGTACATTCATTGCTATTAAAAGATTTCAGCAAAAAAAAAAAAAAAAAAAAAAATCAAAATATATGGATGAAGCATAAATGTTATTATGGAAATTTGCTGACCGCTTCTCAAATTTAAAAAACAAAGAAATTTGTACAGCCGATACATAAAATAAAATATACTTAAACTTAAAAATAAATTACTCTTAGATTATCTATTCCTTACTATTTACTAGCCGTTTTTTGGTGCCATAAATAAAAACCACTTGATGGTCTTTTCATTGTTTATTTTCAACGATAAACTTAACAAACAATTACAATTCTGCAGCTTATATTCATTAAAATAAATTTGAATTATACAAGACAAATTCCGGGAAACATATATCTGCTGCAGACCTAGAACAGCCGATCGCTTAAAAAACACCAAAAAGGACTCCTTAAAAGCTAGTGTCCATCTAGCCCTTCTGGTCTATCTGAAAAAACAAAAATAAATTTTTCTTCTTTATATATCGGTATACCACGTGGGTTTGACATACGAGGGGCAGCTAGATCCACCCACGAAGACTACGTGATTACCATCCACGTAGACCATGGATTTTCAACAATACAGGTTATCAGGAGATCCGAGTTAAAGAGGTACGACTTAACGAGGTTTTACTATACTTCTGTTCTCTACTTATTGAACGCGATTTTGAAAGAAAAAAAAAGGGGGGGGGGAACGTTATGTTAGTTATAACTTATTGTAGTAGAACAGATAACTGAATATTTCTTCCTTATTAAATTTTGTAGAATTGTAGTGCACTCCATTCTACTTTCGTTAAATCGTTAATTGATGTCAATAACTGGATTTGAATTTAAAAAGAGAAACAGAGTTAGCACTTGTATAATGTAAGATACGTTTATAATATTTGGATATAAATCAAACCATTCATAATATACTTTATGAACTTAATTAGTTCTAAAAATATATACTGATAATGACCCATTACTGTTATTATTTAACTCATATTTTATTAATCGATTACCTGAGTCTTATGCTGAATTAAATATTTCATGACCTATGTTAGTATCAATGAATTTCACAAAGTCTGATGTTGTGACGTTTAATTTTGATAGATGAATTTTTTTTATTTATTACTAATATTCCACAAATGATTTTTTCTTATTGAATCAAAAATCAAGTGTAAAAATATAATTAGAAAATCTAAATTCAGCATCAAAATAAAATAAATAACTATAATTAATGGTAATTAGTTTTTATTATGCTGCTTTTCATGATGTACGAGGTGTGACAATTAAATAACCGGACTAGTCTTAAAAATTAGTTTTATTGAAAACATTATACAAATACCTTTTAGTCCTCTTAAACATATTCCCCTTCCCCATCGCTGCATACTAGTTTCCCTCTGTTCAAAGCAGTGCTGCTGGTCATTAGGTGACACCTTCCGTTTTTGCCTTCACCTCTTCTACAGACTGAGATTGTGTTTCTTTCAATACACTTTTCCCTTTTGGAAACAGGTAGAAGTTGCATGGTGCGAAATCTGGTGAATACGGTGGATCCTCGAGCACAGTAATGCGTTTGTCCCCCAAGAACTGTTTCATATTGTGAGCCAGGGCGTTGTCTTCGTGTTTGATTTTTTGGTACCAGTTTTACGCAAACTTTCGTCAAACGCAAATCCTCAGTCAAAAATTTTCTTATTGTCTCTTTGTCTATGATTGTAATATCTGACTTCATCCGAACATTCAAACGTCGGTCTTTATGCACGATTTCATTAATTTCATTAATGTTTTCATCAGTTCTTGTTGTCGCAGGTGGAACAGAACGTTCATCATCTTCAACAACCTCCCGATCTTCCGAAAATCGTTTGATCCATTCAAAAATTTGACTATGTGATACGCTCTAATTACCTCCAAACACCTCCTTTAACAATTTAAAACATTAAATTTGAGGGTTTTAAAAATTTGATTGGTTGGTTTTAATGAGTATTGCTTAAGAACTACACTAGAACTTTTGAGACTTATCTCCTTATTCTAAACCTCTGAAACATGTTAAAGATAATACCTGAAATCAGACCTGGCGAACCCGTGGGTCGCATATGGTTCACCCAGTGTTAACATGTGGTCCGGGGATATGGATCATCTGAACAAAATTTTAAACTTTTATTGTATAAAAGTACCGAAGAACAGTCTACAATAAGTCGTTCGTATCATATCCCATTAATATGGGAATATCTCAGTACATTGACTGAACTATCGTCACAAATTTTCTTCTATATTCTTGTTCAGAATCAATTACAAAGTTGAACTAATTTTAAAAAGAGAACGGGTCGTCTTGCGTGAATGGGCGGTACACAATGGATACTTAATCAGCAAACCTACTGAAGATCACGGGTGTATTACTAAACACGGGGAGGGAATGCAAGGTGCAGATCTTGCGAAATAGCAGCAGGCAGTCTGTCTGTAGCAAGCATAATATATTTGACATAAAAACGTATGGTTCCAGACAGACTGATTGCACGGTGTCTTTTGATCTCTAATAATTTAACACCAGCATTCTGTTGTAACTGTAGAACAGTGTTTTAAATTATATTTCGTTCTAATACATTAAATTCTATAAAATATAATTTCCCTTAATTTAGTGCAGGATGTTCTTGAATTTTCTTATTAGGTTCGAGAGGATTAGTCGTTTCCCGCGATTCGAGAGTAGCAGTAGTTTTTAACTTGTGAATTTGAATTGGCGTTAAAAGAGCCAAAATTAAAAAGAAGGAGATAAATCGAATTCATAACACACACATAATTTGGCCCGCCGGAATAAATGCGTTTCAAAAGCAGCTCGCAAAGTCTTTTGGGTTGGACAGGCCTCCCTGAAATGGTACTTCACTCTCCTAACTACACCAGTCGAAGAATTTGAGGCTCAATTCAATTTAACATATTCTGAATCAGAAACAAACTTGTGACTCGACTTAAACATCTATAGCCATGAAACTTATTGTCTTAATCTAGGAACTACGAATATATATATATATATATATATATATATATATATAAATACATATAATGCCCCAGATCCTTCTCGGCTATACCATCTAGATGCTCATTCTGTTCCAAGAAATGCAGTCCACAGTCTTTGAATTTCATAAGGACTCACGTTCACACGTTCAACCATCTTGATACGTAGGATTGATTATGCCCCACTTTTGTTCGCCCCAAAGTACGCCGTCGTAATATTTAGTAAAAAATGTTCAGAGTTACTGCAGCTCTAAGTAAAAATTTAATGCCTTCCTTCATTACATGCAATGCACCTCAATTAAATTATAAACACTCCCCATTTTGAATTTCATTTTACTACTTCATGAATTATATATTCTTGATTTTTACATCCAGTGGTATCTAGATATTCCTGATGTAATCCGTCCTTTTAATCTATAAACTAAACCATGTAGGGTTTTTCCTTTATTGAAATTTTCATATGTTGAAATATTTGATATTGTCCAAGATCTCACTTATAATAAAGTTACAATTTTCTTTTTCATATCTTTTTATCAATTAGATCTATTAATGTAAAATAAAAAATGCATAAATATTATTTTGAAAACTTATAATATTATTATAAGTGCATTAATAATGTGTGTTATTTGCACACATATTAATATATATATATATATATATATATATATATATATATATGGATGTGTTGGTTTAGAAATTACACCATTCACCCCATTTGAAGTAACAATGTCCGTTTATTAACGTAAGATACGCAGATGATGATTACAGCTTTACTTTGGAAGATTGAAATATAGATGATAGTCTTCAGCGTCGGAGAGTCACTATGCCATTCTTCTCACGTAAGATAATCCTTGATCCTGATTGCCTTCTCGCGATCAGTATGGACATTTACTAAGCATTCTCTTCGCGGGAGCTGAAGTCGCCTGCTCGCGAACCTCAGAGCATCTCTCTCTCTTTCTCTCTGCCGACTGCGTAACATTGAGCTATATCTGCCATTGCGGCATCAGTTGGCGACGTTGGTATTTCCCTATATATATATATATATATATATATATCTCAATTCATTACTTTGAATGTAACTAATGCGTTCATTCTCAGTTCATTTTAACTAGAAAATTTTGTATGTTAAGTGATTTTTTGTTAAATAGAAGGATGGCAAGTATAGTATATAGATTGCCCTATTTTCTCTCTCAAAGATTTCTTACGGTATGAGCGTAAATTGTTGCTAGTAAATTTATTTGTGAGTAACTGACGGTGTTATGAAAGATGTTTCTAGCTTATCTTTTAAAATCTTTCAATATTTTTATTTACGCTTTGTTCAGTGAATTAAGAATAAGGATTTTTTTTATCTATCATGCGTGTTTTCCACTTATCTTTCTGTATTTTTGATGATTATAACAATTGAAAAAAATTCTTATCTTCAGGGCTTGAGAACGGTGTGACTTAAGAAATGAGAGAATAGAGATGATGGGGAGACATTATGAAAGGGCACAATTTGGATCAAAAGAGTGCGTGACGCAAAACAATTTTTTTTTATCTCTTAAAAATGTGTAAACACTAATTCAAAGAGACGACGGCGTAAAGGTTTGACGACTGATCTGTTTGAAAACATACCTATATAAAAATACTGCTTTAGTTCTCTCGATATTTGTCCTGAATACTTAAATGTTTGCTGTAATAGATTAGTGGCTAATGTATTACAGCAAACATTATCGTGAAATTTTGTCATTCATAAATCACGATTCTAAGTTTTCTTATTACGTTAAGAATATTTTTTATAACAAATCATTTTTTTTTTAATTACGAATTTTTCTGCTATTATACATGTTTCCGGAAATTTTGCTGATTTTTAGTTGTTTATGCTAGAGTGTTTGATATTTTCGTTATCAAAATATATTAATATATTACTTATCAAACATCCTAAGCAAAAAAATGCGATTAGAACTTTAATTTTAGAGATTCGTTACTTTTTCGTAATTAATGATGATAGTCTAGTTTAAAAACATTTGAGTTATGTTTTTCTCAACCTAATAAGTAAGTACATACTAGGAAAAAATTCATTTTATTCGCTACTAGTTTCGATAATATGAAAAACCAAAGCAAAAAAAGTTCTACCAATAGAAACTGCGCTGTAAAATTTCGTTATAGCCATTTTTTTAAGATATAAGTGCTCAGCATCATTTATCTGTAGTATTACAATGGCGTACTTTTGGGCGCATTGAAGTGGGCTATAATAAATCCAAAGTTGCAGGAGGAACGAATGTTATTCCTTATGAAATTCATCGATTATTAACTGAATTTCTTAGAACAGAATTAGCATTTAGAAGATATAACTGAATAATACCTAGAGCATATATAAATAGTTGTCTATCAGCTTATTTTTATGCGCAGTTAACCCTATCAGTAATAAGATACATAATGAAGAGGATGTCTCATTGTATTACCGTCAATACAAATCGTAAAACTGTCTTGATTTCAAGTAACATTTTTACTCGGAATTCTTACAAAATGATTTATTTATTCATCATTTTATTTGACCTGAATGTAATCATAAAATAATATATTCATAATTTATATGTCGGCAAAATCTACAAAATATAAAACGAATGTGTTTTTTTTTTACTGTACTAAAATCTTTTAAGGTGACAGACTACGTTTAAAACATGATTTTTGGACAAAATTTACATTTTTTTTTTTATTATACCATTTTAAAACCCAACTCATAAGCTTTCCAATACTGCTTTTATTTTGAGTCCCGAATAAGTAGAAATGAAATTATAACGATTTAAAAATTACGTCATAGCCTTCAACCAAACATGAAGTACCAATTTAGGGCCATTTAAATGACCGGAAGTCTGACGATTCTTCATAATGTTACAGTAGTTTATGTAAAATTGTATGTAGTTTTTATCGTGAAATTTTTACTAAAATGTTCAATAAGCATGCCACAAAATTTCAATTAACTTCTCATGAATTTCTTCGATTGAGAATGACAATAATCAAACATCCCACATGTTGTTTACATCTCGCATTTGGAAATCGAAATTGCTTATAGTCTATTTAAAAATTACCCAGTTAATCCTTTTTCATAAGATAATCATTGTTCCCCCCCCCCCTGAAATATTGTTAACTTAATATTCTTTTTGAATCTTAAAATGGGAGGATTAAGTTGTTATTGTAGTACTAGAAAACGAAAATTCCACTTTAATCGATACACTCTTAGTAAAAAGGTTTTGGCACTGATACTAATAGTACCGTCACAAGTGCTAAAAAACTTCAGATATTGAAATCATGTCACAGTTCTGCAGAATTTGTTCTAAATACAAAAACATCTCAAAAATCTTACCACAGCATAAATCCAATCATTCTTGCATAACTCACAGTGGATCATCGAGTAACATATCGTATATTTGAACGCTCTGAAAGTTTATATGCTTGTCGATATACCGATTACTACGGCGACGGAGATTCGAAAGGGTTCAGTGCAGTTCAAAATATTTACAGCAAGGAATTTGTGAAAAAATAAGAGTGCAAAGGGCATATTTAAAAAAGAGCTGGTAAACACCTTCACAAATTAAAAGTTAACATAAAAGGACTTAGTGGAAAAGGAAAATTGACAGATAATTTTATTAATTACAAATTTATTAAGGGATAGCTATTAGGTTCAGTGCAGAAGTTTATTAAATATGCAAAGTGCCACGATCGCTGCATTTCTCCACTGTTGTTCGAGTAAGGGGAAACTAGTGCACGGACAGTGTCCTAAAGGTGTAGACAGTTGGTGTAAATACCAACGATATTACTTTGGGAAAACCTTTCAAAGATACCAGTATAGGTTTTCATCAGTATCTAATAAACATAGTTAAGTCCTTGTACATGAAGTTATATGACCAAAAATTGCTCATCAAATGTCTTCATGGCCTTGTGCAAAATATTTATGAAAGCTTTGATAATGTCTTATGCTCGGTACTACCGAAAAATGTTTTTGTTGAAACACAAATTCTTTATACCTAGGATCATATTGAGCCGTTATCTAATTTAATGATGGATTTATGGATTACTAAAAGTTTAGAGTGGAATTAGAAATCATTCCAGGCCATTATACACTGAAACAATGCTATAGATGGAAATCGCATTGATTATTTAAAGCGTCATTCTTTGCCCGAAATTAAAGTGGCCAGAAAAAAAAACGAGCATCAAGACAGGAAAAAGGTGTTGCACATTTATTTAAATACATTTTTTTGGGGAAAAAAAAAGAAAAAAGTTGCTTAGAACATAGTCGGATACCTTAATTTTAATCCTTAATTTCGCAAGTTTATATTTGTAACAGTTGTGTGTCTCGAGAAAATAGTTTGAGGAATTTTTCCAAGCATTGAAATTTTGATTTTTCCCCCTTGGAAAATTGAAATAGTTAATTAAAATGAATATTGTTTACAATGTTAATTCAGTTGCGAATTTTGTTTCCTAAGGAGAAAAAAAAACAAACTTGAGGTATATTTAGAAACAAAAACATTTATTTGAAGATGTACAGCATGAAACTTTAACCCGATGGATTGCAGACATGCTGTATATCTTCAAATAAATGTCATTTAGTTTCTTAAATAGGAATATAAAGATGGTAGTATGATTAAATTTCATAAAAACGTATCAAGAGGATTTTTAATATAAATTTTTGCAATGTTTTGTGTATACTGGTAAGTAATAATATATATTAAAGAGCGAGCTACTGCATTTTATCAAATGTCAAAATGTATATAGTGTAAATAAACGTGAAATAAAGTAATCTTATATCATTAAACTGGAAATAAATTCTGTGGTTTTAAGTTTATTATATTCTTAACTTGTGCAATTCTTTTATGTGACTTTTATGTTTTCTAGATCCCCCTATACGAAGCTCGAAGCGACGGTAGAGACAATCTTATGAATTCTTTAATAATTGCTGGAAATTACTGCATTCCTGAGGTATTTTAAAATCAGATTTATATTTGTAATTCTCTGGCTTCCAAAAGTTAAGGTACAACCATTTTTTTTACCTTCGTCGTTGAAAGTATGAAAATAAAGGTAAAATAATTGGCTTATGCTAATGATCATAAGTAACTTCAATAAAACCGTAAGAAACAGTTATTCCTACCCTTATTTATTAATTTTTTTAAAGTATGGGGCACTGCGTATGAAATATTGTTTTTGTGTTTTTTGATCTTCAAGTGTTGTTACTAAGATATTATTGGCATGTCTAGGAAATGTAGCTAATCAGATTCGTTAAAATGGCAGTCAGTCGGATGGTTGGAAGTGGGGTTATTAAAAGCTGGTGCTGTTCGACGTCTCATTGTGTGAGCCAAAGACTTGGATCAATTTGAATCTGAAAATTATGTACCAAGACGGGTTTTCCGCCCGCCCCCCCCTACGTGTTATAACCTCCTAAGCAAGTGTGCTTTACACTTCTTTCTCCTTTGGAAGGATAAGGAACACTAATTTGACTTATCTTAGTACTGATCATTGTGTCGCAACAGGGACGATGGTATTCGCTTCTGCTGTGCGCATACGTCTTTATAACCAAGAGCTCATCGCAAGGTGACCCCTTGAGTGAGTTACTCGTAATCAATGACGCAGAAGTGCCAGTTTACGTTGGGCAAGATATCTCGTTACCTGAACCAGACAGGAATAGGCTTCTGCACTCTTCCCAGACGAGTCTCAGTTTACTTTGGCGAGGGATTAAGGTCGTGTGCTTATCTGGCGAGAACAAAACATCAGATGAAAACAATCTGACATTGTTGAAAGGCACAGTTATAAAGATAGGGTAACCGTGTTTTTGGCTGGAATCTCTCTGGGTAGTTGCACTGACGTTCATGTGCTCATTGAGAAACTCTTAACTGCTGTGAAATATCGGTACCAGATCCTTTCTACATGTTACACCATGTGCTAGCGCTATTGGTGCTGAATTCACCCTAATGGACGATAATGCTCGACCTCACCGAGCTAGGCTTGTTGATTAATACTTTGAGGATCATGATGTGGGATGAATGGAATGATCCCCTTCGTCTCCTGTTCTTATCGGATACAGAATTTTCGGGAACATCTCGACAGACAGATAGCTGCATTGAGTCCATCTGAGGTTGTTAAAAATTGCTGGAATAAAGTTTGCTTCGTGTACGAACGTTGCCTTCTATTCCAGTATTCTACAACTTACTTGGTTGTAGGAAAAGTTAATACTGCTAATGCATTGTAAATAAGGACGGACACATTCCTTATTAAAACCCTTTTTTGCAGTTTTTTCCACAAAACTTTTCCATAGTTTATCAAATAATGGACTTTTGAAAAAATGTATTCTTTATTTGTAAATCAATATTAATGTTAAAATTATGTAAAATTCTTTGAATAGCTATTTAAAACACAATTCTTCTAAATTTCACGTTCAGTTGTTTTCGGATTAGACACGCAAAATTTGTTGTACCATAACTTTTAGAGATCACTGTTCATATCCTTATTTTATTATAAGCGTATGCTATCAATTTACTGTATTTGTAATTATGAAAATGGGACTATTTTTAAAAAGTAAACTTGTATGGTATCTTTCAATTAAATCTTTTCAGTATAATCACTTTTATTGCATTGATCTTTTTTTTTTTTTTTTTTTTTTGGAATATGCAAGTTAATAATATTAGCATAACACAGTTATTGTTTCTAAGAAATATTTATGTGAATTCGTAATATACAAAACAAAGAATTAACGCAAATAACATTGATAAATTCAGAAAGTTTTTAAACACATATATACTACCTTTTATTTTATACTTAAGAGAAATATACATGCCCCTAAACAATATTGATAAAAATATTAATATTACATCACGTTTTATTCTTTATAGTTACTTAACATAAGTAAATGGGTACATTTTATCAAAATATTATTGTCTCGGGTTTTTTAATTTTGAGCCTTTTTTACATTAGCGAATCTTTCATTATATGTATTTTTAATACGGGGTTGAACACTTGTGGAGTATTCTATCTGATTCAGCTTCGTTCAGTCGATTTATCATCGTCTAGAAAAGTCTTATTTAGCTGGGTTAAGCATACGTTTTTTAAAATGGTTTTTAGGATTTTAATTTAAGGCCTGCTCTTGGAAACTGTCATCATGCTCCTTTACGTGCAAAAATTTCCTGAATTCTTGAATATCATTGTTATAGATTGCCGTGCTATAATGTTACAGCACGGCTATATTTCAAACTATGTGATACAGAATATCTGGTATAACTTGGTTTGTTTTCAAACCGTGTAATTTTATTATAATCTGTGTAAGGTTTTTCACTGCTTTTTCTTCAAACTGTGTTGTACAGAATTTTCTGTATTTATTTCAATATGTATTGGTGTTTAAATAAATGTTTTGTCTTCACTGTTAATGCAGAAAAATATTACTTGAATACACTTGAAACCTAAATATTCTATATACCTAGAAATAAAGTGTTTAGGTTTAGTATCATATTTCAGGTATGTAGATTGATATTTATGTTTAGTAAATCTTTATCATAAGGACACAATCACAATAATTTTGATCTCTTTATAATACCAATAAAAGCAAAGTCTATAATAATTGAGAGATTTTGGAAAAAGAAGTTTAGAATAAAAAAGCAATTAATTATTGCAATTATGTAGTAATAAGAATGCTAAATTGGGAAAAGGCTGTTTATCAGCAATTTTTTTTATTAGTAAATAGGATTATAACTAAATTATAAATTTAATAATTGCAAATCGTACTACTGAAGAATAAAAAAATATCAGAAATATTAAAAAAAAATTCTATTCAAAACAAAATATTTTACTATGCTTTTTATTTGTATTGAAAAAGATATTCTTAAATGTATACATTATCACTTGTTTAGTAGAATATATTTCTAGTAGTATTAAATGTATATTGCACTATTCTTTCCTGAATTTTGGGAATCAGTGGAAGTTTTTCAAGGTATTTAAATAACAACTTAATTAGAATCTACGTGAGTCCAAATCAGAGGACTTAAAGAAAAGTCAATAATTCGAAAAGCTGTTTAGCAATGCTTCATCCTCATTGAAATTTCAACGCAGTTTTTTTCGCCCATATATTTTATGTCATTCAAAAACGATTAGACTTTTTGTATTATATGTAATTGTGTGCCTTTTGCAAATTCTTCAGTTATGAAATATTAACGTACTCAAATACTTTAGTGGATTAATTGTTGTAATGAATTGCTTTACTACCATCGATTGTTTTAACATTTTTAGCTAAAATATAACATCGTTACTACATATTTCCCATTCAACAGCTAAGTCGTAATCGATCTATTTGGAATGCTTCCGTCACAATATGTAAATTATTAATTGATGCTACATTACTGTTAAGTTTTGTAGAATAACATTATTAACTGTATGCATTAACTGATTTGATGAAAATATTTTTTACAAAACTCTGCCTGTTTTAATGAAAATGAATTTTTTTGGATGATACAAAAATAGTGAAAGAAATTTCAATACTTCATATACCTTTAGTTTTAGCCGATGTTTTGGCAAAAATCTCCTTAATATTTTCTCTTTTGTTTCCAATAGTATTATTTGTATGAAGACTTTTTCTTAGTAGTTTTAAAATGACTTATACAATTAAAAAAATTTAAGCTAGAGAACATATTAAATTAAAAATATTTTATATCATAAATATCTCTGAAGCTGTTAATATAATTGTGTCCTTTCTAGTATTATTTAAATACTTCAGATCTCAGAATCTTATACTCTGATCACCCTTCATATTTTGAAAATTCAATTTTTGTTCTATTTAGTTATTTCTCTCTGACACATTTTTAACGTATTAGTGAATCAATGTTTAGAAAAATTTAGGCATTTTCAATTATTTGAGGGTAGTGGTTCAACATTGAGTTAGTTGGTGGGTGTTAAGGGTAATAGTGGTTGTATAATTTTAAGCAGGAGTGATAGTATGTGAAACAATTAACACATGGATCAATAAGTCCCTAGACTAACATTGAAAACAACATTTTTTTTGCAAATTTTTTTTTATTCATCAACATAATCACCTTTTAGGGTGATACAATCGTTCCAACGCTTTTCCAATTTTTCAATACCATGTTTATAAAAAAAATTATCTTTCCCTTCAAAATAAGCTTCAGTTTCAGCGATGACCTCCTCATTTGAGCCAAATCTTTTTCCCTGGAGCATTTTTTTAAGATCAGCAAAGAGCCAGTAGTCACTGGGGGCTAAATCTGGCGAGTATGGGGGGTGGGGAAGCAGATCAAAGCCCAATTCGTTCAATTTTGCCATTGTTTTCATCGACTTGTGGCAGGGTGCATTGTCTTGGTGAAAAAGGATTTTTTTTCTCTGCATGTGTGGTCTTTTTTTTGCGATTTCCTCCTTCAAACGCACCAGCAAGTCAATATAATAATCACTGTTGATCGATTTACCTTTTTCGAGGTAGTCAATGAAAATCACGCCATGCGTATCCCAAAAAACTGACGCCATGACTTTGCCAGCTGACTGCTGCGTTTTCGGACGGCTTTCGCCAGCTGTGCGCCACTCAGATGGCTGCCGCTTCGACTCTGGAGTGTAGTGATGTATCCATGTTTCGTCCATGGTCACGTAACGACGCAAGAAATCTTTTTTGTTGCGAGTAAATAGCGATAAACAGCTTTCTGAATCATCGACTCGTTGCTGTTTTTGTTCCATCGAAAGCAATCGCGGCACCCACTTGGAAAAAACCTTTTTCATGCTCAATTTTTCATGAAGGATAGTAAATACACTTCCATATGATATCTGTGTCATCTCAGCAATCTCACGGAGCTTCACTTTACGATCTTTCATTATAATTTTTGTCACTTCACTCACATTTTCCGGTGTAACGGCTTCCACAGGTCTACCCGAGCGTTCCGCGTCATTTGTGTCGGTACGACCACGTTTAAACTCGGCAAACCACCGACAAATCGTTGCTTTTGATGGACAAGAGTCCGGGTAACATTTTTCAATCCATTGTTTCGCTTGCACGGTGTTTTTACCCATTAAAAAACAATGTTTTTTTTATCAGGAACCGCAGAAACTCGGTTTTCCATTTTTTAAACAAACTACAAACGACTTTTATCCAACTCGATAACTCAGCTACGGTCCGATCAACTAAAATTTTGATACGTTTCAAGCAAAGGTTAGTACTCCTGAAAGACCTGGTTACTGGTTTACTACGAGCGCCATCTCTGGGTTAGTCTCGGAACTTATTGATCCATGTGTTATGAGGGAGAGAGAGGTGGGATTTGTAATTATTATTTCATTTAATAATATCCTATTCTTGAAGGCAATCTATGTGTTGTACTTTTCTATTTACCTAAGAAATGAAAATTTGTCTAAAACATTTTTATAGGTCACCATTCTCTTTAATAATAAACTTTTTAGAGGAAACAGGACTAGTAAGATCAGTACATCTAGTTTAGATGCTTTTAGTTCACCGAACTTGCCGCCACTTGTCAAAATGGGGATTTCAATTCACAGTAAGTATTTTATGTATCATTTAATTTTAAATATATTTAATCCCATAGTGTATATATATATATATATATATATATATGTGTGTGTGTGTGTGTGTGTGTGTGTGTGTGTGTGTGTGTGTATATATATATATATATATATGTATATATATATATATATATATATATATATATATGTGTGTGTGTGTGTGTGTGTGTGTGTATATATATATATATATATATATTGTATTTCTAAAGTAGTTTTGCTGATTTTATTGATATGAACGTCTGTTAATGTATTTTAAGCTATATCTTATAAAATCTCTAGTTACTAATATTTATAATTATGATATATATTCGCGTGGTTAAAAGTATTAGACCAGCTACAAATCTTATCGATGCTTTATAAAAAAAAGTCTTTTTACCGGAACAAAGATTAAGTGGAAATTGTAAATGCATAATTCATGATAAAATTAATAATATATTATTGCTTCACCTTTGGTTTCTAAAACGAACTGTGAATATTTTCAATGTAGTTTTTTCTTATGTGTGGCTCATGCCTTCAATTATATTCTTCCATTTATGTTCAAGAATGCATTGTGGAAATTTTTCCAATACTATTTGTTGCAGAATATTACACTTCGAAATATTCTTTATGTTCTGTGCGGGGTTTAGGTACGGAAATTGTGCTGGCCTCGTTTTGTAGCACCTACTGAGTTCTACTGATCTAAATTGTGTTATTCTTGCATATTTGTAGTATAATTATACTTCTTCCATTCTTCTGAGGCTAAGCATATCAGAAAACAATAATTTTACTAGTCATTCCAATCGGTAGGGTTATCATTTTTCGCATTCCAACATTTTTTTCAATCCGCTTGCATTAATGAGCCCCAAAAAATACTTTCCCCCTCATATTTAACAGACAACACTTTGCATTCATCATCTCATTTTCGAAAGGATTTCTGTATAGGTTAAACAATGAAAAAAAAATTATGTAATCATTTACTGTAGTTTTTTTTTTTTTTTTTTGCCCTATTCAAATAAGTTTAAATTACAGATTATTTCAATGTTTGATTCATTATAGATCTCTTTATGTACAACCAATCCTTTGCAATTAATTGTTAATGCTTTTTTTTTTTTTGTTAATGTATGTTGCCCTCCATGCTTTTGGCGAGATTTGTTCTTTTCAGAAAACCATAATTTCTTTTTGTTACAGAGTCTTAGGACTTTTTCCCGTTGTTTAACAAATATTCATTAGTTATTTTTTTACAACCAGCAAGCAGCTGTCTTATAATATTTCTTTCTGAATTTCAAAGATTTAGCTAACAATTTCTCAGCCTAATTTTTGAAATTCGTTTTTTCATTGTCTTTTCTGTCCAGTAGTATAATGTTTTTTTTTTTTTTTTTTTTTTTTTTAATTTTATTTTTAAAAAATTCTATACATACTTGGTGGTAAAAGGAAAAAATTAAAATATGTTTAAGATGTTTCTTTAGGTTGTTTGATCTTTTATTAAACGGAATTATCATCCTCCTTTTGTTGCAACTGCCCAGCGCCACTTGCTTTGAACGACGCTTTAGAATTGTTACGAGTCAGTTCGTATTTTGAAATTAAAAGAATAAAATCCACTGATTTGTATTACTTTAAACACATGCAAACACGGCAAGTCGAACCCAACATACAGTCTTTTTTAACACTTGTGTTTGATGGAATAAAATGCTGATTGTATAAAAATTATATCATCACAATAGGTGAATGAAAATTTTTTAATTTTTCAGTGTGTCGAAGACTGAATTTGAATTGAAAGGGATCCTAAAACAGAAGGAAATGCTCATGTTGTAATTAACTATTTTTAGGAGCAAACTTTTTAAGAAAATTAAAAACATACGATCACTCCATGAAACACATGCTAATTTAGCATTAGAGTAGTATAAATAATTAACAGGTAACTTTAAAGCCGTGCTTAATGATATAAATAAAAATTGAGAGGAAAAAGTAATGGATGAATTGGTTGAAGAACAGTTATGTTTAGTGAAAGTTGAAGAGATACGAGGATATTTAGGAATTTTAAAAAATCTACAAAACAATAGCAAAAGTAACATCAAACACATAAGCGGACGCTGCCCTCGTTTAGTGGTAGTTTGACTGATTAGGTAACATTTTAAGATTTATTTTCTGCTAGTGCTTTTAAGAATATTGGCATCTGTAGGTTTCAGAAATCACAGAATATGAAAAGCTCGAGTAAAAGCGATGTTTACCGAATAGTACATTATATTTCATTCCCAGATGACAATTTCGAAATTGTATGGACATTGCTAGAAGAGAAATACTTTTATAAAAAACAATCGAACATTAGCCTATATAAAAAGATTGTTAAATATTCAAGCACAAAATGATTCGGCCTTTTTCATATTGAATTCAGTTAATAACGTTAGTGAAATTGTTCGATCGTTAAAAATTTTAAATCAAAATTGATGGCCTTACTGATACGCTGATCTTGTTTATAACTGAATTAAAATTAAATTCGCCTGCTAAATTATGGTGAAAAAATTAACAAGTTTTTGACGCTATTCCCCTCATTGAAGGATTTGAATTAATCGATTTTTTTAAAAAAAAATTACCAGGACTCTACAGAATAGTAAACTGATTTTAATATAGTACATCAAATCAATTCATTGGTTGCCAATTCCATTTGTGCATATTGTATGGGTGATCATTATTTATCAAGATGCTCAAAATTCTTTAATTTATCAGTACAACAATGAATTTATTGTACGAAAACAATCACCTACATTTCTTTTTTTTTTTTTTTTTTATCAAATAGACATTTGATTTTAAAAATATAAGAGTCAGAATACTTACAGTTACTGTTCGTAAAAACATCGTACCATATGACGCAGGATAAATGTGGCCGCTGTAGCTGAGTGGTGTGTGTGTGATGGTTAAAAAAGCCATCACCACTCATCAAAACTCTCACAAAACGCATCAACACTCAAATGCCCGACGTTGCTTCGGTTGAATTGTGAGTTCTGATACCACTTAAAACCCTCCATTTAGCTAGGCTGATGCATGTTAAATCTGTCGAAGCTCCAAGTCCTCCTGTTGGCATGTTGTAGAAGTTTGGAAAGTAGGGTGCTAGGATGCTCGGGTATCATCCTCATCATTTGACCGAGGCTCAAAATTTCGAGGTCTGTCGCTAATAGCTTTTGTGTTGCTTCTGATTATGAGGCCAATAAATAATCAATGGGTACACAGACTAAACGATTTAAAACAGAATATCAGTCATTTCTCTCTCTTCACAAGCTGAAGTTATTATTCCCAAAACACTGAAAAAGGATGATTCATTAAATGTGAACGAGTTATCATCTACGGTTGGGAGAAAACTTTATGTATGTGAGAAAACCTATATCCACCAATCAGCGAAAATCCGTTAGTTCAGCAAAATTTTGATTTTTGATATGGAAATAATTTATCGCTTCTTCAATTTTATTTGAAAATGTTGCCATAACTTTGCCTTTACTGAGGCAACATACTTCTGTATGCTGAAGGAGATCGGAATCCTCTGGATTTTTTAGAAGGGCTTGAAAAGGTGGTATTGGTAAGTGGATGCTCAAATAAAGTTAACTATTTTCGTGACGTGTCCTAAGGACAATATTCTACCAGTCAAAGCTTCTGGTGGTCGATACTGTCGTGGGGACATGAAGTTTAGCAATAATTTATCTTTCATGCGGGAGATAATAAATCTATTAATATTACCAACCATTGCTGCTGCCCCATCAGTGGTTATCGCTAACTGCTTATGCAGAGGCTTATCCATCGATTTGCATTTGTTGTAAATATGTTGTAGATATCATCATCTCTTGTTTGTCCTTTCATGGGTAATATTTTTAATTGGTCATTTACAGTAAAGTTTTACCATAGGCTTAGTAAAAACTGACTGTAGGGCAGAAAGGTTTGAGAGACAGATTTTAGCTGATTTATTTTCTTCGTTCTTACTTCAGATTTAAGTAGATAGGTCGTATTAAAGTGATATATATAAAATTGACGAAACAATATGATTCTCGTAGTTAGTATATATATTATATGTTCTTTGTCTTTTATTTGAGTCACTCATTTTGGGATTAAAATTACGTAGTATGTAAAAACAATGAAGTTGAAAGACACCAACATTTAAGTAGGAGACACATACGTTACAAATAAGCGCAATTAAGTACAATAGTACAGAAAGACATAAAAATATTTTTAATACTTGTATAATTGACACTGTTTAGTTTTTAGCAAAACACCAGGACAAACTGGCTGGGAAAATCCCGGTCAAACTCGATTGGTAAGCCTAGTTAAAATGATAAACGTATAATTATAAACAACTAATTTTTTTTCAAACAAATACGCACATGATTCTCTAATGGAATTACTAATTATAACAATTTTTATGTAACATTTTGTTGAATAATAAATTTTTTATCACAGTCGCATAACAGCGCGGACATAGGGCTAGGGACCCTTGCTTAAGAGATTTTTTTCATTCTCTAGTGTATGTATGTATGTATGTATATATATATATATATATATATATATATATATATATATATATATATTTCTGTAAAAAATGCAATTTTTTTAACGATTTTTCATGCCTTTTAGAGTATTAATTTAACAATAATTAATACTCTTAAGGCTGTGTTTTTTTTTAAATGTTTTATGCTCTGTCATGTAAAGAAAAATTATTTGATTGATCCAGATTGAATGTATGGCCTCCCCATCTTCATTCCTTTATTAAATTTTACTTTTTTTTAAAAAAAAACACCTTAATTTATTACTTAATAAACCTAATTTAAACTCCTTTACTAGTCTGGCTCATTTAGGAAACTATTCATATATGTGCCGAATTTCGTATGAATACCTGTTAAAATTTAGCTTTCTATAGAAATGCGGACACATGCGCAGACAGAAAAACCAGCTTAATTACAATTTAAGAACATTTGGGTAAAAAAATATGATGGCTATTGAGGAGGTTTCTTTACGTTCAAAATAATATAAAAGATGGCCTTGTCTAAGGATGTCTGTGAAGAATACAATTCTCTCACTGGTATACAAAGTGTGGCTATTAAAATAACGAGACTGATGCTGTGAAACATTTTATTTTATTTAATACATATTTACTTATTTTCACCTTCATTATACGCCCCTCCTCTATCCCTAAACGCTCCATGTGAATCTTCCGTTGTTCGAAATAGTGCTGGAAGTCTTCTGTCAGCTTCTTGAAGACGCGTGCCGCTTTCTCTTTCACAGCTTCAACGGATTCTTATTCTCTTTAATGCAGATTTCACCTTAGGAAACAGGAACCCAGTGAAAGTACACAGTCCTATGAATATTGCAAAAAAAAAAAAAAAAAAAAAAAAACCATCATTGCTTTGAATTTTGATTTGCTCATTCGAGCTTTTTTAGTTATCGATGAAAATGGGCTCTTCCAATGCATGGATTGGTTTCATCGTTGTAGTCATCAGTAAAAAACCACGATACGTCACTCGTTATTATCCTTTCCAATAAGTTTCGGTCATTTTTTATGGCATTCAAAGTGTCAGTATAAACATTTTTGCGAGCTTCTTGTAGTTAAAACGTGAGAATTTTAAGCACTCACATTTTGTGCATTTTAAAATTATTGTGTAAAATTTGCTTCACGGATTCTTTGTCGGTCCCTACAGTCTCAACTATCGCACGAATTCTTAACCTACGTTCAGGTCGAACCAGATTACTGATTTTTTCGATATTGTCATCCGTTTTGACGTAGAAAGGTGACCCAGTCGTGAATCACCTTCAACGTCTTCTCGGCCATCTTGAAAACGCTTAAACCACTGAAAAACATGTTCACGCGATAAACATTCATTGCCATACACTTCTTTTAATAAATTATTAGTTTCAGTAGTGGTTTTCCTAAGTTTCACGTGTAATTTCGAAACCATTCGTTACTTTATTGTCACGCTTATCATTTTTCCTGCTAAACAAAAAAATAACTCTGATGCCAACGAAGGTTACGTTTTTTTTTACAGAACTGCATTCGAAAGAGAAAGCTTCACGCTAAACAGATGTCGGTTGCTGGCGTTTGTCACATGCGTACTTCTTCTTAGCATCAGTCTCGTTATTTAATAGTCAATCTTCGTAAAGGGATTACTTGATCAAAGCAAGGCAACTTTTTCGTCAATGACCATTGCATCTTTGTACATATAACTTTGATGGTTAGCTTTGAGTTTCTTTAGCTTTGGTAGTTTTATTTAAAAAATTACGACATTTTTTTTTTCATTTCGATTTGAATATTGCATGAACATTTTCATTACGATTTGAATATTGCATGAAACTTTTCATTACATTTTAAATATCTATATTGCTTTCCTGTCTCAATCAAGTGATTTTTATCATTTTACTCAAGTAGTTTTAATAAAGTACCAGTTTGTTTCTCTGAATAAAGTAATTGGTATAGTAATTTTATTATTTCATTTAAAAATATTTTTTAAAAAAATAAATTTTGAAAATAAAGCTTGTTATATATAACAGATTATTGATAATCAACCTGTAGTAACATAAATTTCAAATCAATCTGTATGAATGTGATCAGCTGCATGTGTAATTTTGTTTTGCTTTGTTTTATTTCACTTTATTCACTTTTTTGTGTGATAATACATTTATGATTTTAAAAAAATCTATGAACAGTGATAATTAAAACATTTTTTGTCCCGCCAATGACGTGTAAATCCATTTTAATATCTGATATTTTAGGTCAATCATAAACAGAAAATAATCTAAATTATTTGTTACATTAGCTTGTTTTCTGTTTGTGAATGACCTAGATATTAAATTTGTACAGGAAACCAAAATAAATATTGTAGATTTTATTTCTGTGTGAAATAAAATAATTCAGTTATTTTTTTTATTAATGAAAATGAAATGGATATTTTTAAAGTCACTGGGTAAAACAATATTATGAAATATTTGACAAAAGTGTATATAAACTCAACATTTTATTTTAAAACTGTTAATATTCAAAACATAGGAATCAGTTTTTCTTAAAGTTGACGGTCAACTAGTTTGCTTTACTAATCGCAAAAGATACTGAGATCAAATTTCACAAAATTCAAAATGTTTTGCATTCATATTCTTTTTTTTTTTTTTTTTGCGTAAACAATAATACTTTTGTATTTCTTACTTCAAAAGTTGTTTTTTTCCATTTGGAAATATATGATTAAGTAATTTGAATAAACGTAGGGACAGAAGAATTTTCAACGGCGAAGAACTATCGAAAAGCTTTTTTTTTTTTTAAAAAAAAAAAATCAAGGTTTGTTAATTTAATTCAAAAAGTTCTTTAATTGATTCCCATTGTGTGATTCACATCTTATGTGATCTGTATATGTGTACATATTTATTATTCATTATCTTAATTATAATGTGCATTTATTTTATGAATACTTTTTATAGAAATTGGATTGATTTATTATTCAGTGAAAAAAAGTCTATTTATATTTTTCATTGAAATTACTTTTTGGAAGATTTTTTTCCTGGGACTGTGCTATATACTTGATTAAATTAACGTAATTATTTTTTATTTTAAAATTTTTGATATTTTGCTCCTGAGCAAAACAGTTACTCAGAAATAATATAATACTCGTCATCCTATTTCGTATTTATTCATAACATTGGTACTTATGTCTTAAAATATTAACTATAATATTAGCTCTTATTTCAAAGCTTAACTTTACTAGATAGTTCGTCGCATAACTATGCACTCTTTGAAAAATTTTCTTTTTCGATTATTTACAGATAAATTATTGATTTTAATACATATATTTTAAAACTCGTAATCTAATTTAGTGGTATATTTACTACTCGAATAAATTTTCGTTATTTTGATGTTTTCTGTGAGTATTATAAAAGATATTTTAGAAGAAAAATTCTCTCCAACTAAATGGTTTTAAATAAATGTGCATGCTTTTATTGAAATGTTCTTTGTGCTTTCTCCATTTTTTTCCCCATAGTAATTATACATTTTATTTTCAATTACATTTTATTGACGTTATTTTATATTGATTCAGTTTTTCATACGTTGCTTTACTATTGTTATGAAAATTTCTTAAAGATATATGACCCGTTTTTCCCCGCGAAGAAATTAAAAATATTTCTAATAAACGAATACATATTTTTTTCATAATAAAACATTTTTAATAGGAATAATAAAGAAATTACACGCTATAAAAATACAATTATTGTTCTGAGACTTTAAAAAACTGTCGTGAGAAAAGCACTTTGAGGAATTATTTCAAATATTTTGTGGTCAAACGACACTTTCCGTGTCTTCAGAAAGGTGTCATGGCTTGAACTTTCAAGATGGGCTTGGTTTGCTCAGCCGTTGAAGAATAAATTATGTTAAACACTTCCAACTGAAAGAATATGTAGATTTACTTTGAGCCATATCAGATATACTTTTGAACTATCGAGATGTCTTGAATATGTATCAGTGTTGTGTACTAGTCAAAATCTTGAAGACAAAAAGACAAAAATACGTTTCTAACGAGTTCTCCCTCGTATTTCCCTTCAACTTACCTTTAGGGATGTTCTATTAAGTCATTTGATTTGAGAAGCCTTACTTGTGAACAAACCATGACTTATGAAAATAAGGAATTATATATATATATATATATATATATATATATGCCAATTTAAAAAAAAAGATGGTAGGGCTCATTTCCAGACATTTCATGTAAGTGAAAATGAAGTCATATGTTTATAATGGCTAAAAGAAACCATCAGGATGAGTTTATACGTGGTTGAATGATCGACAAAAGTGTAGTTTTAAGAGTTTGGAAAACCTTCCGAATGACAAGTACAGCTGTAAGAAAGGTTGGCTGTGGTCTGCCGAGGAAAAGAATAGTAAGTGATGACCAGTATATCATTCCGCAGGCAAAAAGAAAAAGAAAAGACCGGAACCAGACATCGGGTAAAATTGCTCAGCATCTGCTTACGGCAACCGGACGATAGATATCGCGGTTTATTGTGGTCAGACCTCAGAATAAAGGTGGCCTATTTGCCCGTCGTCCTGAACGCTGCATACCATTAACTGCAGCCCATCGGCGGCACCGTCTTCAGTGGTGTCATGAAAACAAAGACTGGATATCTCATCAATGGAGTCACTACCGCGGTAGCTTAGTGGTCATGGTCGCGGACTCGCGGCCGGTGGTTTTCGTCGAGTTGTGCTTTCGAACCTTGATGCCACCGTCGTGTATCCAGGGCTGATGCGCGTGAAATCAGTCGAAGTTCTAAGTCCCTCCAGAGACGTGGTGTGGAAGTAACGACATAGAGGTTCTGGCTCAGGTGTCATCTTCATCACTTGTTCGAGGTTCAGAATTACGAGGTCAGTAGTCAATAGTCGTCGTCCGCTGTCATATCTTTTCGTAAACGACGGTTACTTACCTCTCCAGTTTTCTCCTGGTGGAATAACAATTTAAAAACTTTTGAAATAAATTAAACTCTCATAAAAGGAAAATAATATATTCATTTAAAACCATTTTCTACCTAGAGAAATAGATATTTTACAATTACCATATAAAATGATCTTTATTATACAAAGTTCTTATAAAGGGAAATTCTTGCGACTAAAAACGAGCCCTGGGAGCACTTCTGCACCGCCAAAAATTGGCTAGAAGTTCAGGGGTGCCTTTAGCAACTCTCGGCCTCTTGACTGAACTCTCGGCCCCTTGAGGTCATAATTCCTGGTTCATTTAATAATTTTCAAAAGCAGAAATATGAATTTCTAATACATTCCCTTCCCTCAAGGTCCAGGGAGACTTTTGATTTGAGTTTTGAAGAGTCTACGCCTCCTCCGAGGGTTTCCACCGGAGAGGTATCTGTCGTTTTTAAAAATCTTAGTGGTGGGAAGGCTCCCGGCCTTGATTTTTTAGATTATGGAATTTGGGGGTAAATTTTTTCTAATTTCCCTAACCTTTTTGGTGAAATTTTTAGTTAATGTGTGCAATTTTCCTTTTTTCCAAATAATTTAAAAGACTCTAAATTGAAACTCCTCCTTAAGTCTGGTAAGGAACAGTCATCCTTTAAATCGTACAGACCAATCTGTTTGTTACCAACCTCAGGGGAAATTATTTAGTATGTTTTTGTCAGTAGATTAAATTTCTGGATTCAACAAAACAATATTCTTCACCCACTTCAGTTTGGTTTGAAAGAAAATTTTGGCTATGACGATGCAATTTTCTATTTGGTTTTCTTATCAAACGCAAAAGATCTACAGAACGTGTTGCTGTTACTTTTATCGATAGTAAAGGTGCGTTCGACAATATAGATGGTCTGTTCTATTTAAAAATTTAAGGGATCTTCATTTTCCAATCTGTTTTCAAAAGTTTATTTATTCTTACTTAATAAATCAACATATTATTTTTTCTAATAATAATTTTACGATGAAGCATCTAATTACCTAAGGTTGTCCTCAGGGTTCGGTGCTTTCACCCTCTCTGTGGAATATATATTTTAGTTCTCTTTTGGATATTAATTGCGAAAAAGTTTTCATTCAAGTTTTTGCGGATGATCTAGCGGTTATTTCCTCCGGAAATTCGAGAAGAGACCTAGAGCATAATTCCAATATTTTTATTGGTCTTATCGCTGAACATCTGGCATGGGTAAGGTTTGAGATCTCGATTGAGATAACTGCTTCGGTTGTTTTTAGATGCCCGTCAATCCATAACAAGGGAGTAATTGGTGGCAGCGTCTTCAGTCGAAACCCAATTTTTAAACTAAACAATTCTTACGTAAAAATTTGTAAATTTTATAAATATTTAGGTATTCTGATTGACTGCCGGCTCTCCTGGAACCCCCACATTAATTATCTCTGAAAAAATTTATAATCTCTCATTAAATTTTAATGGAGTTTTCTTCGGTAATTTCAATTCCAAAAATTATAAACTATGGTATTTATCTGTTATAGATTCTATTATTGTCTATAGTACGGGAGTTTGGGGTGGTGATCTAAACTCCTCTCAAATTACCAAGTTAAACTCCATTCAGAGAATTTACCTTTTAAAATTTATCAAGTCCTATTGGACGTCTCCAACTGCTGCTTTGCAGGTAATTGTCGGGTTTCCCCCCATTAATCTTACCATAAAATTTCATTTTCTTAAATATGAAATTTGGAAGCAGTATAATTCAAAATTTTTTTCACTTGATTAATAATATCACATTCGACTCAAATATTTCACTGTTCGTCCTGAAAAACGAATTCTTTTTCTTAAGAAATCTTAGATTTACACCGACGGATCAAGGATCGGGTCCGTAATTGGATTCGCCGTATGCGTCTTCCACTGGGGTGTCCCAAACAGAGTCTACATGTTCAAACTGAATTTTTATAATTCAGTTTTCCAGGCCGAGCTTTCAGCAATCGGATTTGTTGATTTGTGGGCCGTCTCTCATAACTTCAAAGTTTCTATTTATTCCGACAATTTATCATCAATATTGCTACTACAGAAATAAATCGACTTTTATTAAAACTGTTAAAGAAAAATTAACACATTTATTCTGATTTTTACAACTTACACTGCGTTCGGGCCCATGTCGGAGATTATTATAACGAAACAACAGATTTATTTGCTAAGCTCGCTGTCACTGATGGTGAGGGAATGAATGTCCCTGCCCTTGGTCTCATATAGTTATGATTTTAAAAAATAAACTTCTGTCTGACTGGGAGGTCTGGTGGTCAACTTGTAATACTGGCAGTCGGGTTCATTCCTGCATTCCTAGACCAAATCTGAGTTTTTATACGAATTCTGATTTTATTACTCGCTTCTTAACTAGTCAAGGTCTCTTCGTTTCTTATATAAATTGTTTTAATTTGAAAAATGCAAATTTATGTACCTGTTTGAGATACTGATCACTACGTTTTCTCTTGCCCTTTTGCAAGGGGTTCTCATTTAAACTGTCCTGTTTTGGAAGCGCAATCTATTTGGTTGAAGTCCGTGTGTGAAAATACTTACTTGCATTTCAAGCTGAAATCCTGTTTTCTTACGGCTCGTAAAACTACCCAACAAATTTCTTAATTGTTTCAGCTTTTTATTACATTTCTTAATATTTCAATTTTCCTTATTGCGTAGTTATGATTGTATATCTTGTACATATGTTCATATTTTTTAAACACTTCATTTTTGTTTACGAGTTTGTGAACACTTTTGTATTGTTCCATTTAGCCTGCTATGCATCTTATTTCTGCAAGAAAATTCCTACTGTTAGTTTTTCTTTGTTCCTGTCGTTTGCATTTTCTGCTCTATAAATGCATTTTGAACTTTATTTACTTTTAATTTCGAACTTATGCAATATCTTATTTTCTATTGTCAATAAATGCTGAGTGCGGGGGTGATTGTCTCCGGGGGGGGGGGTGTAGCTCTAAACCCTTTGGGTGAGTTCGGCCCTCTTGGGTATTCTGCTAATTACCCTTGTGTTGCTTCTAGTGCTACATTAATAAAATCAATCAATCAATGGAATCTCGTTCTTTTTATTGATGAGAATCGTTTTATTCTGAGCAACACTTCTCAACGCAAGTTAATATGGAAGGGGAGGTATGGAAACTGTTTCATCCCTATATCATCAGAGATAAAAACCGTTGTGGTGGTCTTGGAGTGCATGTGTGAGGAGGCATTGTGTTGAATGGACGTATTGAGTCTATAGGTTATTCGATTATCGGATTGCTGAAATTGGAATTGGATCCAGTATATTTGTTGCAGGCTCGGATCCCATTTTGTAGTTACTCAGATAAGTCGAATTTTCAGTGCATCTTTGGTTGAGGACTCGAGAATGTTCGCATTTTTGATACCAATATTAATTTTTGATTATTAGATAAGAATAAAATTATGTTTTTACATTGTTTTGGTGTAACATGCCCTCACGCCATTTCTTCGCCGATTATCAAATAATCTTATAAACGAGAATTTTAACTTCCTATTTCTAAATAATGTAACAAATTTCTGTCTGAAAAATGTTAACATTAAAACTAACATGTGCGTTAAATTATGATGGAAGGGGCGGTGGAGGTACGTGCCTCCGAATCCGCCTCTGTTTTGCGATGTAACTTTTAAAAAATTGCGGCAAAACACTTTAAATATTAAAGATATTTGCTTATTGTTTTGTTTATTTATTTGTATACTGTTTTGTTCCAGTTCAGCATCAAATATGCTATTAAATTATGAAAATCTTAGCATTAAATGAAACAATTTATTTTTTGTAAGCATGTCAAGTTGAAAAGTATAGAAATTTAAAAAAGCGTCCACAATTTTGGCCACCTCTGTACATATACTTATTAGTTTTTTATCTGGTTAAATTTTTTATTTTTCTAGTTTATTGGTATAGTGATGAAGCTTGACATAATATATCAAATGAACAATTATTTCTTTTATATTGTACAATATGCATTTTGAACGTATGACTTATGTTAGATTCTTTAAACTTTAAAAAAAAAATTTTTTTTATAAAAATAGCTGCGATAGTATTTTTATATTTATTTTTGTGCATCCCTTATTATTCGATACATTTATTATTAGTGTTGTGATTGGGCCTTCAGTTTTTTTACTTGTTTTCCCTCCTTCTATTTACAGTTGAATGGAGAAATGTTTTTCGTCCATCTAGTATTGAGAAGTTCAGTGTTCATAGCTCCTTAAATCATAATGTTGGATTATTGCGTCTATTTCCAAGTATAACTGTTGAAGTGGTATGTATATTTTAATAATATTATTATTCTGCAAAATTTCATTCTTTGCGTTAATAATTTTAAATTACTTAAAATTTTGCGTGTGTGTGTTTTAAATTTCTTACTCTTTGATATATTACCATAATCATTCTTTCCTAATATATATGTAAGATTATTGCCAGAGTTTGTGATTATGAATTATCCAATAACATTTGAAGAAATTTAATTGGATTCAATGCAATTTTTTTTAAAGCAAACATCGAAATATGCAACATTTTTTTTTTATTTTATTAAATATTTTTAAAGCATAATTCTAAAGCATAGTCTTTTCCCTTCACATCTTTTGTAAGAACGTATTTGAAAAATTTCAAAAAATTTAGACAAAAATTCAAAGTTATCAGGTTTGCTGTAAATTAGAGAAGGCTGGAAAACAAAACTGTGTGAGAAAAATGAATTTTAAAATTTCAAACAATGATTGAGCTGATTATTGAAACGTTAAATGTTTGAAACCCTCCTGGTTTATTTACTATATAATTTTTCTTTCATTTGCAAATATTTTAGACTTCATCATTGCTTTCAGGGTTTTCTCTTTTAAATTAGGTGTACAGTGACTTATAGCTTTGATTATTCTTCTTTAATCAAATTATTTATACGTTTTTGATTATAATCTCCTGCATCTATATTTAATCTCTTCGAAATTTCAGAACAACCATGCTATCCATCATTAAATTACCCAACTGCATTATGTACATCTAATTTCTTTTGGGATTTGGTAAAACGATTTCTATTGATATTTTCATTAGCATTATGTATCTGTTCATGAAGATATTTCAGCTACTACTTTTTTCCCTCAACGTTATAAATATGTAGGCTTTATCAAGTTCATAACATATGAGAGTAAAACTGATTTTTTAGAATAGAATTTTCTTTCAGTCGTTGCCCTCTGATATGCAATTTAGCTTAAAATTCTTGAGGACAATGTTTTAAAATTTAATACACTGTAAAAAAGTGCATGAATAATAGCCTGTTGCTCCTTGGGTTGGATATTGTCAATATTATTCCATATGACAATTCAATAATAGCTTGTAATAAGTTGGTAAAGTTGGCAATATTCCCTTACCACCTAAAACTTTCGTTTCATTCTTAGATTTATGATATCGATATTTACGTGTGTATTGACATGTCAAATATACTCAAGTTTTTCAATAGATTATCTCCCATAAAAAAGATTAATTGCCTCATAGCTTTTAGAACTCTATTACTGTAGTATTTTTTTTTACCACATCCAAGTAATGTCATTTAGCACAAGCTGTCTGTAAGAATAGTATTTTTTCTTAGCATGTTTTGCAGTGTAATGGAGTATAAAACAAGAGCTTGATTATACTCACTGATTTAATTTTGACAAATTATCCTTTTTTTTTAATGTTTTTCAAACAATCCATACTTTTTTCAAAGCAAATTATGACCAATCATTTTTGAATTCTTGAAATATTTCTATTTAATTATAGTACATGTGTAATATTGTTCCTTATGATGAAAATTATATTGTATAGTATTAATCAAAAAAAATTTTTAATAAAAAGCACCTGCACTCTAGTATTAAGCTGAAACCACAGTAAAGCGGGTATTAGCCATCAACTCTGTCAAAATTCACTCAGAAAATACCGAAAACTTACCACATATTTTGTAGCTAAATTTTTAAAATTTTATGTGTTTTTACCCCTTTTATACTCCCTGAACCCCTGTTATTTTTGCTTTCTGTAAATTGTTTGTATCCTTCCTAATCGCCGCCACTGGTACTTACTACACCATCAAATGAAGTGTATTCATTTTTTACCAAGTATCGTCTATTGATATTCGATTTTGATCTCATTTTGTGTTGAAAATGAAAAGGAGAAAAAATAACAAGAAACTAGTGATTTATCGTATTATATTTGATTTGAATTAGGAAACAAGTGATTTATCTTATTATACATTAATTTTTTTCAGGTTCGCGCTTTCCTAAGTCCACCTATTGAAGGAGTTGTGTTGCAGACCTATGGTGCTGGCAATGGACCATCACAAAGAAAAGACCTTTTCGATGAATTAAAACGGGCTAATCGAAGAGGTGTAATAATTGTAAATTGTACTCAGTGCTCACTTGGTCAGGTGGATCCATCATATGAAACTGGAAGAGTATGTTAATTTCTTTTCTTTGTACCTATAAACTATACATTTTTATTCTCCCCACTTCATCCTATTGTTTGATCTGTTATTTTGAATTTTTGATTTCTAAACATTTTACTATTTAAATATGTATGTTTTGTGAAACGTAATTTTTTCAGAGTGAGTCACTTTATTTGCTTGCAGCATAGATATTGAGTTTTAGGCATTATTATGTTGTTCAGGATCTATTTTTCTTGATGCTCAATATCAGTTATTATGTATAAGATCAATGTATAAAAATTTCATTGTAGAAATAATCATAAAAGAATTGGTGATTTAACATGAATCATTAATTGTGATTTAAAATATAAAAATCGAATGGTGTTAAGAAAAGAAAAGTAGAATAGTTATCTTGTTACTTTATTTAATGTTTTACCTTGACAGTGCTAAATGACACTTGTGTCAATAAAAACTGCCCTAATACAGCTTTGATGTGCTTTATTTGTGGAATATAAATATATTTAACTTAGTCATACATTTTTCTTGTTTGTCTTCAATTTTTTGTTGCATATTTGGATTTCGGAATCATGTTTAAATTACAAAATTTTAAAAAATAAAAGCTGTCAATCTTGCAATTATACTCCACAAAAAAGGAAACAAAATTGTTCAGAATATGAAATAAAATTTAGTGTAATTAGAGGTAAAATATTTTTTATAAAATAGGTCTGTCTTCCTGGAATTCAGAAGCAAAATTAAAGAATAGGTTATTTTTTTTCTTTTGAAAGTATTTAATAAACTTGAAACATGTAATGTTTTTCCATTTCAACCCTTTGCATTTTAAAATATTATTAAATGCAGTTTAAATAATATTTGCAAATGCATCATTTTCTCACTAAATTTATTACAGGCGAGCTGTTAAATTAATGCTTGTGAATAGAAGTTTGTGAAGTGGAAATTTGTAATTTTCAAAGCTGTATTTAAATTACAATTTGATTTATTTTTAAAAGAAATTTTCTATTGTAATTATTAAGCTATGTTTTTTTTAAAAAATCATATGTTAATTTACTATGCAAGAAATGTTATACTTATTTAAAATTATAACAAAATATATTGTAGTCTTCTTTACATTTTGCATCATTTTTGTTTTGAAAACTTGCTACAACAGTTTTGAAATAGTTTACCCAATACATAATTGTCAATTTTCATTAATTAAATATATGATGTCACACTTCTCTGAATATTTTTTACCAGCATGCTAAACATCCCCCCCTCCCTTCATTTTACATTTTTGCTAAGGGTTGCATTTGTTTCTGCATGTATTGTAAGATAGATTTTTAAATTCTTTAAGTTTTATGATTTTTATCTAAATCATTTGGAAAATGTGTTTTGCAATAAATTTATTAGATGTGTATTTTATGTAACCCCATTAATCTACTTTACATATTAATTGGAAATCATAATTTTTTTTTTAAAGTTTCAAAGTATTTATCAGAATTTTTTTACATCATGTATTGCTTTCAATAATAGAACGATTGAAAAATCAAGTTCTTTTAACTGAATGATAATATTTCTATGTTTATTAATGAGATTTATATGAAAACAATGCTAATATAGTAGTATTTCATTTTGTGTGTTATAAACATCAGAATCTAAATTTCTCCATACTGGCAAACTTTATGCTCTTAAATTAAATCCTTTAAAATTTCTTTTAAAATGAACTGTGTAATTTTTTTATATTTACTTACAGATTTAAGACAATTATTTTATATAGATGAGTGTAAAAATGAGAGGTCCATACTTCTTTTGTTAAAAAAGTAGTATTGGTACTGGAAAAAATTTGAAAATTATATACTTTTGACACTGCAATAGGATCGGTTTTGACAGAAATTCGTTGGTATTATAATTGTTTCTGTTTCACTCATTTTTTTGAACTTCAAACCTCACAAACTTTAGGGAAACAATGATATATTAGGAAGTTGAAATTAATTATTATCTATCAAATAATCAATTTTTGTTGTTGTTGTCTCTTTATCATAAATTGAGTTTACAGGGTTTTACATTTTAACAAAAATATTTATAATTCACGACTTTCATTTATCTGTCACAAATTTAGCTCTTGACATTCTCAGAGAAATTAAAATATTAGAGCAATTCATCAGTTATTTGAACTAGACTCTCAGTTTAAAAGTGCTTTTGTAATAAATTTGTTATGTATTTGTGTAGCATTGAACTTGGATTATGTAGTATTGCTGTCAATTCCTCCTTATTATTATTATTTTTCTTTTGATCCTTTTTCTTAATTTTGAATTTCATAAGAGTTGCCCTAGTTATTTACTTAATTTTATCCATTCTAGATCTGAGTATTCAGTAGCTTTTGGATATTTATTTCATTCACGTTTTAGAAATATTTTTTTGACTTATGTATTTCAGAATATTTTCAACTGGTTTTATGAATCTATTGTTAATATATCTGTGTACAATTTTTGAAAACCAAGCTTTTCATGTTAAATAATTTAATTTAAGTAACTTTAAAAATTACCTCCTGTCCTCATTATTCATTGCTGGAACGTGTTTGTTCGTCCCATTGATGTAAATAAATTTGTATGCCATCTTACGTGAGTATTGCAATCCATCTTACTGATGATGCATATCTAGCTATGAATTTTATGATCGAATTTGAATTCATGATGATTTTCTAGCTTTAAATCTTATCAACAATTTTTTTTTTTTTTATAAGTACAGAACATTATGGCATTAGTGAATGTTACCACGATTTCAAATATTAAATCTATATAAATGTAATGATAGAGAAATATTGGTATTTAAGTTTAATTGTTGTGATAACTCATATCATTTTAATAATTTGCCATGAAGTTAGTCATGAAGTAATAAATATGATGGGATAAAAATATCCAGAATGAAATTTATGAAGCGAAAATTGACCTTTCAACCATAAGCAAGATATACAAGTGTGTGATTACTTATAAAAATTTCGATTTTGGTAAAATTGGGTTCTCTCTTATACATTAGTTTGAATGGTGCTAATGCAATAAAGGAAATAAAGGAAACTCGGAAATAAAGGAACTTCTGCTTTAAATAATATTTGCTATTTTACTATCCCTATCTTTAGTATTATATGCCATAAAATTGTCTGTGTGTATCTAGAAACATTTTTTAAAACATTGGGAGAAGTAAGATTTTTTTTTTTTTTTTTTTTTTTTTTTTTTATGAATTGTTATAAAATTGCTTAGTTTCTGTTGATTGCTGAGCGAAAGCTTCAGCTTCTAATTTCATTGTGATAGTCTTGTTTCACAACCTTATAAGTAACATTTAGTGACGTCCGCGACAAGATTTTGCGAGGAAAAGTTACTTGGATTCAAAGGCGAAAATGTCAATTACCATGACTAATACAATCACAGAGCGCTACATTCAGCGACGATTATTTGCAATTGAAGCAAATAAATTAGAATAGCTGATCTCCGAGTGAGGAGACAAGGCAGAGATTAAAATCAGGTTAGAAACTTTAAAAATAAAATATGACAAGATTAATGCTTTACATTCTTCTTATCTGCGAGAGCTTGAGAAAACCGGAGATGTTACCGAGGAAAAGATCGAAGACAAATTATTGAAATGCGGCTCAAATTTCCTACTATCAAAGAAATAATTTCCACTGTTAAAAATAATGAATCCAAATGTCATAAAACCAAC
>BMAW01011327.1:0-13990 GCA_019974015.1 Nephila pilipes
ATATTCTATATCTCTGTTTTTTCACTGATCGGATATGCCCTTATATTGATCCTGATTTGAACGAGGAAGGAATGTAATTGTCCCTATTTCCGTTTTGAATGTATCATATCTTAAATTGAATGAACAAGGTCACACATAAGGAAGACGTACTAGGGAATCGTTTGTCAAACTATATTTAAGTATTTTAAAATGTTTACAAAACCACACCACAACGGACGCAAAAATATTTTACATATTTACAAATTGAATATTTATAGACTTCCACTCTACTGTTGCCGTAGAACATTCCGTTTCGTATTAATTTTTTTACGTCGAGTCGTGCAATATGACGTCACTTACAATAAAACATTCTATTGGATAGCGCGGACAGCAATTGTTTACTGGGTGAATAAGGCAAGTAGGTTCTTTCAGGGGAGAGAATATAAAGGCAATGAAGTTCACAGAAAACAACTGTAAAAGGGATCCGGGCTGTTTGCGAAGACATTCAATAGGATATTTTTTAAGTACATGTTAGCTCTGCATTAGTAGAAAAGGCCGCACCCGTTGAAAGTTTTAAATGTGTCTTTTGGAAATTACGTACTAAGGTTCGATCGCAATTAAAATAAAAATTCTTTATCAGAAATACAACAAAACACATACATACGAGAAACTTAGAGAAAAATACGTTGCACAGGCTATAAGGCAGGAAATTATTGTTATTAAAAAAATCATTAAAAAAAACTCTAAAGTGTTTTCAGCGCTTCAAGTACTTAAGACTTTTGTGTTGATAAAAATATTATCTTCTACTCTTTAGTGCACTAATAAAAGCGTTATTTTTCTTTGAATAAAATACTTTTGTTGAGAGTTATTTAATTTTTAAATGGTAAAGATGACCGAAATTTACTAGTTTTGTCCTATTTTCATTGTTGTCTTAAAAGAAATTTGGTAATAATTTTCGAAGCCATATTTCTGAAAAAAAAGAAGGCAATGAAATGAAGGTATAGACTTTCTTTAGATCTTTGCTCTAATATTACGAGCTATAGAAAAATGTAAGTTTTTCTGTTTGATATCGGATGTACTTTTTTGGAACAAGAATGACGAGTTAAAATCGATTCTTCTTGCAGTCATTGAAGATTTGATAATTATCACTGAATTGAAAAGAAAGTTATAATATATCAATCTAAAAGTCATAAATATTTTATGTCATTTGCGTTTTTCAAGCACAGTAATTACGCAAAGTAACATAAAAATCAACATTTTAAAGTAAAATCATTCAAATGGTTTAGCTTAATAGTAAAAAGAGAGGAAATGATATAATATATGGATTTTTCTTTCAATAAACAAATGTATAAATCGTAGAAAGCTTTGAAATCAGTGAACTGTATACTGATTATCTTGATTTTTTTTTTTATTTCTGTTTAAAATGTTTTTTTACCAATGCTTTGCTCTTTTTAACAATGTAGGAACAACTTCCAAGATTATGCATTCTATAATATGTATTGTTGTTATGTTCATTATATGCAATGTACCCAAAATATTAAGCTCCCTTTTTTTACTGGATGGCTGTTATATTCGTATATATGAATAAAAATAATGGGCAAAGTAAACTTAATTTGAAATAAAGAACTTGAAAGCTGGTTTGATACATTTTCCCTATTTTCTCTCTTAGAGACAAACTGAAACAAATTCAACTTTTTCCATTGCATTCGTTGAATAATCCATTTAGTCTGTGATAATTAAAAAAAAAAATCTTTAAAGCAATTGTCGGGAGTATCGGTGCAAAAGTAAAGTGAATTACTATTTCGCTCAAGCAATTAAGGAATCTAAGTTATCAAAATGCCACAGAAAAATGAATTTTTCCTCAAAACTTCAAACGTAATTCCTCGTAATACCGCCATTCCTTGTTTCTTATTCAGATTCTTATGCTGTATTGGACTGATCGAAGAATCGTATAAACACTGCTTGTGTAAAGTAGCAGCTTTTCAAATACTAATTGTTTTTACCACTGTAAGTAGCTGGATTTCATGCTTAATTGGAAACAACGAGGAAAGCCTCGGCTTTAACATGAGATTTGGTACATTATGTAGCTCTTTGTTGTCAGTAGGTGTTTATTTCGTTATGAGATCTAGAAGAAGACGTCTCTTGTCAGTATTGCGCAGATTGAGCAGAATTTCTTCTTTCACGAATCATAAGAAAACAAATTTTATTCTTTTTATTCTTTACTGTATGCCTATAATAAATTCTATTTCAATGACGTTGACAATTCCTGGAGAAATCGCCGCGAAATACGACTCATTCGGATACACTGTGGAAAATCCAGTGGCTCAAATTCTGTTGGTAAGCATCAAAACATTCACGGGCGCTATTGTCTATCCAGTTTTCACAAATATAGTGGCCCTGATATTCTGTTCTCTTTGTCAACACTGCTGTACTTTAATCGACAGTCTCACTCAAGATGTTCTGAAGATCTCTCCCGAAGCTTTTGGACCACATCAGCAAATTGATGTCTTCCGACACAAAGCAAGAATCGATGACGTTTTGGAAAACCTTCAAGCTATTTTCTCGTTGCCCTCTTTTCTAATAATTGTAGCCAATTTCTTATCGTGCGGATCAATTGTCGGATGGTTTCTTCTTTATTTCAGTTTTGGAAGCTACGAGCCCTTCATGATCATTGAATCAGTTTTCAATGGTTTTAATGCTTTTGGTTGCCTCGTCACAGTTCTGTGGACGGCCGGCAGTCTACCTATTCGGATGCAAAAGTTAAAAGAAGCCTTCCATAACAAATCCCATTTGAGATTATTTACTATGCAGAATTTTGAAGAGTCCCAACTGAGGAGAGAGCTGTTTGATAAACCAGATTTCGTTTTCACTGGGTGTGATATGATATCATACAGAAGAAGTTCTGTTTTGGCTGCAATTGGAACTTTATTGACATATACTGTACTTGTGATCACTTCTAAAAGTGAATAATAGTACATGGAATAATTACGTTAATGTCTTAAGGAGTAGCTGTAAGATATACAATTACTAAAGCATTACCTATATAGTTGTAGAATTGTTGAATATGTAATTAATAATTGTAAAATTTGTTTGAAATTATAACAAAAGACCCACTATTTTTTTAATAAAATAACATCTGATTTATAATGGTTATAGGTGAATTATTAGGGGGTAATTTCGCCCTCTTTAGTGACCATACACTAATTTCAATAAATCAGTAAAAAAATATTCCAATCCTTGATCGAGTGGTTCAAAGGCGGTGTAGCCATACAACAAATAACCAGACTTATATTTCCTTTCAGCTGCCAAACTTTAATTATGCATTAATGCAGCACATATACAAATACATTCATTTAACAAAACTATCATGCAATGGTCTTCACTCCAGCCAACATGGCGTCCCTCTACTATTCTAATTTTTTCCCCTCCAATTCGCGTGGAGTTGAGCTGTTTTTCAACTCCTTTGCATAGATCTTTATTGTATCTGAAACTCATAGTATCTGTTCATATTCATACAAATAAAGAGTTGGTAAATATTGTAGAGTAATTTTTAACAGGTTGAATTGAAGAAAATCGATATCCAAGCAACGTATTTTATTAACTACACCATTAAGAGTAATTAATTAAGACAATTAAGAGTTACTACACAATTGGCTGAGAATTCTCTCAGATATTGAGAATATTTGGCTTTATTTATACAGGGGGTTATTCAAAATGGTTCATCCGATTTCAAAATTGCGTATTTCTTATAAATAAACGACACAGAATGATAAGTAATACTTGAGTACAAAGAAAAAATGTGTAAGTTTTACATTGCGAAAAATAGATGGGCCTCTAGTGTTCTTTGTGAAGCTAATTCACGAAAACTGTATTAGAAGCTCTCTATATTTGATCACGCTTGGAGTTTCGACACACTTTTCTTTCTCTCAATCCGATATCATATTCAATAGAAGATTGACACCTCTATATTTATCATATCTTTAAAGGGAATATTGACCTCTTGAATTGCGACGTATGATAATACCTTAAACCAGTTGATAAGCTTCTTGAGCTCATTCTACGCCATGGAATAAAGCGTAGATTTTGTTCCTTCCTCTTATTACTATTTATTCTTTTATTATAATTTTTTTCGACAGTTTGAAATATGTCATATTAATCTTAGTATTTTACCATTTTCCCTATTTGAAGAATTCCTCCAAGAAAATAATAGTATCCTACAGTTATTGAAAATATTTGTAATTAAAAAATAATATAACTGAACAGACTAATATTGTCCTTATTAAATTAAAAATTAAAATCGACTACAAAGTGCAATAACTGATTGCGTAGTCAAAGTTATCTGCTTTTCAGAGAATTTTCGGTGTATCGAAGCGTATACAGTCAGAATTTCTTAAGAAATTACCACGTGTATTAGTTATAAGAATACGATGAAGATTAAAAATAATTTTTCTTCTTTTTTCGTAAATTATGACTAAATGAAATTAGTGAATGCGCTGATTTCTTTTGTTATTACGTACGTCAGTTTATTGTATTTTAGTTATGTATATTTTCCTTCGTATTCTCTAAACCTTTACGCGAAAGTAAAATTCACCGTGCAATATTCTCATAAATCAGTTCAATAGACGTTCAATAGGTACTATAGGTTCATGAAGGGGTTCAATTTGGTCTTGTAGCAGCTTAGTAGAATCAAAAGTAGGTAGAGTAAGCTCATGAATCAATGTAAAACCTACTAAACTTACCACAATATAGGATATAAAAGATATAAAACCTTATCAGAAACAATTTGCTTGCCTGATTGCTTTTGCAGGTTAATCATTTCGCTGTAAAGTTTCTTTATGCGATAATAGATTGTATAAAAATTCTATCAATTGAAATTTCTGATTGTCTTTTTGAAAAAGTTCAAATAATACATCTTGTGCTAGATTAAACCTTCGGATCATGGTCAATACGAAAGCTAACACCTATGGTGCTATGACTAACACCTGTTATTTGTTATATCCTAATAAATATTTGAACATGCTTGTAGAGGATTTATTGTTAAAACTTTAAATAGGTTTTCCTCATTCTTTTTACTCTTTCTCTTTATTTCAAAAGATTTCAGCTCGTGTTATATCTGAATTGTATGTTAATGAACATCAATAATCCGATTTGAATACAATGATAATATAAAGCAGGTAGCTGGTATTAATAAAAAAGTAACAGTGAAGCATATCATTTTACTACATATATTGAAGTTTATCATCGTTATATATATTGTTTTAATTCAGTGAAGTATATCATCACAATATATATTGTTTCAGTATTAGACAATTGTTTGTTAATTGTTTCTTGTGACAAGATTAGCTAAATTTTTCTTCCATGTTAATCACGTTGCTTCTAATCCCACGAAACGTATTGTTGATTTACTTCTCTAAAACGAATTTTTTTGCAAATAAGAGTAACGAAATAAGATTCTAATCAATAATTCCACTCGCTTTTAATTAAAAATGCTAAATTGTTGTAAGCTGGTTATGTTGAATTCCAAAAAAAAAGCTTTTTTTTTTTTTTTTTTTTTTTTGTAATTTTTATATATATGGTATTATCACTGGAAAGCATACGAGTTACTGGAGAGCAAAAACAGTGCCAGTTTTTGACAAGAAAAGAATTAATGCAATTGATTACATGATAAACAATATTAGTATTTTAAGATTAAAATAAAAGCAAAAGATGTGAAATATTAAAGTAAACAACAATATTTTGTTCGGATATTAAAATTAAAAATCAAAAGACAATTCATTCAGTTAAATATATCTTAAGAGACGTGGAGCTAAAATAAAAATGGCGGTAAAATGAAAAAAAAATTACATATTAATTTACTAGGGAAAAAATAGCTAAAGTACATAAGGTCCTTTGCTTTTAATATTAATGTATCAAATATAGTATACATTTAAAGATAATATTTGAAAAAGTGTTTGGTAAATCTAGCAGTAATTTAATTATATATGTATTTAATTTTATTCTGAATAATTTATGGAATTCGGTGACATCGGTAACCTAGTAGTCATGGTCGCGGACTCAAGGCAGGGAGTTTTCGTCGAGTCGTGGATTCGAGCCAGAATGCCATTGTGATACGCCGTGTAGCAGGGATTGAAGCACGTTAAATCTGCTGTGACTCAAAGACCTCCCAATGGCGTGGCGTGAAAGCTTAGAGAGGGAGGAGCCTGCTCATGGGTTTTCCTCGTCATTTGACCGAGGTTCAAAATCATAGGGTCCGTCGCCAATAGTCCTCATGTTGCTTCTCAGTGTGACGTTAATGAACAATCACATCACATAACATCACTATATATGGAATTCCAACAGAACAAAAATTTCTCATACATTTGTGTTATATTAAATTATGACTGTTTCATTTTCAAATAAGTTTAAAAAAAAATCAGTTATATTTGCTATCAATACAATAAGGGAATATACTTGTATTTTTCAATTGCTAAAAGATGCCACTGAATAAAACTGAAACATTGAAAAATAGAGCTAATCAAAGACACTTTAGTTACTTCTTAGAAAACGGTCTCTTTTGGGAGTAATTATATTAGAGGAATGAAATTGGTGTTTACAGAATGTGTGACTATTTGAAAGCAAAATAATAAAAGAAGCGACGTTTTATTAATCATTAAAGTAATAGAAGAAATAAAATTATTAGGAAAAGAATCAAAATTCCTCCTCAGAGAGGTGTTTGTTACCATTTTTGCTATTGCTTGGAAAAATCACCATAAACAATTGTTTCAAACTCGTGATCTTTTGAGATAAATCGAACGTATTAGCAGCCATTTAATAGATCGATTTTTCAGTTTTACTATAGTCTATAACATGTCGTCATCTATTGGAGGGAAGGGAAAAAAACTACAATTCCTCAGTACGTCTCACAGACAGCAACGTAATAATGGACTTGAAATGTGCAGCCGGCTTGAGTAAGCCAATGTGTTAATGTCTCAGTTACCTCATACCATGCAGTTGATTTGGATGGGGAAATTTCAAGTTTTGTGTAATATCTAACTCAGTGCCGTACCTTTTCTGGAAGCGTTCCGACTTGCCTGAATTTCTAGAATATTCAGTACTCATTTGTTTTGTAATATTATCATCCCTTTCCTACAATAAAGGTAAATGATATGTGAACATTCTGAGATTTAATTTGTCGAAACCAAACCAGCATTGAAGTGTCTAGATTTTCGTCTTTCCCCCTTCTCGTATGATTGCTCTCAGGCTGCACACAAACATTGAGTAATTTAATCTGTAATTTTAATTATCGTACTCAATATAGAGTTAACATTGTCAAAATCTTTAGGGATTTTTATTTTCAGTGTCTGTTTTTTATTAACTATGTTAAGGAGCTCAAGTTTCACTTAAAGTAAAGTAGCAATTTGTTTTCGTCTCGATTCCTCTTATACACATAAAAAGTTTATTTATTTGAAGTACAAAAACTAAATTGAAATTCACCGACTTTTACCTAAACTTCACTGATTTTAGCCCAAATTTCATTAATTTCCTCTTAAAAATGACCAATTTAGACACACAAGTCACTGAATTCGAACGGATCAGTAGGGATCAAAATGTTTTAAGTGAGGAGACTACAATTTAATCAAGTTCGTTCGCGATGCCCCTAACCTTCCGACAAGTATACCTGTAACACATGGATCAATAAGTCCCGAGACGGTGCGGTCGCTTTCTTGCGATTTCCTCCTTCAAACGCACCAGCAAGTCAATATAATAATCACTGTTGATCGATTTACCTTTTTAGAAGTAGTCAATGAAAATCACGCCATGCGTATCCCAAAAAACTGACGCCATGACTTTGCCAGCTGACTGCTGCGTTTTCGGACGGCTTTCGCCAGCTGTGCGCCACTCAGATGACTGCCGCTTCGACTCTGGAGTGTAGTGATGTATCCATGTTTCGTCCATGGTCACGTAGCGAAGCAAGAAATCTTTTTGTTGCGAGTAAATAGCGATAAACAGCTTTCTGAATCATCGACTCGTTGCTGTTTTTGTTCCATCGAAAGCAATCGCGGCACCCACTTGGAAAAAACCTTTTTCATGCTCAATTTTTCATGAAGGATAGTAAATACACTTCCATATGATATCTGTGTCATCTCAGCAATCTCACGGAGCTTCACTTTACGATCTTTCATTAATAATTTTTGTCACTTCACTCACATTTTCCGGTGTAACGGCTTCCACAGGTCTACCCGAGCGTTCCGCGTCATTTGTGTCGGTACGACCACGTTTAAACTCGGCAAACCACCGACAAATCGTTGCTTTTGATGGACAAGAGTCCGGGTAACATTTTTCAATCCATTGTTTCGCTTGCACGGTGTTTTTACCCATTAAAAAACAATGTTTTATCAGAACACGAAACTCGGTTTTTTCCATTTTTTAAACAAACTACAAAACGACTTTACTCCAACCTCGATAACTCAGCTGTTTCTGGTCCGATCGACTTAAAATTTTGACACGTTTCAAGCAAAGGTTAGTACTCTAGAAAGACCTGGTTACTGGTTTACTACGAGCGCCATCTCTGGGTTAGTCTCGGGAGTTATTGATCCATGTGTTAAAAAGCAGCTGTTGTGACCCTTGTAAAATGTCGTAGGGTATTTTTAGATTCAAGACTTGCTCTTACAATAGTCGAATTTCTAGAGAAATATACCCGTTGTACGTTGCATCACAACTTTCAGGAGCCTCTTGTTTTCCGTCAGAGTAATCAGGAACGAATAGCTGAAATATTAATTTCATTTATCCAAACGACAGAAAAGATTACGTCCTTATTTTGTGCAGTCTAATAAAAAACATAAGCTTAAAAATGTGGGAATAAAAAAAATCTTTTCGTGTTAATTTATTTTCAGTACAATTTTTCAAATTACATAGTATTTTATTGAGACCACAGTATTTTTTCATATGGATGCATTTTTCGTGTTTAACGTTTTTCACAGTGCATGAATGTATAATGAATTATTTATTAGAAAGGGATACCATTACCATTGGCGTTTCCTGAATATGTTTTGGAACTTATGTTCGGATTCAAGTGCAATTTGAATCATGGGATATTTAGACAATTCTCTATCTAATTATGCAACAAAATGGGATTCCGTAATGGAAAAAAATTCTTTTTTAAAAGCTAATTAATTATATTAATTAAATTATGAATTTATCCGTTAACAACAAGTCATAATTTAGCACCCTTTGAACCTTTGACATTGACACCAGTTTTGTCCAGCCGCGATAACAATCGCAAAAATTATTAAGGGTATACCCCCTTTTGACGACTGTACGATAATTTAATACCGAAAAAATTAGGATATTTCCATTAAAAAAATTAGGATATTTTTTTGATTTTTTCTCCTAACTAAAAAGAATGCTTCTCAATAATTTAACTAATACAAACTACTTCTGTTGGAAATCTGTTAGCATCATTTTAAAAACAGCGAAATAATTTAAATGAGTTTGAGATTGAATGATTGGTTAATTTTTCATCGGATATAGAGTAACAAAGGCTATAAACTCCTTGAAAACATCATTTTTAATTTAATAGATATCAATGAATTTCATCCCCTACAAGAGCGCTCTGAATTCATGTGTATTAGATACTGCATCTTCCAAAAGCTCCCCGAAAGTGACAGCAGTGTGGATCTATCTAGAGTATATCCAGAGGTGATTTCTATGGGATACGTATTTACGACAGGTAAATGTTATAAATTGTTCATAAGGTTGCATGTATTATGTATTACATTATCATGTAAACTGAATTTAAGTGAAGTGTGTAAGTGAGTCAAGTCAAGAGTAAAACAAGTTAAATTTGAAAGGTCAAGGTGTTATGACCATTTTACTCATAATTCGAGGGCTTAGGTATTTCCTCTCTTCTTCATTTTGTCCAAATAAACGTTATATTTGTGTTTGGGATGTTACCTAAGATATCAAAATATTAGTTTAAATGAAATTTTCCATTATTTCTTTTCATTGTCATTGAAAATATTATTATTGATGTCTTCTGGGGCAATCCATTCGATGTAAGCATTGAGCTCCGTTATCTATCTTACTAAATTGTCTGCCTGTTTATTCCGAAAATTTTTGAATGTCCCATAATCCAAAGTGATATCATTTGATTATTAAAATGTTATTGAAATAAAAATCTTGTTTGCTAATTTTGTGGTTGAATATTGTAATTTTGAAGTGCATATAGCATAAAGTAGATATCGGACAAAATTAACAGAGTTTAGTTTAATTTAGTTAGATCATCTAAGTCTTGGAATATGGTTAGTTCTGTCGTAAAAATAGATTTAATTTGATTTATTCTGAAAGATAAAGAGGTATTTTTCATGATAGCTTCCATAGACTTTAATAATATGGCTTTTAAGGGGCAGCTATAAAGGAAAAATTCCGGAAACTATAATTTACTATTTCATGAAACAATTTGTATATGACAGGCAATCCTTGTCTTGAAAGCCAAATTCGCTAGTACACACTCGTATTTTGAAGGAAGATGAGTGAAATGCATCAATCTGGGGCTTGACATAATTTGAATTGTCTTCTTTGATTATTCGTATACAGACTATTCTTAAAATGAGACCCATACTTTATTACTGTTATCAATTCCTCTATTTAAATATCAAAAACATAAAACAGACACTTCTTTACTAATTACTGAAATTAGAAGTCAGAAAAAATGAATGTATATTTAGTTTAAAGAATAATTCAACGTAAAACTATGGATTTATAAATATAAAAAGTTGAAAGAAATTAAAATCTATGATGATTTCTTTTTTTCAATCTCTTCGTAACTTAATTTTATAACAATACGAAATAGAATTTTTTTCCCAGTGACTCAAATTCTCTCCAAAATGTAAAATTATCCAAGAAATCCTTTATTATCGTTATTTTCGAGCTGTCGTTATCCAATATTTGCATGTATACTCCTAATTTTAAGTTAAAAAGCCTGATGTAAGTTATGCAAGCAATTGAGCTGCAATGAATTTGAAAATTTATTGAATTTCAAAACTGTGACATTTTAAACCACAAAATTTGAACAATTATTTAACATGGAATATGGATCAAAATGAAAAGCATCACTCAAAAGTTACGATTTAAATGTAAATTTAGGACTAACTTGTACACATGAAACATTCAAATATTATTGGATATGGATTTTGATGTAACATAGATTAAACATTCAATGTTAAGTATTATCTACAATTCTAATCGAAATGTGTTGATCTCTACAGATAAACTCAGGAAAACCCAATCATGAAACCAGTAGTGTATTTCACTAAAATCCGATGACATTGGGTTGTCAATAATAAATTTTTTTATTGTTGTCTAATAATAATCCATTCGTACTCTTTGCTATTTACTCGTATGAATTTATTCTAAATCATTAAATTCACAGGTAAACACAAAACAGAAGATCACACCCTTGAAAATTTCCAAAACTAATATTGAATCTGCTCCAAGGTATGTTTATTCGCTTTCTTTCAATGAATCGTCATTGTATGCAAATTAAAAGTATACTACTCAATAAAAAGTAACTCGCGTGAAGATATTTGTACTTATAACTGAACTACATAATAACTATACATTAAAACATATTTACAGGAAAGCTGCAAGTATAAAAATGTTTACCCCGATTAAAATAAGTATTGTAAAATCTGAACGAATTTTTACAGAACAATAGAATAAATGGCATAATCACGTATAAATTTAAATAATTATGTGTAAATTTTAACACCAACAATAGTTTACGTGTGAAAATATGATACATTTTGTCATGAACCATATATTTCAAGTACATTTCCGCATTTTGATGCGTTTTTATAGCTTGCTGGTTAGGAGAATTTTGCAGAACATTCTGCTACCAAGGCACAATCGCAAAGTTTGATACAATTGCTTCCTGAAAAAATGAAATTCTTTATAGGAATATTTTGGTCGATGTATCAGTTGCTGTTAATCGCAAATCAGGTTAATTGTGGTGCAAAAAAGGATTTTTTCAAATGTATAATGACACACTTATGTGATTGTGGTATGTATATATATGTGTTTGAGCCCTTTCTTCTTTTTGCAAAAAACAAAGTATTTACTCACCAGGGTAGGCCAAAAGTCACTTTACATTTTTAAATTAATAGGATTTTAATAATGTTTTATAACGGTATATATTTATTCTCGCGTTATGCATTTTTTGGAAATGTTTTTTAACTAGGTATGGAGTATAGTATCTCTTACACGAGCACCAGTGTTCAATTTGCAGCTTCTGCCTCTTACCACCATATCTCATTCTTTATCTTTTGAATTTCTGAAATGCCGTTGTTTTGATGTGAGCAATAGTTTTGGATTATATAGATCTTAAAGGATCCCCTGGGGGAAATCTGATGTAGTCTTCAAGAGGACGTGAGGACTCATCCTAAATTCTTGGAAATGACAGCGAATCCAGGATTTTCAACAATTCTTTTCACAATACTTTAAGTGTCTACTGCAGCCTAATGGTCCTGATCACAAACTCGGGGCTGGAGTCTTTTTCATAGGGTCTGGGGATAGAGTGCTGATGCCCCTATAGATCGTTGTGTAGAGGGTTGATACTCATTAAATCTGTTCTGGTCCTAAGTTCTTCCATTGGAATTGTGTGGAAGTTTGATGCTGACAACTACGGTGTAATCTTCGTTACTAGACTGAGGTTCAAAATTACGAGGTCTATTGCAAATAGTCCTAGTATTGCATCTAAGAGGAATCAATCAACGCGTTAAATATTCATCTGGACGCTAGTCGAGAGGGGTCTTCTCCTTCTTGCATTATCTCACACCCGTTATGTGTTTAATATAGACCAATTTCTTAGGCCTAGAAGTATGTCTTTTTGAATAAAATGACTCATACATCCTATGGGTATGAACAAGGGGGCCGTTTATGAATAATAGCATTGGATAATTTTCATATGTTGCTCAGTTGTGCATTTTTCCATTACTAAAATCCCAAGCTTTGACTTTAAGATTATGATAACAAACCAAAATAAATTAACGTTCGCAAAGGTTTTTCACGTCTTAAATTGTAAAGGGACTTTTGAATCACCCTGCAAAATTAATTTTTTTTAATCAAATAATTAAATGTATGAGTTATCTAGACATATTTTTTAAATTTCGGCAAATGGTTTAAAAATGCTTTTGTGTAAATCAAAAATATTCCCTAAATCATTTTTTCAATTTCTTGCTGAAAGTAGATATACAGGGTGTTTCAAAACTCACGGGCAAAAATTTAAGGGATGATAGAAAACATCTGAACTAGCAATTGCAATTTTTATCGCACAATTAACAGGAGGAGAGCAAGCGCTGAACTGCTGGACGGCACTGTAATGAAAACCATAAAGCTCGAGTTTTCTTTCACATCGTCATTTCTACCTTGGATTTCAGGTGGCAGGGCCTTTTCCTGATTATTGTACGTCTCCAAGCCTTAATATCACATTACTGTTGTAATTCTAGAATTCTTCGGATGGGAAATCTCGTACAAGGAGAAGGAACTAAAACAATTCTTTTTTTCAGTTACACGGCATATTTTTAAAAAAGTAAATGTGTGTTTAAATTAGATTAGCGTGTATTTATATAAGTTTCTTGAATGAAACTGCAGTGATTTACAACAGAAGCAATTGAATTTTTTTCATATTTATTCACTAACTTTAAACTGCTCATGATTTACAGTTATTTAAGATAACAAGAACATTTCATGTTCGGAGACATTTTACGCGACCTGCTTTCGAGTCCCAACTCGAGCAAACACTATGTGCATGCGCTCAAAGAACAAATTATATTTGATACGCATGCTTATAAGCAATTCTATTTCACTTGAAAAAGATACTAATTTATTAAATGATTGTTTTAACGTCTCACACTGAGGAGTAACATGAGGGTATTAGCAATGGAACTAGTAAATTTGAACCTCAGTCTAGAGAAGAGGACAACATCTATATATATATATATATATATATATATATATATATATATATATATAT
>BMAW01011327.1:14390-41668 GCA_019974015.1 Nephila pilipes
ATATATATATATATATATATATATATATATATATATATATATATAAGTGCCACCTCTCTCTCCAAACTTCCATACAACTGCCACGTGAAGACTTGGAGTCTCGACAGAACCACGTTATAGGAATCAAACCCACAATTCGATGAAAACAAAGCCGGCTGTGAGTTCGCAAACATAATCATTAGGTTGCAACGAGGTTAGGATAGTACAATATCTTCCGTATCGAAAAGATGCCTTTCAGAAAGGTGTATATAGAATTTTCTATAAAAAAGGAATAAAATAATTATCTATTATTGATGATCTGATTTAATTAATTTCATCTGATCTAATTAATTGATCTAGAATTAATTTGAATTCAGATCTATGTCAGATCTGAATTAAAATTAATTCTGTAATTCCAGATTTATTTAGATGGACATTCTGTCATAAGACGACGAAAGTATGACACTCTTTAATCTTGTATTTTACGAAGAGTATCATAGGCAAGTTGAGAAGTGAAGACAAAATAATTTAGAAGAAAAAGATAATATGTATGCGTTACAACTGAAACTCTAAATCATCGTATATGGAGTAAGGGAACACAGTACTTTAAAAAGGACCAAATTATCGGAATAAGATTTCATTAATTTATTTTAATTGTATGACTTTCTGAATATATATACAACATTTCATAACATTAGCTATATCATATAAACTCATGATAACAGTGTGCTAAAAAAAAGTCATTTCATTGACTTTCTAAGTTTTAAACTGGTTTTTTTTTTCAACTTTTTTTTTATTTTTAATAATAGTCAAGCACTCAAAATGCTAACCCTTTTTTTTGTAACCAATATAAAGTTTTGAAAGTTGTTCCTAAATGTTTTATACATAATATGTTTGTTAATTCTATGCATGGAACAATGATTTAGATAAACAATTATTTTTTTTTAAAAAAAAAAAAATTCTACGCGTTTAGATAAAGCTGGTTTTCTTAACTGTCTTTCGTAGTATTTGAAAAAAAATTTCTTTAACTATAAATCATTTTAGTACAACTAAGCCCACGCGTAGAATTGGGAGACACACTTCTAAGAAATTGATTAAAAAGTTGTTAAAAAATATTACAATTTACATACGTAGTAGGAGTTTAAAAATATCGAAATACACTACTGGCCATTTGTGTTAATGCCCGTGGTTCTATTTTTTCTTCGAGTCCTGCGAAACGCGTTTCATTTCAACAGGATAATAAACGAACGCTCGTTGCAAGTATTGTACGAACCTTCCTTGATAGAGAAAATGTTCGACTGTTGCCCTGGCCAGCCCATCATCAAGGTCTCTCACGAATAGAAAATGTCTGGTTAATAGTTGCCGCGCGACTGATTTGTCACCACATGCCAGTCACTGAAGTCGATGAACTGTGACAGCGAGTTAAAGCTGCATGGCAGCTGTGCCTGTACATACCAACCAATCTCTGTTTGGCACAATGTCCAGATGTATAAGAACTATTATTCCTTCCACAGGTCTTTATTCTGGGTACTGATTTCTCAGGATCTAAGATTCCAAATTCCTTGAAAATTTAATCACTTGTTATTGTGTAATATATTTGTCTAATAAATATCATTTTGATATTAGCATTTTTTTTCTTGGTGTAGAATTTTAATGGCAAGTAGTGTATTTTTGTAAAAATGAAATTTTAAATAATTTTTTGTTTGAAAATGAAATTTTCCTTTCAGGAATGCTTGTTTTATATGGGGTCAAATAGGGCGAACAAAAACATTTTCTCCTAAATAACTAATTTTTTTAAAAAAAAGTTGGCAATTGGATACTGTGCCCCTTAAATCCTCATAAAGGTACAATGGGAGTCGGTAGATGTTCCTATTTGGGGAAAGTGGTAACAGTTTAATACATCAATCTTTCTTTAGATTGTTTAATGCTCCCTATTACTGTGAATACGGTAGCCTAATGGTCATTAACGCGGTCTCGCGACCGGTGTTTGTTTCCGTCGAGTCGTGGGTTCGAGCCCTGATATAACTAAAGATCCGCCGCTTAGCGGGGCTGTTGACGTGAAATCTGATCGGGGTTCTCCCATTGACGTGGTGTGGAAATTTGGAGAGTGAGGTGCTAGCTCAGGTATCGTCCTCATCACTTGACCAAGGTTCAAAATTAAAAAGTTTGCTGCCAGTAACCCTCATTTTGCTTCAAAGCGTGACGTTGATAAGCAATCACGCTTCCAAATTATTTCTTTATCCTGTCATCACTAAACTTATTAAGAGAATCACAAAAATTATCCTGTCAAATTAATAAAGAGTTCAACAAACCAACTTGTTTTTAATCTGGTTATGAATATTTAAAGTTCGTTCCTTTTCCTAATCTCTCTGTGACAATCAGTCCCTATAAGGGTTTGATTTAAAGTTTAAAATAATAAATTGATATGAATAATGAAAATGATGGATCGATTCCTTAACCTTAATTAAGATCTTGTTATCTACAATCCGAGAACTTCTCAAGTTTGACAAAACATTTGCTTTCCTTCGTTTATAGTTTTAACTCCATTTCTAACGACTGCTCTTCATTATTTTACTCTCATACCATATCTGAATAAAATATATTAAGTAGTATTGTCTGACTCCAATTGAAAACATGCAAGAACAAACCAAAATATTTCATATATATATATGTGTGTGTGTGTGTGTGTGTGTGTGTGTGTGTGTGTGTGTGTGCGCGCGCGCTTGCGTGTGTGTGTGTACGCGTGTGTATGTGTATAAAGTCTCTCTCTCTTAGATATCAATTCTAAATCAGGATCAACTAGTAATTTCCTATCTTACCTTGATTGAATCACTTCTAACAAACAGCTGATTCTCATCTTATACTACAAATAGAATTGTTTCAATCCACAAAACAAAAGAAAGAGTTTTAAGCTAAATTGTAAATCTCTGTCAGCCAGTCGTTATCCTCTATCTCCCTTTATTTTACTTCTATTCTATTCCATTTATATATCCTTATTTCTAATTAAATTACTTAATCCCGTTTCATTTAGGTTGAGTAAAAATTCTAATTTTTTGCAATTCAAATTATTATAAAGTCCCCGGGGTTTGTGAACAGAATTTGAGAATAGCCCTCTTTACTACTAAATAATGTTCTACCCTTCAGTGATAAATTTTTCGCTTCTTTATTGTGGATTTCCTCAATTATATTCATTACACTTCTCTAAATATAAACCAATCTACATAAGTCACGTTTCTCCTTCTAGGAAAAATTTTGAATTCGAGGGACATCATAAAGAGAAAGATCCCGTAAGTGTTAATTGATAGGAAAATTGGACACGTCCCAACCGCATCAAAGAACCCCGTTATATACTAAACATGAAAATGCAATATACTTCTATTTGTGTATTTCAAAAGGAAACTGCGGGATATGGAGAAACAAGAAGAATCGGTGGAATGGAATAAAATCACTAATAAAGTGTGAAATTGAAAATAAAAACAACCTCGAAACTTATAAAAATTGTGTTATAAATGACTAATAATTAGTGTCTCTGAGTAGAGAGTAAAAACACTGTGTAATCAGTCTTTTTTTTTTTTTTTTTTTTTTTTTTCTTCTTTTTTTCAGGTTTTTACGACGAATACCAAATATGTTGGATGTCGGCTCCGGAACATGTAAGTTCGATTTTCAACAAGATAGTTATATTGTGGAGTACAGTTGGATGATAAAGAAGTGGACTGCTGGAATTTTAAAAACAAAAATTGAATCTCCTAATTTTATTTTAACGTGTGCCAACATTTATTTATTTATTTTCTGTTAAAAGTTCCCAAAATGGTAGAATTATTTAAAACTTCCTTGTTCCACCGAAACAATTATTATCAAGAAAAGAAAATATATTTTTTAAAATTCCTATTAATTTTATTTTCACAAACAAAACATTCCAAAACCGGTGCCAATGTTAACAACTAGAAGAATAAATACAAACGATTCTGTCATATAAATCACTTATCAAATAAAATATTAAAATAAGAGCAAATGATAAATTATTAAAGTAGACAATAATATTCTGCTCGAATATTAAACTAAAAGCTGACGATGAAAGATATTGAATTAAATATATCTTATCGGTGTAAACATACCATAAGCAAATTAACTATAATTAGTATAATGTATCATAATATATTTTTGTTGGTGTCATTTTCTCAAAACAACATGTTATCACATGTTAATATAGTAGATTAAAAATTATTTTATATAAAAATTTACAGCACGTCGGAAAAATATTTTAATTTTTCTTATATGGGACTCGTTTTGGATCTTATTTGTGCTTAGCATAAGCCTAACTCAGAATTCGACAGCCTACATGTTTATGAGGACACAAGAAAATCGCTTTCTCTCCGAAAAAAATTAGGTAATCTATAGCGAAAATATCCTAATCACTAAAATGATTTTAAGATTAGTAATTAAATAAGAGTATATTAGAATATTAAATGTCTATATGATGTTTTCATGTTGAAATAGAAAACGAAACAAAAACCAGATCTATGAACAAATGTACAATGCCTGTTAGGAGAACCTTCATTTAATGATGGTAACCTCAAATCGAAAAATTTTTAAGTGAGTTTTCTAATAAAAAAAAAAAAAAAAAAAAAAAAAAAGTTACGGCATGAAACGTAAAAGGGAAAAGTTTTTATTTCTCATTTAACATTTTTTGATTGCTTTAATGTTTATTTGTTTATTTGCCCTCCTCCATGGGATTATTGTTTCATACCACGACAAATTAGTCACCTGAGCAATTTAAAAAATGTTTTCTGGATACCTTTTCTAGTCAAAATAATTGAAAGAACAGATGAGTAAGTGAATAAATGAATGAATCAGTCAATCAATCTATCAGATTTCTATTCCGTTGCCAGGTTATCGCTTGAGCTTTAATTCTAATAATCATTTGAATAACTGAATAATTATTTTCAAAAAGTTAGCACCTTTAAAGGCTAAATCTGTTCTCGGCAAAACTTTGCATGGTAGTAAATAACTGCTATGAAAGGATTTGGTGCTTTTCCGTTCCGTCGGCGCAAATCTCGACAAGCAGACTTTATTGGCGATAACCCACAGTATATACGTATTCTGTTTGGCTTCGTTTGTATCATCTGTGGCGACTTTATCGCTTGCGCCGGAGAAATGGAAAAGTACCAAGGATTTATTTGGTTTCAGGATACCGTACCCACAGTACCGTAAAGTTTTAATTATTACTAAAACAATTAAGATAGAAACTTAATTTTATTAATTATACTTAAGATTTTTTTACATAGTTGCACCATCTAGAGTTATGCATTTCTCCCAGCGTTTATAGACGTTTCGAAGGCCGTTATTGTAAATCTCAGCAGATTAAATTCTATGTTCTCTAAACCGCAGGTTACTTCATTCTGCGACTTCTTGACCCAAAAAAATCGACGTTAATAGCTGTTATATGCAACATTTTATACATAAAGATCAGTTAACAAGTAGATTAAATTTTATCCAGATAACTCTGTAATATCTAAGTAATAATAACAGCTTGACGATATCCTACTTATTTGTAGATTTTATTTTATTTTAATTTATTTCACAAATGCAAAAAAAAAAAAAAAAAATTTTTGACGAAAATATTAAAAAAAAACTGCTAAAACTGTTTTTTTTCTACCAGACGCCTAAAGAAATAATTGTTTGTTTTTTAGGTAATCGCCATAGGTACGGGGGTTGTAAATCAGTATCTGGACGTAAACACCACTGCTGCTGAAGGCTTGGCTCCTTTTTATCGGGCTATGTGCCCTGACCGGGATAATGAAATAGTAAGTGGCGTACTTCACTCGTACTTTGCAATTAAAAACAACTATTTTGATATTAAAGGATCCTTCAATGAAATAGCCTAGGAAAATAAGAAATTTCACCAAGTTACGCAGTCATCTGTACAATAAATACGGAAACTGGTCCAATAGTTCGATGTTGCCTTTGTGAGTTGTTATATCCTCTTAGTAGCATGTCAACCACGTTCTAATCACTCGTCAGTACTTTCCAACCATGGTGCCCCACTTGAGAGTTGTAGTTGATACTGGTGTTTTTTGTTCGTGTTTTTACCTAACTTCGATATTGGAAATTGATGCGATTACCGAACAAGGACTAAACAACAAAGTTTTGATAAAACTTGGGGAAAGTTCTCTAGAAATTCATAAGATGTTCACGACTGTTTATGGGGATAATACGCTGAGAAAGAACTGCTTTTTCCAAGTGGATTAAATGTTTCAGTGAGTGCCATGAAGTTTGCAAGAGTGATTCAAAACTTGGTTACCTTCGATCTCCGTTGCTGAGGCAAACATTGAATGTGTTGTGATGAGGAGCTATAACTGATTTTCTCTTCACTAACCTCAGGGATTTTATATTAACTTGAATTGTATAAAATTACAATTTCTTCGAGATCAAAATGAAACGTGATTACGTAACTTATATGAAGATAGAAGTTAAGTGAATTGGAGATAATGATATATAAATGAAATAGATTGAAAGGAAAATAAAGGGAGATAGAGAATAACGACTCACTGACAGAGATTTATAATTAGGATTGAAAGTATTTAATTAGGTTGTGTATTGAATCGAATTCTATTTGAAATACTGAAATAAGAATCAACTGTTTGTAAGAACTGATTGAATCAAATGAAGGAATTGGTAAGCTAAGAATGTATTAGTTGATCCTAATTTAGACTTAATAAGTTAATTGAGATTTGGGATGGAGATACAAAACTATTCGTTAGGGATTATTAATAAAATATTTTGTTTTGTCTTCACGTATCTTTATCTTCAACTAAGATACGGCGCAAGAGTAGAGTATTTCAAGTCGTGACTGTGAAAAGGATTATCGTCCTTGCCAATCGGCGAATCATAGTTCAAAAGATCCTTATCGGAATAAATTTTACAAAATCTTCTGTGCGTACGATTCTACGTGGAAATTTTGAGGAATATTTTGCATCGAGTGTGGCCAAATTTATGTCATGAAGAAAGATGACTTCAAACACAACAATGTCTCTTCACATTCACTAGTGTTTGTTCCCTTTTTTCTGGGCACAGGCGAGGGCACCACTGTGACGATAATTAGTTTATAAAAAGAGAAATTACGAGGCAACTGAAAAGTTAAACTCCCGAAGACACTGCTAGAATGTATTAAAAAATTAACACAACCATGGGACAAGTGCAAGGCTTCAAATGAAATGCCCTTTGAAGAGGATAAATTTGTTTCACTTAAGATATAGTTTTATAAAGTAATCATTGTTACAGTTCGCGTATCTATTGGACAAACTACTTATGCTGTCATATTCATCATATCACATTTATTATTGACAATTTAAAATTTGCTAGTATGATTTTTCTCTGTGAATTTTTCATCCAGAAATTTGCTTGGAATTTGTTTTATTGCTGCCATCTTTTCGTTCGCTGGATTATTACAGATAATAGGTTAAAATAACTAAGAGAAATTAAATCAGAATGTTTAGAAAGTAGAAGTAGTTCAGGGCCAACGTAAGTGGTTCTGTTCCTCTCTTCCTCCAGACAATATTCATACATTTTATGGGGAAAATGTTTCAACAATCAGTTAAGAAAATTTTTCCGAAATCTCTGATCCAGTTATAATTCAAAATTCTTACTTATGTATTTAATTGCCTGTTTGTTTGTACCATTTTATGTTGCTCTTCATATTTTCGTCAGTAAAATTGACATTTAATTACGTTACTATGCTCAGATATTCGACTGAGAAGTAAAGCCTTTTTTTTCTTTTAATTTGCAAAATACAGAAGGACATCTTCCTTATATATATATATATATATATATATATATATATACACATATATATACATATATATACATATATATATATATATATATATATAATTTTTACTCTCAATAAATTAAAAGTTATTTATGTTTCCTGGGAGAAAAAAAAATATGACAATAATCTAGCAAACGTCTCCAAGAATAGGATCAAAATGTTGTATATGTGGTAGTTAAATATTTATGTAATATATGTTGTGGTATATGGGGCTGTTAAATATTTGGCAGGCAATGCATGCTTTCTTAAAAAATTAATAACGCAAAGGTCAAAAATGTTTTCCTCGATGGTTTTGTTTTTCCTGATTCAAATGTAAAAACTCGAAAATAGGAACAATCTTTTCTTGTATCTGTGTTATCTTTCAAATTTTCATTCATTGTAAGTTGCGCTTTTAGTTTAGAAGCAACATTTATTTAAAAATTTGGTACAGAAAAGTATATATTTCTTTCTTCGAAATACATTTTCGATGTCCTTACTTATCTTATTATTTTTCAATTTATTGCACATTAAGCAATAGATCCTTCGTTAAGATTGTTTTTAAAACCTTTGCAAACTATGATTCCTTATTAATAAACTTTTTATTCCTTTCCGAATCCAAAAATGGCTTAAAAGGCAATATATATATTCATTTATCGCCACCTCATTAAGTTATTGTACATTTATTCATTACATTTTTTTTTTTAAAAAAAAAAAGTAATTTTGGTGTTCAAAGAGCTATATATCTAAAAAGTAAGATCTTATTTTCAAATTTTAACATTTTTGGTTTCATTTTGACGAATTTGAGCTTTTCTTTCGCTTTTCTCCTTATAGTTTTGATTACTTTCGGAATATATTGACGTAACTTACAGAAAAATTTATTGAAGCAAATTCTAATGAACTTGTTTACAAAATGTATTACTCTTTCCATTTAAATAATTTCACACATTAAGGATTTCTGCAATAAAGTGTGATACTTAAAAATTATTTTGAATAATTTTTGGACATTAAAATATTCTATCTCTTAATAAAAACTATTCAAATAAGTTGATATAACAATTCTGATTTCTGCCGATAAAACATCATGAAATTACAATTTTGTGTGTGGTGATTTAAATAAGACTCTTTTGCATCATTATCTTTTTTTATTCTGTGAATATTCTGGTATTATTAGACTTGATCCAATGAAAAATTATTTATTTTTACAGTATTATAAAATATACAGAGAAGCTGAAGACCGTATGAAAGCAGAAGAGGTAAAGTATCACTTAAGAGTATTTTTTTAAACAAAAGGAAACTATATAGTTTATTCTTTATCAAAATACTTTGTAGCAGACGTCATGTTGTGTAGTTATATATCCATTGTTCAGAAGCTATTTGTTTCAATAGCGTATTTTTTAAGTAAGTATCGTTTCGATATTAAATAATTCGAGATAAAAACCAACGTTTTTAAAAACAACGCTTTTATATGGTGGCAAAGTTTATTAAAGAAAATTATTAAAATATTAGTTAAAACTGGTCACAAATATCTAAATATTGCATTCTTAGGCAAGTAAGAACGGTTCTCAAAGTTTAAGAGCTCTAGCTTGATGGGAAGTTGATTAAATTAACGATAGAAAATTTGATGACACACTGATACACACACAGACAGACACACACTAAGTGAAATGAAATACATAAAGACGTTAAAACTAACTGAAATTAATTAATTCATCCGGTAAATTAAATGGTTGGAATGCAGTTTAACCCAACCACCCTTGGCGACAAGAATTATTTGGCGGTATTTTGCCAAATGTGGCTACCCTGGTCCGTTTTACTGACTTAACGTTCAGCCAAAAATAAATCGCCAAGTTTGGTGCCAATTTTTGAAATCGCGCCAAGTGGGTGGGCTAAACTGCATTATTAGAGAAAATATTAGTTAAAACTTGTCGCAATTGTCTAAATATTTCATTGTTAGGCGAGTAAGAATTATTCCCAAGGTTTCAGAACTTTAGCTTGATGGGAAGTTGGTTAAATTAATGATCGAAAATTTAATGACACCCACCCACACACCAAGTGAAATACATAAAAACGTTTTAAAAAACAAGGGCACCTTCTATAATTTTATTTTTATAAGAAATTCTGTACCTCAATATACTATAAAAAATAATTATTTCCATTATTAATACACATCGTACCGTACAACCAGCTTCGGACTCCATCCTCATAGAAACATGCCCCCTGATGGGCTAACTACAATACCTCTGCCATTCTGACATCATCATCCTCGTCATGGCGCTGACCGTCTAAATTCTTTTCTCAAGTAGAAGAACAAAAAGTAGTCACTGGAAGCCAGGTCATTAGTATACTGAGGGTGATCAAGTTGCTCCTAGTCATACATTACGAGAAGATTTCGGGTTTGACGAACCATGTGGGGAAGGATATTGTCATGCAACAAAGCAATCCCTTTTCTGAGCATGCCTTGCTTTTTCTTTCTGTACGACTCAGTATAGTCAAGATATAGCGATATGTCTCGCAATTTATTATGTCACCCCAAAAGCAATAAATCCACAAGTAACATCCCCTGTCTATCCCAATACAACGTGCACATGATTTTGCCAACCGATATTCTTTGATTCGGCTCCACTTTTTTGCTGATGTTGAATGCCTTCATTCTATGGATCGCTGTTATGTTTCCTATGTCACGTGAGTCGCGAGACCACATATTTCATTAATCTGCTGATGAATTTGGGCAGCTTTCATGCCTTTTACTTGAAGAAAATGAATCACAGCACCTATTTCGTAAACAGCGGAGTTATCAATTGTGTGAAGAATTAAATGCCTACAAATAACCCCAAATATGGACAAATGTTTTCGTACTGTCACCTATGACTTACCAACAGGTATAGGTACTCAGTACACCTATACCTTGTCAGTGGAATGGTGACATTAGAGTTGCAGCTGCCATATTTGAAAAAGGTGCTTACTTAAAAAACATGCTTGGTAAATTGATTTTCAAATGTTTAATTTCTTGCGTATGATGCAGAGATATTGTTGAAAAGGAACAACGTTGTATTATTTTTATTATGAAATATCGTTTTTTTTTTATTATTATTTTATTATTATTATTATTATTATTTATTTATTTATTTATTTACGTCGCACTGGAAGCAACACGAGGCTATTGGAGACATATCTCGTAATATCGAACCTCGGTCAATAGCCGATGACGACAAATGAGCTACCCCTCTCTCTTAACTTCCAATCCACGTCAACGGGAGGACTTTGAACCCCAACCGATTTAACATGCATCAGCTCCGGCTACACGAGGGGTCTTCAGTGCCATCAAGGCTCGAATGCACGACTCAACAAAAAACGCCGGCAGAGGATTTATTTCAACAATCGAAAATTTCTATTTTTTTATTTAACATTTTAAATATTCAAATAAATTATTAATAAGATTTCATATTGTCAAAATGAAACAAAACAGGATATGAAAAACTGAATTCATTGGGGCACCTAATCTTTCTGTATTGAACAACGTAAAAATATTGGTTGATATAGAAGTCTTTTTTTGAAGCCTCTAAATTATTAATGCTTCTTCATTTTATTGTTTTTTATTTATTTATTTATTTTTGGAAAGGCAATTTTGTTAAATCTTTTGGCTCATTATGAAGTATCTTCTAATGTAAAATGATTTCCAAAATAAAAAAAAATTATTATATTGTATATTCTATACGTATTATTTTCATTACAGAAAAAAATAATGAGTAATCCAATGAATGTTAAAGAAACAATTGCAATGCAGAAAGCTAAGGTAAGTAAATATTTAAAAAAAATGTCAGCAATTTCAATGTATCTCACAAATTACGTTAACTGGTATCGTTCCAGTCCTTTCATAAATAACAGAATTTACAGCGTGGTTTCAGGTCAGTGACAGATTAATACCCGAGAAAAACATTAAATCCCCTGTAATTTTGTTAATTCAGTGATTACATTGGGTTCTCAACACTAGCAAAACACATGCGATTCTGCGAAAAGCAAGTTGGAATGAAATTTGTAGTTTATTTCGTGAGAGATTAGTTAACATGATTATAAAAAGTCTGATTTACATATTAAAAAATTGAAAAGTAGTCTGGCACGTCAATTTATAGCCTACCTAAAACAATAATCCCTTGGGTGAATAATATTCATAAAATTCTAATAATTTATAAAATATTCCGAATGATAAAACTTTGTTTTTACATTATTTAACGATACGTTTATTTGGGCTTACATTCCTAAAAACTTTTTGATTCAGAACATCTAATTTTTATTTCATAATATAAATAAATTCTTAGAAATATATATAAACTAAAAGTATTTAACATTTAATACAGTTTTCTAATTTTTTTAGACGTATTGAAAACTGTTATAAAAATTTGTCGTATTTTGTTAAATACTTGCCCCTAAAAATATTTAAATACGTGCGAAACAGAATAATTTTAGTTCACATTATGCAGAACAGTATGACAATATGACGTACGATTTTCGCAATATTTTCTCAGAAACTTTTTGAGATACCTTGCAGGAAATGATGAAAAATCAAATTTTAAGAAAACGAGCTTCAAAGTTTTCCGTACTGTAATGAAGACCAATAATAAACGAGTTAATTTTTAATCATATACTGGGAATTATTTAAAAATTTTCATAACATTTGTTTTTAAGTATTCAGGACAATCTAAATTTAAATATGTTTTCTTAGAAAATTGAGTTTAAGGATAGGGAGACTGTTAATATTGTTACAAAAAACATTTACTCTCTGGGGGGGGGAGTGAAAACCAAGTCCAAATCTGAGGATAATGACACATGACGCTTTATTCATAAATCTTCAGAACAACACACAGGTAGCACAGCTTGGACAATGACAGTGCAAACAAACACACAGCATTTTCACAGTTTATTGACACAAAAACAGGAATTAAATGCACTTTAACTACAGTCATAGTTATTTCAGCAACATCCAGCTCACCAGATTGTAACTCCTCACTGCGGACAGCCTCCGAATTAATATTCTGCACTTCAAGGGCTGCCTCCGACTATTTCCGGCAGTACACGCTGCTTCTGCACAAATTTACTCAGCACGCTCCATTTCAAGTGCCCACAGCTTCCAGTCGACTTCCCCCCCCCTCGATCTCCGCAGCAGAGACTCTATATACAGACACCGACAATTCCGTGAAATTCAGGCCATATCTCCAGCAGATTCACTCGGCTACGCTATCCCGATTGGTTCACAAAGCAGACTCCACAGAAAAAACTAATTGCTTACACAGACTGATTTCTCACAGACCAATTCATCTTTCGACTGTGGCTCTTGGAGTATTTATACCTTTTCCGGTCAGGTGTTACGTCACTTGAGAAAATTCACGGAAAATTTGTAACTTGCTATCTTATCGATAGTTCGTTTCGGTTCCAGCCCTTTCGAGAACTTTCCATTTCTCCCCAAAGTCACACAGTTTCTCGTTAAGTCGCCAAATGATCCGTCCGTTGCCAATGTGAAGGGGTCATTGCTTAAACTCTCTTTGGCTCGCTGGTGAGTAAGTCCATCCTTTCCTTTTAAAGAGAAGCATTACAAGGAAACATCAACTCATGTTCGCAAAACTATAATATTTTCTTTTAAATTCGGTTGACTAATTTTGAAACATACTTTTATTCTATTCACTTAATATGTATTAATATAAAAGTAGAAACTCACCAAATTCCTTTTAATAATGCACAAATTTAATTGATTAATAATGCACAAATTTAATTTCTAGTCCTGTACGTCTCCTCTGATAAACCGATGCATTGAATATGGAGACGAGTGCCCTTAAGAGAAGGACTTCAATCTGGAAGACATAGGTAAGGATATATCATAATGTGTGCGTAGTGAAAAATATAAATTTGAAACAAAATGCGAGAAATAAAGAAAAAAAAATTGTGTGTGTATTAGGCTATAGATAGTCCCCGTCAATGACTTTTTCATTGAACTCCCATTTTTGTTCTCAACTTCCCATTCAAAGTCATATTAATAAGTGTACTACTCCAAAGCAATAAATAAATTAAATCTGGGGTCATCGGCTTTAGTCAACTACATTCATGAACATCTGACTACTACACAGGTGTGGCACGGTTGATTCCTCTTTGTCAGGTATTGTGACCTATGACATTGATATATATGGGAATTTAGGTCCCAGACGTTTGACCCCCGACATCTGCGTACACGTGGGTTAAACTGATATTGGCAGATAAGAGCGAATGGTGTTGGGGAGAGGGGACGAAAACGGAGTTTGTCTGTGATTGGATAGCCCATTCAAAAATAAAAATAAATCAAAGGACGGCGTGAGACAGCTTTACCAGAGGATTTAAAAGGGAGAAAAAGAGAAGGAAGGATCCGGACTTGGAGCGAAAGAGGCGATCCCGCAAGAAGTTAGAGGCTATTTCCTGCTCTTGCGATTTTGGGACTAAAATCGATCTGCATATTTGTATTAAGCTGTTTTGGTGTATTTAGCTATTATTGTTTGTGACTTTGTACGAGTAGAAACCAGGCGAAAACTCCTAACTAGAATATGATTCATGGAATTGTAAAATAAAGAAGTATTTTTACTTAAGCTGTGTGATCCCTTCACGCTACCGATTCATTCCACATATTCTGGGGTCACTACGTTACACCATCATCGCATGATTTTAAAGAATGGAACCGGAAATTTGAACACTTTTCCGATAACAAATTAGAAAGTTATAACTTATGTATTTAATTCATGATTTTTTATTTAACTTAAATTATTTGATTCTAAATAGTCTGACAATTATAGTTGATCGAAATTACTGTATTATAAATGATAGTAATGTACTCGTAAACTATTTCAATTCTTTATACTAGTGTGTTAATAAATTGACATTTGTTCTAGGCAAATCTGTGTTCATCGTGCCCAATGAATAAAATCCTCAAAAGATGAATAGCTGCATACCTCCTTCCAGATGCCTACCTTCTTTATATCTATATTTTTGATTCGCAATTCTTAAAAATATCAGTTTCTTGAAATAAAAAAAATAAAAATTCAAACCTAATCCTAATATCTATTTATTATTTTGTTTTTTGAATGCTTCTTTAATTATTTTCATCAATACATAAAAGCATAGAATTTTTTTGACAATTCAAATACAGTAAGCAGCAACTACGTTAATTATTACTGATTAGACATTTTGCATATTTTTATCGTCTGCACGTTTACTTAAGCTCCTTTGAAATTTATCTGCTAATTTTATTAATTTTTTATTTCAAATATTTGAAGTTTCAGCGTTTAAAAAGTGAAGTGACAAATTGCTACGCAAACAAGTTATTTTTTGTTTTATTTCATCTACTTATACTTACTATTTTATGTTAAATGAACATCAGAAAGCTTAATGAATATTGCATTGATATTCGAAATCATCTTATCAATTATTTACAAATGTAATTTCTTAATGTAACATTGTTGGAAATTTTAGACAATCTAGTTAAATAGCTATTAGTTGGAATCGCAATTTTAAGCAACAAGGTGATTTTTCTAATAAGCCAAGATATGTGATTTACCTAAAACACTTGAAATCTAATTGGTAGAAAGACTTATTTTAAATAAAAGTTTCATAATGGATCTTTGGAAAACACCAAGCCAGGTAGCTTATGAACTTAATCAAATTAACAGTTTAAAAGTGTTTCTTTTGTTAAACGTCGTTTAAGGTATGCGGAATTGCTTAGCTACCTTCTCAGCTAAAAAAGGTAGTATCTTCAAAAAAAGCGAGGCCCGAACAGAATTTACTAAAACTTATCTTAAATGGACGAAAAAGAAATGGAATAAAGTATTTTCCAGTGAAGAAAGTAAGTTACTTTTCTCAGATGGCGTAAGATACATACGTCATCCGAAAAACGAAAGAAACAAAATCCATTGTATTTTGTTCCCGCTATAAGACAGCCAAGGAAAATGCATTTAAACGATGCGAGAGTGTATTTCCTCTAAAACTGTTGGACCCATATATCGAACGCATTGTACTGTGGATAGATTTTCGTAGAAAAATAGACAAAATAAATACCAGGTGCCATATATTATAAAGACTATTCCGAAAAACTGTATTTTCAATCATGATAATGATAGAATCACATCTCAAGTTTAGTTCAACAGGATTGTGGATTTCCTGACTTAAATCCTTAAAAACATCTGTGCAAAAAATTAGATAAATCCATTAAGTTGTTCAATCATAAATTGCAGTAATATCCATTATATATCATACTGTGAATGAAAAGCTTGGTTGAAATGCAGTTTAGCGTAACCACCCGTTGGCAACAAAAATTGTTTACAATTGTTTGGCGATATTTTGCCAATTGTGGTTATCATTAACCATTAATTACCAGCTATAAAAATCGCCAAATTTAGCAATTTTTCAAATCTCGCCAAGTGGTTACGCTAAACTGCATTTTCACCAAAAGCTTTAGTTACAGATAAAATAAACGAGTAATTAAACTTCACATCTAAATGTCGAGATGCAGATTTGAAAACGAAATGTTTTTCAATAAAATATTTGTAGTTCCTATTAGGATTGACTGTGAAAATAAATGTAGGCAGTTTTGTTTATAGATGACAACACTGAAGAAAACATCAAAAACATATATTTAAATCAAAACAGCACAGCACAAACATGAAACTCTTTTTTTTTTCTTTCGCCATCCTTTTTTCAAAAAAACAGCCGTTACAGCTTTTTCTCTCTTACATGTTTGTCCACTCTCCAACAGAGAAACTTACCTCTCATTGAGTTTTTCTTTCTCATGGGAATTACTGTCTTTGGTAAACACGGGTAACCCGCCACCGAGATACAATAGAGATCCTCTCTATTTTTGACTCTTCTTGTCATGCTTTTCTTTTCCCATTTTTCAAACAACTTTATCAATTTTACCTTCCTTGGCACAGCATAGTCACAACTGCTTCTTGCGGCATTAAACTCTACCATCATTCCCTGGCTCATTCGCTTCTTCTGTTCACGAGGCTTCACTTTTTCAATTGTTTCTGACACCTGGATAGATTTTTATCTTTTAGCTGTTTGATTTTTCTGACCAATACTCTTTTTTTTTCAATCTAGGACATTTCGATGGCTGTGAATCGATATCTTACAAAACTTAATTTATTTAGCTTATATGAACCAAACAACCCTTCTAAAATTCTTGAAAAACGTCCTCGAAAATTCCTTTTTGACAACGGTTGAAACGACCGAGAACTTGATGCAATATCCGACCAATTTAGCGCATTTTTTTGCCGTTGATGTTTTTATGTCACACTTTATGAGTGTCGAATATCATGTTTGGCTTAAATGCCACAGATATTAAGTAGGCGAAGAAAAGACAAATTAGGCGTCGGTATGTATACTGCCGCGTCTGACTTTTATCACAAAAAAAATCATACTATTCTTTAATAGTTTACTATTAAAATATATTCAAATTAATTATCTCAAGATTTGAGGAAAAAAATTTTTTATCGCTCGTGCTTTGAACACTGTTATTAATGCAACTGTTTGTTAACGTCACTTTTAGACACAACAAAAGGGCTATTGGTGGCAATCACGTAATTTTGAGTCTCAGCCAAGTGTCGAGGACGGCATCTGAGCTGGCAACTCTTTTTCCAAACTTCCACGGGAGAACTTGAGACCTCGACCAGATTTAGCGGGCATCAGCCACGCTATACGGTAGTTTTTAATGGCATCAGGAATCAAACTCCACAACTCGATGAAAACGATATCAGTCGTGAATCCGTGACCATGACCACTAGGCTACAGCCGCCACAATACCGCTGTTAGAAATTTACGCTTGTTATTTATAGATATAAATAAATACCTAACATGTATAAATAGAGATTTCTTGACATTGTGTGGCGTTTTTTTCTTTCGAAATTTTATGTAGATTGTGATTTTACTCTTGTTTTGAAGTTAAAGTGAGCAAATTTTCATCATGATTGGATTGAAAGTGTTTTTTGAATGAAAATAACGTTCAAACAGATAGGCTTCTTTAAAATATAGATAGATTATAATATTATATTGTAGCAAACAGTTATTTGAAGGCATTCAAATATATAGAAACAGAAATTAGAAAACTTAAGACAATTGTTAGAAAATGACACCTTAACTTACCAATACACAATATGATATATCAAAATGTAAAGTTTAAAATCTTAAAAATTTTCTCAAATAGCTTCACAAAATACCGATTATTGTTAAAACTTGGCAGTTCAATTTAAAACATAATAGTCGAAAAAATTGGTTATAGCGTAAAATTTATTTATATTTTTCTCTTTTATGGCAGAAATATTTACATTTAATTTGTTTATGGTATATTTACATTGCTATGGTATATTTAATTTATTTACTGTTTGCTTTTATTTTAATATCTTTACAAGATACCAATGTCTACTTTAATAACTTATCGTTTGCTCTAATTTTAATTTAATAATTAATTTTTATGGCATAACATTCTATTTTATTCTCTTTGTTTTTAAAGTTAGTATCGTTTTTTGCACTTTAGAATGTTTTGTGTTCTTTTTAGAATCATTCGCGTTCAATGAAACTTCGTACTTAGGATGTCATACAGTTAAAAGTTATCTGAAAATACAATTGAATGATTTGTACCATTTTATTGATTCGAATAATTTGTCAGATTTCAGAAAAATTGGTTTGATTTAAAGGTCTCCCCGTATACATTATTTGATTATTCAACTATATTTCGAATAGAATTTTTCTCCCTAACAATAATAAATATGAGTGATTCATAAGTGTAATGAAATAATAATAATTTTTATGGTATTCTTCTATTTTTAAAACCTTATTATTCAGACTGGACTATGGCTTTCGAAACAATTGAATATTAAATGATTTTGAAATACAAGTCATGTATCTGGAAACAAATGTCAGTACTAATAGCTATTTTCTCTCTCTTAGAAATTGATCCTATATTTCACTCAAGTCAAAGTTCAAGTATATTCATCGTCATTGACCCAGTCCCAGAAGTCACACAAAGCTATCTGTAAGACTTAGGCTTAGCTAGAAATATTACCAATAGCTGTCAGAAGCTTTACTGAGTACATAATGCATTTTCCGCCGATGCAAGGGAAAAAATTTTCCTTATTCTAATTGTGATATATAACCAGCCACCTACTTTTTCTTTTCATCGTCTCAGAAGTTCGTGAACATTTTAAATCTTTATATTAACAAAAGAAAAATTATTTCAATTGACTGATCACAATTTTTTTTTTTCTGTTTTATTATTTTTTAATTATTACAAGTATTTCTTATATAACGTGGATATTAGGTTTCAAATATATCTCAATGTATAAAAACCACTTTATAAATGAGATTCAAATTTAATACGTGTTTTTCTCCGTGATCGTAATCCACATCTTGATTTCTTACACATTAAATAATCTCTTATCTTAACGTTAAATTCTCTTAGGACATTAAATAATTTTGTAAACTGTTAATATCTAAAGCAATAATACACGAATATATAAAATGTTCAAACTCTGGAGTTTGAATTTTTTTTCCTTAAGATTTCTTACTATGAAGACTTTTTTTGGAATATGCAACATTGCAATACGATAATCTTAATGAAGGGTAATACTCTAAAAACCTCCAGTAATTAATTAAAACATTAATTTAAAAAGATTGGTTGATTAATTTATTGTTTATTAACGTCGCACTTAGAGGCAACGCGAAGGCCATTGGATACGGACAGCGTCATTTTGAGCCTCGATCAAGCGACAAGGACGACACCTGAGCTGGCACCTCCCTCTCTTAACTTTCCCACCACATCCAACGGGAGAACTTTGAACCTTGACAGATAAAACGTGTATCAGCCACGGCTACATGACGGGTCTTTAGTGGCATCGGTGCTCGAACGCACAACTCGACGAAAACCGCCAGCCGCATGTCTAAGAAGCTACCGTGGATTTGTATTAAGAGAAATACGTTCACTGTACAGGAAATAGCCTCATTTCATAATATGAAAAATATCGGAACAATGGATAGAGTAGGTTTTTTGAAAAGTGCACCAGAATTATAAAAACACGTGTGTGTTGACAAAAACACAAATACAGATATTTTTCTCCATGGCGTGGCACGTTAGTTCACAATTTTTAAATTACAAATTTTTGAATGATCAACGTATCAAATTCTTATAAATAATACATCTACGGATTCAGCAAAGCGTCTTCTATTTTTTAAGAGAAAAATATTTTTTTAAAAATTGCATATTTTGAAGCATTTTACCGTTTCGGTTACCTATATACATCCCTTCATTTCAATTCTCTTTTAATATCACAATACTAATATTTTAATTACCATAATATAATTTCATTTATGTAACTACCGTTGGATGTTATTTTAACTTTATTTATTTATTTATTTTATTTTATTTTATTTATTTATTTATTTTATTTATTTGTTTGTTTATTTGTTTTTATACATTCCAGGTATGAATTTTACTAGTAAATTTCGATCGTTTCTGAAATAAAATCATTTTTCGAAAGAAAAAAAAAAGCCTTTTATAGTAGTTAGAAGTGATCCCATCTAAAAACGTCTAAGTCAAAAAATCAGGATTCTGCTTCGTTATTGACTCGACTGTAAGTAAAACGGATCCAGTTTCTACTTTAAGGAAATGCTTACTGGGCTGAAAAAAAGAAAAAAAATAATTTCGTTTTAGTTTCCTTATTCCATAGTTCGAATATTTTACGAAACCTGCTTTTTCGACTGCCATTAAAAGAGGTTTCTGGGATACAACCTTCTGCTCTTCACCCTTGAACCCAACTTCTCATTCCCCTTCCATGATTAAGACTTTTGAAGGAACTTAGTGAATCCGCTTCAAAAATAACATCACTTGTTTCATTTTTCAACACAGTAAGGTTTCTGGGTGTACACACAATTTTGTGGTTTTCACTGTTCAACAGACTTCTATCAGAAATTGCAATACGATGAAACATATTGCTCGTAAACAATTAATTAAAAAAGTATTCATTCTGCTTAATATCGAATAATTTTAGTGATTTTTTTTTATTATCTTCAGAAAAAATAGTCGTTTAATATATTACATAAATTTTAACATTGATTCTTTTCGCCAACCATTTGTGTCGTCCTGAGCTCACTGTTAACACGTATTTTATTATGCTCTCCTATTATTAAGCACTTCGCCGATTGTAAATACTATCTCATCAATCTTATATATTATATTTCAATATTTCTATTTTAATTAACAACGTCACAGTTCATTCACAAGAACAGGTTCTTAAATCAAATTACATCATATGTTTTGTAAAAATCATATGAAGGGGGGGGGGGATCACAATTTAATTTCTATTATAAAAAAAAGTATGCCTTCGGAGGACTTGAAACCTCGATCACATTTTAAATGCAACAATCACGCTACACAGAGGATCTTTAGTGAGATCAGGGCTCAAACCTACATCTCGACGAAAAGTACGAATCCCCGACCATGACTACTAGGTTACTGTAGCCTCGAAAGAATGCGAGAGAAAATTGAATCTAAATCTATTAGATATATGAAAAAGTATAATTTTTTTTTCATAGTTCCATTTTGAATATAGTAAACATTACTTACTTTATCAAGCTTTGTAAGCATAATATCCTTAATAGGTAACCAAAGCAGTTTGCTTTTTTTTTTTTAAGTTAAATCTTGTACAACAGTTGTAAAGAAAGAGTATTAGGTTACATTTATAAGGTAAAAAAATTTAAAATTGACTTTACTAATTTCATTTTTATAAGTGTTAACGCTTTTTTTTTTTTCGAAAAATGTTGAATTATTTAAATGATTATTAATTAGCGTAAAGTACGTGCATTTCCGAGCCCAAACTCCTCAGAAACAATTACTATCAAGAAAAGAAAATACCTTCTGCAAATTCCGAAGCAATTTTTATTTCCGCGAGTAAAACTTTCCTATGTACAAAGAAGTTATCTATGTTAAAAACAAAAAGAATAGAAACAGACGGTTCTGCCATAAAATTCAATTATTAAATTAAGTATTAGAATAAGTGCAAACACAATAAATTATTAAAGTGATTATTACTATTCGGTGCAGGTATCAAAACAAAAACAGGCCATAAAATATTAAATTAAATATACTTGTATATATATTAGCAATATAAATATACCTTAAGCACAAACTAAATGTAATTATTATAATCATACTGTCAATCTTTTGAACCTAATACCATGTATCATTTATTCAATGCTCACTCAATTTTATTGACGCCCTTTTCTCAAAACCGCATGTTAGTACATGTTAATAAAAGTATAAGAACCTCATGTTTAAAAACAAAATTTAATTATATTATCAAAAACCAAATCTCGCAAAAAAATCAATAATTTTATAAGAAATAACACCGGTAAAAAACGAGTATTTTTGAACATGAATTTTCTTTCAAACTTCACTCTTTGAGTAACATAATTCTTTATATCTTAAATTTTAAGAGCAAAAGGGAACTTTGAGTCAAAATGAATTTATTCAATAATTAGTTTTAATAATTTATTTTAATATTTGACGTTTATTAAATTTATCATCTAAAATAAATACGTGTAAAAATGTTCTGCTCAATTAAGCATTATGTTAATCAAATAAGCTACATGTAATTAAAATTAAAGCAAACAAATTATGTTATCAAATTGAGTATATTTAAGCTAAATGTAATTAAAATTGAGGCAAACGATAAATTACTAAAAGACGGATTTAGCGACTATTTGGTGATTTGGTGAGAAACTTGGCATAAAACTTAATTCTTTAAATAATTGGTTTTAATTAATTGATTTTTATTAATTATAATTAAACTATTGTATTGTCATCCAAAACAATCATGTGTAGAAAAGTTCAGCTCAATTGATCGCTTTCAGATTTGATAAAAAAGCTTTTAAAATTTTGAACCAGACAAAGTTACAATGGGAATTAAAGAAAACCCATTAAAAAGACAAAAATACAACAATCATTCAAAACAAATTCATCCAAATTCCAACATTTCAAATACATTTATTTTTTCACATTATGCGCGCGTTAGAAGACAGCCATAATAAAATATAGCGTACCCATTCAAAATGAAATCGGTAAATTAATATAAAGTTTAAAGGGCCAATTATATCGACAAAAAGTCTTTAATATTGTCAAAGAATCATGAAATATAGCAAAAAGAATTAAAATAATTACATATTACAGCTCTGAAATTTTTGAACTCTCCAAATATTTGATCCAATAAAAAATATTTTTGTAACTTCCTTTCAGACATTATGTTACAGGTTACAGCTTTATTATAACACTGACCACCCAAATAAAAGTTGAAAATACGTCTATAAGGAAAAGTTCACCTTATTATAGACTGCCTTTGTTTGATAAAAAGGTAAATATTTGATTCCACCTTAGAATCAACAAACTAAAAAAAACTATGATAGAATTCTCCCATAGTTTAAAGGGGGGAGGGATATTAAAAAGCAAACACAAATTCACTTAGTACACGCATTATTCTACCTAATTTATTTATTAGAAACTCTATGGCAAAAATGGGGATTTATTTTTAATACGGCTCGCTTCTAACGGCTATTGTGATTGCATGAACATAATATAAATCGTATGGAGTCTCTCTCTCTCTCTCTCTCTCTCTCTCTCTCTCTCTCTCTATATATATATATATATATATATATATATATATATATATATACTATTGTTCCTAATCTCTACTATTTTATCTATTAGAATGTAATAAAGTGTATCCGTAACAGCAAAAAATAATGAAGATTTCTGCGGGATTACAGTTCCTTTCCAATTTTTACAAAAACTTTTACCCCTATTTTAATGATTCGTTTCTGGATTTTCCAGTATTTAAAAAATATTCTAAAAGATTCTCAAAAATCGGAGGGAAAATGTAATTCTGCAGAAGCCTTCATTATTTTTTGCTCTTTCGAATACATTTTTTGCACCAAATAGATAAAAAAAAAAAAAGTAAAGATTTGAGGATGATAGTAGAAATTCCATAGCATTAACATAACATTCACGAAATCAAAATCGCCCGTAGACGAGAGCCTTAAGTAAAAAATTCCTCTCAGATTAATTATTCTTACGCTTTCTTTCAAAGAATTCGGAAGTATTCATGATATAGTTTTTGAAAAATTGCTTACGCAAAAGTTATAAAATATTATGAACGATTAAAAAAAAAATTTGATAATCTATCTGTTGTACTAACGACCCGACATTTACATCGCAAATAGAAAAATCTGATATTCAACCTTGATTAATCAACCGAATGTATACGTTAATTATTTTGGAAAGAAAAATGAGAAGTATGTGTTTCATTTTTTAAAAATTAAAAAAATGCTGTTTATAAATTTCATTTAAATTCTGTTTCAAAAGAATGCTTGTAAGGGCGTTTTTCGTGAATTAATTGCATGTTAACATTTCTAATGTAAATAGCTGGAAAAACGACATATTTTGTCCATATCTTATACGTTATGTTGGCCTCGAAGATGTTAATAAAAGTATGAGTATGAATTTTAGTATTTGATAATCTGTTCACTGATGTACAAATTACATAATAATAACATATGAATAACAGTTTAATTCAGATAAAAAAAAAAAGTAAATAACCCACGCATACAAACTTCCCTTCATTTACAGGATAGATACATTGTACTTCGAAAGACCGTGCTAAAATACCGTGTAAAATGAGATAAGAATTACACGTAAAAAAGAGGATTGGCTCATTAATTTTTTGAGACACTCGAATGCTCACACTTCAGTTTATTTTTCAAAATGAAAACATAAATACAAATTTCTTAATATTTCTTTCAAACAAAGAAAACAAAAGAATGCAAACATAAACAAGCTTCATAACAATTACAACTTGAACAGAAATCAGCTATTCTTCTTCAAAGCTTTGAAAAGTTAGAATTCTTTATCTTTGGTCGCGCACGAGTAATCATTAACAAAAAAATTCATCACGTTTCTTATAGGAACTGATTGAGATGTTGGCTACACTTTCCACTTCGTCAATTATTGGTTGACTTACCTTTGAATGTTATGTAATCGGTGAAAGTGGAGCCAGAAATTTGGTATTTATACAAGCACTACATAAATACGGTGCATAATTTGTCAGTTGTATAATGAAAAATAATCAAAACAAAATCTTAAAAAAAAAATATTTTGTTTGAATTTAAAAACTATAACAGGTCAATTGAAAGGTCCCCTGCCTGACACATAGATGGCCCTCCTAGAATTAAATCCATGTGTGTTTTAGTTAGCCCTAACCCTCAAAAGAAGCGTGTATAAATTTGACAGCTGTCGGATCATTAGTTTGTGAATTATAGCATTTTGAGTGAAGCAACTTTTGTTATTGTGAAAAAAATGGATAAAAAGGAATTTCGCGTGTTGATAAAATATTGCTTTTTGAAGGGAAAAAATACAGTTGAAGCAAAAACTTGGCTTGATGCCGAGTTTCCGGACACTGCCCCAGGAAAATCAACCATCAAGGATTGGTATGCTAAGTTTAGAAGTGGTGAAATGAGCACCGAAGACGGTTAACGCAGTGGACGCCCGAAAGAGGTTGTTACCGACGAAAACATTAAAAAAATCCACAAAATCATTTTGAATGACCGTAAATTGAAATTCAATGAAATAGCAGACACTCTAAAGATATCAACTGAACGTGTACATCCTATCATTCACGAATATTTGGGTATGAGAAAGCTCTGTGCAAAGTGGGTGCCGCGCGAGCTCACTTTTGACCAAAAACAACGACGAGTTGATGATTCGGAGTAGTGTTTGAAGATGATCAAGCGTAATAAACCCGAGTTTTTGCGTCGATATGTGACAATGGATGATACATGGCTCCATCATTTCACTCCGAAGTCCAATCGACAGTCATCCGAGTGGACTGCACGCGATGAACCCGTTCCAAAGCGTGGGAAAACGCAACAGTCGGCTGGCAAGGTTATGGCGTCTGTATTTTGGGATGCGCATGGAATAATTTTCATTGACTACCTTGTAAAAGGAAGGACCATCAACAGCGACTATTACATAGCGTTATTGGACCGTTTGAAGGACGAAATCGCCAAAAAACGGCCACATTTGAAGAAAAAGAAAGTGCTGCTTCACCAAGTCAATGCACCGTGTCACAAGTCAGTGAAAACGATGGCAAAAATCCATGAATTGGGCTTCGAATTGCTTCCTCATCCACCTCCAGATCTGGCCCCCAGCGACTATTTCCTTTTCTCAGATCTCAAAAGAATGCTCGCTGGGAAGAAATTTTCGTCGAATGAAGAGGTGATCGCCGAAACTGAGGCCTATTTTGAAGCAAAGGACAAATCGTACTACAAAAATGGTATCGAAAAGTTGGAGGGTTGCTATAATCAGTGTATCACCCTTGAAGAAAATTATGTTGAATAAAAAGAACTAATTTTGCCAAAAAAATGTGTTTTATTATGGAAAGCCGGGAACTTTTCAATTGACCTGTTATAAGAACGAAACAAAGCAAATCAAATATGCATAACGAAGAATGGTTGAATTTTATTCAACTATTAAAATTGTCTTAATGATCTTTCTTGAATACTCATTTTAGCTACTATTTTATTTCAGTAATGTTTTATCAAGAACTAGGAAGAAACTCCAGATATTAAAATTTTAACAAAATATAAAAAAATCACAACAGAAGCACAAAGAAAGAAGAAATAAACTGAAACCATAAGAATAGCCTGATAAAAATTGGATAGACAGGTAAAAATTGCATATAGAAAAGTAAATAAAAATACATTTTTCAAATTAAACTATAAATAATTCGAGATAAAAACCAACGTTTTTAAAAACAACATTTTTATATATTGGCAAAGTTTATTAAAAAATAATTATTGAAATATTAGTTAAAACTTGTCGCAAATGTCTAAATATTGTATTGTTAGGCGAGTAAGAACGATTGCCAAAGTTTCACAGCTCTAGCTTGATGGGAAGTTGGTCAAATTAACGATCGAAAATTTGAATACACACACACACCAAGTGAAATACATAATAATTTTTAATTTTAAAATTTACTTAAAAAGAGACATTTGTGAGCGTATTAAGAAATTTATAGTACTCACAAAATCAAAACATGCATTTGAAAGTTTGTAAGTCCTTCTATTAAAAAAATGGCAACCAGAATTCAGAAAAAATTATTGTGATAAGACACGGCGCCAAATATTGGAATCTCTCTTTCTTGCGAATGATAACTGACTGAAAGTCAGCAACTCTTACTATCTCCCCTTTGTGAGTTTTACGATACCTCATGTGGCGTATGAGGAGTTCCCGGTGTTCCCAGAGGGGGAAAGAAATTTTTTCCTCAATCCTAAAAGCGCCGAGGGGAAAGAATATTTTGACTTATTAAAATTATTGAAATATTAGTTAAAACTTGTCACAAATGTCTAAATATTGCATTGTTAGGCGAGTACGAACGATTCCCAA
>BMAW01011328.1:0-11898 GCA_019974015.1 Nephila pilipes
CCATACGTAGAGCTGATATTTAGCACATTATAAAATGAGGCTTCTTCCTTTTGAATGATCGTCATTTTTAATAATGAATTTTCATAAATTTTAGGTATGGCACAATATTTCTATAAAAATTATGGGAAATGTGAAGTATAATTTTTTTTTAAAAATGGATTAAGTTTAATATTTGAAACTATAATTATGTTCATTGCAAAGAATTTTAGGTTTCTAGGGTTAGAATTCGTTAAAGTTACAAATAGAATGGATTTTCATCAAGGTGTACTTAAAGATAAATACACAAATGAAAATACCGTTTTTGATTATTAATTATTCATATATATATAATTATTTGTGCTTAAAAGTATAATTTTTTGCTGAAACTGACACATAAGTATGAAGTTACCACAATGTAAAAATACGGCATCCACTGTTTTTAATTTAATAAAGACAGGATAGCTAAAACTTAGCATAAATTATGCTTATTTTTCCTTGTATAAGGCTTCTCGGTTACCTAAAAAGGGGTTGTGACCAAAACTTTGGGGGACAAATCGCTCTATTGTAGAGTGAAAAGTTATTGAAGTACTAAAAAGCAATAATTTAATCAAAATAATAAATAGCATTTGTAACTTTTAATGAAGATATTAGCGATAATCATAATTAACGCCCATTTGTTACATTTAATGACGATATTAACGTAAACGATACAAAACATTTGTAATTTTTAATGAGGATATTAACCCAAAATGTGCACACCAGATCCCTGGAGAGTCACGAATTTTCGTATTTTTATCTCTTACTTATGATTATTTATGCTTTGACAAAGGGTTGGAAGCAGCAGGAAAAACACAGTTTAAAAGTTCGCTGTTAATTGAAAATGTTCGGAAAATACGGTCTAATGGTCAAGGTCGCGGGCTCGCGGCCAGCGGTTTTCGTCGAGTGATGGGATCGAGCCTTGAAGCCACTTGCCGTGTTGCCGGGATTGATGCACCAAATATCTGTCAATGCTCAATGTCCTCCAGTTGCTGTGGGGTGGAAATTAGGAGAGGGATATGTCTTTTCGTTACTTATCCGAGCTTAAAAATTACAAGATTGGAAATATCAGAAATGTAAGATAAGCGCAGTTAGGATTTTGACGTCTCTGTAAACATATTGCTTGATTATGTTTTCTTTTGATTTTCGGAATTATGTTTTATTCTTCCGTTATTTACTCCAATATGTACTGTTTTTGTTAACCTATAGTAAAAAATAATTCGATATAAAAACCAACGTTTTTAAAAACAACGTTTATATATGGTGGCAAAGTTTATTAAAGAAAATTATTGAAATATTAGTTAAAACTGTTAGTTATTTTTAACTTTAAAATTTACTTAAAAAGAAACATTTGTGAGCGTATTAAAAAATTCATAACACTCATAAAATCAAAACATGCAATTGAAAGTTTGTAAGTCATTCTATTAAAAGAAAATGGGAACCAGAATTCAGAAAAAATTATTGTGATAAGACACGGCGCCAAATATTGGAAACTTTCTTTCTTGCGAATGATTACTGACTGAAAGTCAGCAACCCTTACTATCTCGGAGATAGTAAAGGGGAGATACTATCTCCCCTTTGTGAGTACAAAAGGTTTACGATACCGCATGCTGCGTGGGTAGTGCCCGGTACTCCCAGAGGGGGAAAGAAATTTTTCCCTCAATCCTAAAAGCGCCGAGAGGAAAGAATATTTTGACTTATTAAAATTATTGAAATATGAGTTAAAACTTGTCGCAAACGTCTAAATATTGCATTGTTAGGCGAGTACGAACGATTCCCAAAATTTCAAAGCTCTAGCTTGATGGGAAGTTGGTTAAATTAACGATCGAAAATTTGATGACACACACACACTCACACACACACTCACACACACCAAGTGAAATTCAGAAAAATGTTGTAATAGAATAATTCTTTTTGCCAATAAATGTTGAGTGCAGGGGTGATTGTCTCCCGGGGGACCCGTTTGTAGTTCTAAACCCTTTGGGTGAGCTCGGCCCCCTTGGACATTCTACCAACAATCCTCGTGTTACTTTTAGTACGACGTAAATAAAATCAATCAATCTGGAACCACAGTGACAGATAATTACTTAAACCCTGGCAAGTGAATAAAGTATTAACTAAATGTGATAACTTTAACGTTAATATAATTTCATAACTGAAATTCTATTAATTTGATGGATAAACCCTCAATTTAAATTAGATGACTGATATAAAAATCCGTTTCAAATAATTTTCTGTTGGAATTCTTTGTCACGGAGAAATAAAAAGCTGTTCTTTCAGAAAGGAATACAAAAATGAATTAGTTAGTTTGAGTTAAATATTGATTAAAAATTAAATAAATATTGGCATTGAATATAATGTACATATAAATAAATGAAATGTATGACTCAAAAAATTTTAATCATCATGAAAAAATTGATTTGATGAGATTATCTGAATCAATTAGTAAGATTACAAATAAATTTTTCCTTTGAAAAATAAATTTTCTTTACAGAAAAAAAAAATTCAGATTCCGAATAACTTTTTAATCCTAATAGAAATTATAATAGATTAGGAAGTATTCTTTAAAAAAATGTCGAATATCATATACAAATATTTTCAAAAACATGACAATCTTACTTGTTATTCAAATATACTGTTTGCTTTATACTTTATTCAAGTTCACAAAAATAATAATAAAAAAAAAAAAATTGTAAAGCATACATCATTATTTTTCTTCATGATACTTGTCTCATTATGTCTGCTTTAAATAAATCTTAGATTTTGAAATAATTTTGGTGATGTTGGTTGAAATTTTTTTTAAAAAAAAAATGTACTATGTTGAAACAGTTGACTGCAAAAAAAAGTCTGAAAACTTTTAGGGAAAAAAAAATAGAAACAAAGAATTTTCTTAATTAATTTGTAATTATTGAAAAAGACTGTGTCATTATTCCTAATTTTCATCGTCTATGAAAGTTTTGGGAAGTTAAAATCCAGCTCTCGAAAAATTATTCAGAAATTTAAAAGTAAAATGAAAACTGCATGTTAATTGATTAGCAATGAGGGTTTTTTTAAGGTCTATTATTATTTTCCAAGACTCATTTTTTTTTTTTTTTTTTACAAAGCAGAAAAAAATATAATATTTGTCGTAATGCAATTGGGAAAAATAAGAATGGATCTTAAGTACTCTTATTGTTCGGTAAAAATTTCGAAAAGTTAAAGGATCACTTTTTCGTAAACAGTTCTTGAATTCCACACTTTTAACAAAAACTAGCCATTATTTAACATTAAAAGTATACACTCGATTTATTTTAAAGAATACCACGTTCTAGAGATTTTTAGCTTTCATTTTGAATCACTTTCTTCAAAAGCAGGTGGTTCAGCACGCGTTTTACTTAGAAAAGATGATAACAGAGTTAAGAACATATGCGTGATTAGTCGGTGAATTATAATAAACGAGTTGAGAAGTCCTCTTGGAAATGGAAGAACAAAACGATTAATGTAACGAGAAGAGTTAAAAAGAAAGAGGGGAAATGGGGGAAGACTTTTTTTTTTTTTTGTTTAGAGACCTTGATCTCTCCAACTTTTACCCTTGTCTTGGATTTTTGATCGTTGTAACGTATGATTTTGTGTTTTGAAAGAAAAAGCGGAAATCCAGATGGCTTAGTCGTGGTCAAATGACGCGTCTATATGACAAAGGGGAAGAGGAAAGTTGGTGTCACATTTTTTAGATGGTTTCCGCGTTTTCTTCTCATAAGGAATAATTTTTTTTTTACCTTAGTTTCCAAAGTTTATCTTAGTTTTTTTTTTTTACCTTCGGAATGAATTCAATAACCTTTCTAAGCAGATTTTTGTTTGTTTGTTCTGTAAAAGATATTTTTTCCCTCGTCATGAGAATCTGAATTTATTTTTTCTCTCCCTCCCCCTTCATAATAAGTCCAAATTTTTCAATTGAGAAAAACTGATAAGTATAAAACTATAAATTTATGAATCATAATGCAGTTTTCAGAATATTTTTTTTTATAGAGCACGAATTTTTTGAAATTTCATTGAAAAATTAAGTTTTTAAGAAACTCGTTTTCACTGTTATATGAATTTCTTTACGGAAAACATACTCTTACAACAGCTTTTTTTTTTACAAATACGTCATTTATTATGTTTGAATATTCACATTCGACCAAACAGTATCATATCTCTACTACCTCACAGCACCAACACATCAATAAGAGCGCCATCTATCTTCTCAGCATGACTTATCGCATCATCTTAAGAATCAACATTCAATGGAATAAAGTATTGTTCCAATTATTACTAAGCAAAAACCGAGATATCTGGATAAAATTTATTCTGTCTATTAATTAATCTTTGTTTACATAATGTTGCCAATCACAGCAATTAATGTTGATTTGTTTAGTTTCAGGAAGTCGCAGATTCAAGTAACCCGCAGCATCGTAAAGTCTGAATTATTGTTCCCGGGTGTCACAAAGTTTAATTGTTACGAAAAATAATCGAAATAGAAATTTTATTTTTATTTGTTATTTTAAGACTTTGCTGTATAGTCACCATCCAGAGTTATACATCTCTCCAGCTTTTCTCAACCTTCCGAAGGCCGTCCTTGTAGAACTCAGCAGATTGAAATCTATTTTCTTCACAAAGCAGGCTATTTCAACCAAAGGCTTCTTGAAGCGAATAAACAACAATAACTGTAATTTACTACTTTATGTACATAAAGATAAATTAATATGCAGAATACATTTTATACGGATATCTGGGTGATTATTTCTTAGCTATAATCAAAACTTTACAATAGACGCCAAATAAAGATAATTTTCATTACAGTAGCATAAAGAAGTTAATGATAAAAGTCATAAAATACAAATAAAGTTGTTAAATGTAGAAAAACGTAGTTAAGTTTTCAAGTATTTGGTTTTTGGGTGTTTTTTTTTTCCCCCTACTTCTCGGCATATATTAGAACAAAAGTGTCTTAATGAAACACTCTCAAATATGACTTTTGACAAAAAATTGACATGCTATTAAAAATCAAGCAAATGGTCTTCAAATTCAATTACCTGAAAATAAATATGAAATCCAGTATTTCTTTCATTTTAACCTACGTATAAATAATAAGTATCTCAATCTGAAATTAACTGTAGTGAAAATTAAATATATAACTATCAATTCAATTGAATTTAACATTTTAGCGTCTGGGGATTTTGCGATTAATTCAACCGATTTTATCAACCAAATAAATATTTTTCGTATCGAAATATTTATCATTTGAACTATACAATAGTTTAATTATCAAACTGATAGTAATTAATCAATAATGAATATAATAAGTAAACAAATCTGACATATCAACTTTAAAATTACAAAATAAATAAAAATACTTTTGTCTTGGATTTCAAATTACTTAATTAATTTTTTTTAAATGTATCTTGAATATCTTTTGGAAATTATTTTGCAACTTTAATAATTTTTCTTTGAAAGAAGTTATATTTTTAAAGATTGCATATACTTATTTATCACTTTTGCTCAATAAATGATTCATAGAGGGCAGCACGTATTCCGCGAAGAATTCAAATTCTGTTCGCCTCGATTAGCATAGTCGCTGCTGGTTACGGAAGAGTCTTGGGAAAACAAAAAGCCAGGTATCTTAAAAAAGAAAGATACCACACTTTTCGGATGCGATCAAAGGTGTAAGGAAGTAATTTCCATTTATTTGAATAACAAAATCTAGCTGCAAGCCTGTTTCATCATTACAAAAACAGAGCAGACAAAATCACTGAGAGTGAAGACACTTAATAAAAAAAGTAAAGAACTTCTGAAGATGTTACAGTTTTTTAGTCTTCATTAATTCTTTTGAGAATATCTCCTTGTTTCCTTTTTTACCTCAGTTGTTTCAGATTTTTTTTTTTTTTCAAATGTTGATTTAGGGCAGCTGATAAGTAGAGGCCCTTTATAGTAAAATAATTCCTGAAATAACTATGGAATAAAAGACAAACTAAGAATTCACTGGAATTACTAAATCCTTGTGTGTATATGTAAAATAAAATGATTTAATCAAGAGAGACTGCCTCTTTCTGCATTTTTTCCTTCTTTTCTTTAGAGAAGGTATCATATTTCTTTAAAATAAGTTACTGTTTTAATAATTAAAATAAGTCAATTAAAATTTCAGTACCAGTCACGAATTTTTAAATGTCAGTAATTTTTATTTATGTGCATAAATAAATCTGTATTTTGCTGTAAATGTATTTCTAATATATATTTTTAAATTATTGATTCAAATTTCAATAGCAATATTAATACTATGTAGCGATGCAATTCCTGCCACTGATTTGTGGTTAATAATGTTTCAATAATTTATTTATTCTTATTTACACATAAAATACTCAGTAAGGTATTCTTCAACAAGTTCTTTGTGTTATATAATTGAAATTATTCTGAATTTTTTGATACAGCATATAGTTTTCCTATGTAAGGTATTTTATCATTAAAAAAGTAAATTTAGCATGGAAAAATTAAGACTTCCTGCGTGATTATAAGGCTGAAAAACCAATTTTAATGCATAATCTCTTGAAAATAATATTAATTTTAAACTTTATTTAATAAAGATGGTGCATGATTGATAATGTACTATATTAAAACCTCTTTTTTTTTAAATTAAATATAACGTATCTTCTTTCAAATGTTTTTCTAAACCAGTCCCATTTTTCCAAACAAGAAATGGGGGGAGGGATATACTCTTTTTTTTTTGCTAGCTTTTAATCAACTTGCTGTGTGATTGAATGCAAAAAAATATGTCTTTCCAGTTCAGAATTTGCTCCCTAATTTTAACCCATTTTCTAATACCCGATCAAGCTGAAATTTTGCCTACAATAACAATACGATACTATGGTATGCTCAAGCAGTAATGAACTGAGGGTGTCTGGAGCGGAATACATCATTTAACAACGACCAATTCAGTAGAAATTTTGCACACACATATAGCTTTTTATTCTTAAAGTTTTTACACCAAGAAGAATTCTATAAACATAAGTAAAAAAAAAATTGTAAATCAAGCTTTTATTTAGAGATGGACAGAAAGGCACAAAAATAATTCTTTTACTGTAAAATAATAATATATAAAAGCTTGAGGCATAAATATTTATTTTGAGCTCATATGAGGTGTGACTATTATGTAACGGGACTCGCGCTTCTACAGAAGTGCACATACTTCAAATGCCAGTGACCGATAGTTATTTAGATTAAAGCCTTTTTTTTTTCGAATGCAGTGCCTCTCATTTCTGTAAACAAATCCGTATAGCTGTAGCCTTCATTCGCATTAAAGTTAATTTTTTTTTTGTTTCGCCGAAAAAATTATAAGTGAGCAACGAAATGCTGTGAAATTTCACATGAATCTTGGGATTCAGTTTTGAATCCCAAGAAACTTAAAATTCATTGAAAAAAGTGTATGTCAATTAATGTTTATCACATGCGCATATTTTTGAGTCATTTAAATGTTTTCAAGAAGGCCAAAAAAGACTTTGAAGATGGTTCCCGCCCGGGTTGCCCTTTCACGTCAAAAACGGATAACTTGAAAAAATCGGTAATCTGGTTCGATCTGACCGTTGGTTAAGTATTCATGCGATTGCTAAGATTGTAGGAACTGACAAAGAAACCATACGGCAAACTTTTCCATCGAAACAATGCGCCGGCTCATTCCACATTGTCTGTATGAACAAGATTTAAGTCCGTTGAAGCACTGAAAGAGAAAGCGGTACATGTCCTGAAGGAGCTGACGGAAAACTTCTAGCACTGTTTCGAACAACGGAAGATTTCGCATGGAGTGTTGTAAAGATGGAGAGGGATGTATATTGAAGGAGATTATACGTATGAAATAAATGCGTATGGCATCAAAATAAAATGCTTTACAGCGTCATTCTCATTATTTAAAAGCCACTCTTCGTATATAAGTGAGAAGATATGGTACTTAATTTATCTATAATTATCTAAGTATTTTAGCAAAGAGCTTCGAAGCTTTTTTATGAATTTTATATTATTTTACGTTTAAAATTTATTTTTATACCTAGCAATCCATTTTCAATTTCTTTACAATGCATCTAATAACACATTTTTATTATTCACGAATAAAAAGAAACGTAAGTACGTTTTATAAAGATGATTTGTATTTAATAATAGAAAAGATAGGAATGTTTCTGTAGCATAGAATTTAGGATTCAATTGAGTTTTCATTTGTTAACTTAAAATTTTTCTTAAAAAATGGGTCTTTCTTAATGCATGTTAAGTAGTGTATGTACAAATTCCTTCGGATACCATCATAATTAATTTATTAGAAAAGTATGTTTCAAAGCATACAGTTGCAGTATGGCTTTTGTCAACATTTGTGTTTGGTAATTGTAAACAACACGAAACCGTGAAGCAATGGGAATTTGTTATATGAAAGAAAAAAATGGACCGATAGAGGGTGCTGTACTCGTATAAGAGGCTAATTAAAAGGCTGGACAAGCTATAGCATTCTCTGTTCTAAGTCCATCCACCCAGACAAGATGGTGCCAAAGAAGAAAGGAAAAAGTCATTTTTCCCTAGGAAAAACGCAAAAAGAAAAAACGCAAAAAGAGGTGAAACCATCGAGAAAAGGAAGTTGTGAATAAGCTGCTACTATTTGTTTAAGAACTGTTCAATATGCTGTTCATCGTTTTTTGCCACAAACTGAAACACAGCAAGCCCCACAACAAATCGTAATGTATCAATCGCGATGTGAATTTGTTGCGTAATGCTTGTTTTCCCTTCAGCTAAGTTCGCAATCAGAGCCCCTTACACATCATGTTTTAGGTAATTGTACTGCCCAAAGTCGCAATGGTTCAAGTCAGGTGATCGTGGCGGCCAGGCTGTTGAGAAATGGCTGATTGATGTCATTTGCAAAATGCATGTTGAGCAGCTGCTTCACTGGATTTGAAATGTGCAGAGGAACAGCATCTGGCATAAAAATTCGACTATCTTCACATCCGCACCGTATAACAGAAACTGCATGTTCTCCGCCTGTTTATCACACCTTAAGTTCGAGGCGCATGTCATGTCTTTCAATTAGCATCTTAAAATTGAAGCATCTTTTACAGCAATCGTTTTTTAGCTTCGTATGACTAGTACAGCGTCTTCTATCGGTCAGTTTTCTTTCAGAAAAAAAAAAAAAAAAATATTGCTTCATGTTTACTCAGATGAAATATCAGGCCATTCTGAGCAGAGATTCCTTTTTTTACAGTCTTTTGAAAGTGCAACTTAAATTATAATCAACTTGTATTTTATTCCTTATATGATGGGGAAGGCTTCATAAACTAAATAGGTTACATATACATTACGCACTTTATACATTTTGCACATTTTATACGAGTAAATTATGTATATTTTATACCTTTTTTTATACTTAAGATACATTTTATACACTTTATATATATATATATATATATTTCATATACTTTGTAGATTTAGTGTACTTTACATGTTTCATATATAACTTTATATATTTTATATACTTAGAGTATTTTATTATTTATATATTTCATATTTTTATAGACATAATTCTTCTTCGTCCTACACTTTACTTTTGTTCTTTTTGAGCTTTTAGTTTTTTTACTTAGATCTCGGGAAAATATCAAAAACTCTTTCGTCTACCATACTGCTCATTTAATTCAGAGCAATGTATACAAACAATAAAATTGAGAAGTAACAAAAAACTCAAAAGTTTCTTTTACTTGTGGGTGTTGATTTGTATTATTTTCAGCGTAAGTTTGATTCGTCACGTACAACGAATTGAAATTAGATAAAATATAAATTGTGTCTCTTAATTTTAGTATTTTTTTTAATCATGATTCTATGTTTGATCACATAATTAAAAGAGTAAATTATGTATAGCATAGTATTGAAAGCCATATATTTTTTTTTCTTCTTTAAACTCGATTTTTAAATGGTCTGAAGTAAAAAAAATTTTTTTTTTCAAAACTTATTTTTTTTATAAGAAGAAATTTATTTTTCTTTATAATCTCACGTTCCGATATATGAAAATGATTTTCTGCTCCTGTCTACAGTTTCTGAAAAAAAAAAAAAAAATTACATGAAATCTTTAGAATATAATTATCATTGTAATCAGATCTTGTATCCTAATATGAAGAGAAGAAAAACGTTATCATAATGTACCTTCGAGAATGAAAAACACTATTTTTTTTTTACAAACAGTTTAATGTGGTTAGATGAAGATTTCAGAGATGACAATTCTGATAGTAAAAGAGGCCTTCAGAGACTGGACATTTTAGAAGTCTAATAAAAGTAAGCGAAGTTCTGTAAAAAAAATTTACAACTGATTCGAGTGCATTCAATATTTGGGAAAGATTTATAAATCAACAAAAAGAAATTTTTGATAAGGAATTTAAATCTCTCGCAGGGTTGTAGCAGTTTTATTTTCAGATTCTCTAAAGCAATACAATCTACGTGGTAAAGAGGCCGAGAGAAAAGACAGAGAGATGGGACAAACTTCGAACTTTAACACTTAAGAAAACAGGAGATTTTCCTAAAGTTACTGCAGAATGTTCTCTATTTCTCAAACGATGAACGGTATATTAGTCGCTTCATCTTGAGTTAAAGTACGAGTAACTCAAAAATTTGGATTGGCATTAAAAATAACCAACTTAAACTTCAGTACAATGATGTTTATTAATTATTACTAAATGATTAAGTTCCATTAAGTGTTAAAAATACATTCCAAATAATCTGATTTCTGATTCACATTATAATTTACTATTAAATAAACTTTATCGTAGTTGTTTTTTTTATTCCTCCAACTTCGTGAGATACAAGAGCGAAAACAAATGCATTCACTGAAATGGAACGCAACTAAAGAATAAGAAGGGGGGAAAAAAGTCTCCAAAAATTCCGGAACAATTTAAACTTAATCTGTGTGGCTACAATTTCCACAAAAGTTTTGCCGAATCCGATGCCACAGACCTAAAGATTAATGTTCCAGCCTCTTCTGGAAGCGACGAGCGTTTCGCGCCACAGATTACATGGCAAATAGCCAAGTGACAACTAAACTCGGCTCTGTCCGACGCGTAGTAAAACATCGTCTGCATTTTCGACGACGCAGAACTTTGACATGAAAGAAGGAATGAAATATGGCTTAAGTACCGATGAGCTGGCGCTATGAAGCTCAGGATTCTTCTGCACTAGAATTCGCGGCATTTTACTCTTTGCGTGGAAAAAGGGAATTACATCGTTGCATAAACGAGTTGGTAATGTCAGAAATGAAAAATGGCACCTTCGTGTTTTATTTACTGTAATTTATGTGAGAGAACAGTTGTATAAATTCTTATTTCTCAGGAATGTGTTTTCATCGGAGTAAAAGTTAATAGAGCTATCAAGCGTTGAATTAGAATTAATAAGTTGAGACTTATTAATTCAAAGATTTGAGTTAATAAGTTGTAATTATACAAATATTTAGACTATGTGTATAATTACAGATTCTTTAATTACATTAAAGAATTTAATTTTATAAAAAAAGTATAAAAAACATCATGAATTCTGACAAGAAAGAATTCTAAAGGAAAAAAAAACATCATGTATTCTAACAAGAAATAATTCTAAAGAAAAAAAAAACATCATGAATTCTAACAAATTTTTATCAATTAATTTTATCCAATTGAAAAACATTTAAATTTTATGCTCATTATATTTTTCGAAAGCTCCATTACATCTTTGCATTTGAAAGTAAATAAACGGGGGAGGGGAAGCATAATTGCTTCTAACATATTTTTATCGGTCAATTATCTAATTGAATAAAATTTAAATTTTTATTTCTTATATTTTTTTGAAAGTTAAATTATTTTCTTCATTTGAAGTTAGAAAAAGATTAAT
>BMAW01011328.1:11908-61060 GCA_019974015.1 Nephila pilipes
GGCGCTGTTGTAGAAGAGAGTCGCTGCAATGTGTACGATAATTCTTGATACTAATCAAGCTCTTCGAGCGTTCATACAAGTATTACTCGGGGGAGGGGCATTTGGTCCTCAACTGATCTAAATTAGTTTCGGAACCTAAATTAGCCTTGTTAATATAAATTATAGTTGAATGCTTTTGGTTAAGATAAAGATTTACATTTGCCATGCTTTTTTTCATTCAAGAGAGGCAGAGTCCACCCAATGATGGTTTAGACCTGCAAAACCGGCATTCTCCCTGGGCAGCTTTTATTGAAATTTCAAAGGAAAAAAGTTTATAAATAAGCACTTCGTGCAAGATGAAAGTATTACAGGGTGTTGATCAGTGGATTGAACAACAAATGATCAGGAAATGTTACGTCTCTGAAACAATTCCTGATCTTTCCGTATGTAAATATATAATATGTAAAAAAAATAAGAATTCAATAACAGGTAGCTGTTTTGGTATCCCAAAATAAATTTCAACTAACAAAAAAAAATTAACAAATAATAAACAAGATTAGGGAGTTTACAGGAAGTGAAGAGCTTTTAACAATGACAAGCTTTCATTTCAACAAACGAAATATTTTGTATGTTGCAACCAAAGGAAATTAAGTTGAAAATGCTAAATACTGTACTCTCTAAATTACAAACTAATCGAACTAATAAATTAACTAACTAGAAAAACTTTTTTGCTTGAAATCTCGCTTATATAAAATACATTTATTTGGTTGGTTAATTTATTTTATTAGCATGGATCATATATTTGCTTGAATACAAATTTGATAGGTGGTTGATTTTATTCGGGTTGGTTGATTTTTTCTTAAAATAAGGAGTGTTTGATCAAGCTACAAGTACATCGAATGCTCGCCAATTCACGAATAAAAATTGTTATTATGATGAAGAAAAAACTTTGCAAATACAAGAAAGGAGAGACTAAAAGTAAGAAATGTAAGGAGCGAAATGACAAATTTTGGATAATTGTCATTAGCGTCGTTAGAGTAATTCTAATTAAGAGTAATTGCTAGAGTAATTCTAGGTACCTATAACGGTTCTGTGTTAAAAAACAAATAAACCCGGAAACACCGTAAGATGAAGGAAATATATATTAGAGTCGTAAACCCCTTGCTTACCTAAATAAGAAAAAAGATAAAATGTATGTAACTGTATTATCATAATGTAGAGTTATTTATATTATCTACATTATTATACTCTAACGATGTTATGTATTTTAATGATAGTTATGATTATTTATGTGTTATTATTTAACGCAGAGTTTCCAACTTTTTAGATTTGTGGACCGGCGAAAATAGAACTATTTCGTGGATTGGCATCTGCAGAAAAAAAAAAAAAATCCGCATTATATAAATAGGTATTTTATTGTTATTAAATGTAGTGTTAATCAAATTTAATTTTTAGTTTGTGTGACATTTGCAGCTGGTTATTTTTCAGCAAATTTGTTGTACGTAGCAGCAGGTTTGTTTTTGAGAGACATAGGGCTGCATTAATATCCAATCTTTTCATCAATTCTTTGCTTGGTTTTTTTATTTACACAGTTGAAAAAGTTTGTTCATATAAGTAAGAAGTTGAAAAAACGACCTAAGATTTGATAACTTTACACTAGAGGAATGGATATTTTTTTTTTATCAAGAGCTATCCATAATTGAGTCAATGATTGTATTTTATGCCTGGACACAAGTGTAACTTCATAAGACTTCATGTCTTCGTCCGAGTAATTCTCACCAAACATAAAGAGACGGCTCGGAACTCGGATTAATTTGTTTTTCGGGGTCTACGTACTTTGCTTATAGAATTGTCAAGTGCAGCTCCCGAACTCCCTAGAATGTTATAGCAGCGCAGCGGTATGATTCATTGAAAGAATGGTTGAATCGAGAACATATAGAATTTTCAATTATTTCAGATAAGGATGCATATGTTATTTGTTCACTTTAGGTATATATACGTAGTTTATGTTTTTTGAGTTTATATTTGTGGAAAAAGAAGTTAAGAGGTTTAACACATTGGGTTACGCAGCCGGCCCAGCAATTAAAGTTGTTACGTTGCCAGCTGTGAGACGGACTGAGTAGCTGTACATTCGTCTGTTTCCTTTTTTCTACTAATAGGTGGAGACATGTTATAAACCCTTACAAAGCTAAGAAATAGATCTCTTGAATGGTGTGTAATATATTCGAGATTTATCTCAGTAAATCTTGAGTTGCAATTAATTGATTTTGATTATTTCGCCAACTATGCAAAAGTAAAACTGACGTACAGTAAGAAATATCTTTCTGAGAAGAAATTCAGATTCTTTTTTCTTTTAATTACATTTCTCCTATTTCTTAAGGCTTATTTTTCTGAAAATGAATTAGTAAATATAGGGTCGACAATGGGTCAAATATTGATAAGTCAATGTGTGAAATAACCTTAGAAGAACATTAATTTTTTAAAACATTTTTGTGGACCGACGCCGGTTTACGGACCATTGGCAGGGAAACACTGATTTAGTGTGCTGTGATAGAAGCATATATATTACTGTATCTATTTTAAGAAAGTTAATGGTATTTCGAAATATAAATGTATGAGTTTCTCTTCGTAATAATACTTCATGCAATAGAAGTATATTTACCTATACCAGTGGCTTACTCAAAGTGGGAAAGAAGTTCATGGAAATCTGACCCACTAGAACTATTAATTAAAAAAATAGCTTTTATCGATTTGCGTCAAAATTTGGATTCGCTCCTCCTAAAATTGAGTGCACCATTGACGTATACATAAGAAATAATTCGAGATAAAAAATTAACGTTTTTATATGGTGGCAAAGTTTAATAAAGAAAATTATTGAAATATTAGTTAAAACTGGTCGCAAATATTGCATTGTTAGTCAAGTAAGAACGGTTCCCGAAATTTCAGAGCTTTAGCTTGATGGGAAGTTGGTTAAATAAACGATCGAAAATTTGATGACACACACCAAGTGAAATACATAATAATTTTTAACTTTGAAATTTACTTAAAAAGTGACATTTGTGAGCATATTAAAAAATTCATAATATTCATAAAATCAAAAAATGCATTTGAAAGTTTGTAAATCATTCTATTAAAAAAATGGGAACCAGAATTCAGAAAAAATTATTGTGATAAGACACGGTGCCAAATATTGGAATCTTTCTTTCTTGCGAATGATTACTGACTAAAAGTCAGCAACCCTTGCTATCTCCCCTTTGTGAGTAGAAAAGCTTACGATACCCTATGTGACGTATGTGGAAATCCCAGTGTTCCCAGAGGAAAGAAATTTTTTCCTCAATCATAAAAGCGCCGAGAGGAAAGGATATTTTGACTTATTAAAATTATTAAATATTAGTTAAAACTTATCGCAAATGTCTAATTATTGCATTGTTATGCTAGTAAGGACGATTCCCAAAATTTCAGAGCTCTAGCTTGATGGGAAGTTGGTTAAATTAACGATCGAAAATTTGAGACACACTCACACACCAAGTGAAATTCAGAAAAACGTTGTAGTAAAATAATTCGCTACAGGAAAAGTCCACCAGAGTCTGTGACCCTCACTCCCTAGGTAAAGAGTGAGTGTAACAAAAAACAGTTTTAAGATTCTATTGCAGGCCTGTCCAACCCGAAAGACTTTGCGGGCTGCTTTGGAAGCACATTTTATTCCAGAGGGCCGCATAATATATATATATAATGTGTGTGTGTGCGCGCTCGTGCAAGTGATGAATTCGATGCCGATTCAAATACTCTCGTTAAAAACTACTACAACTTTTACCTTTCGATTCATGGGAAATGACTAATCCTCCAGAACCTCATTAGAGAAATCGAGAACTTTTTGCTATAAGTTATTGGAAGTTACACTTTATTGTATTAAATATATTTACACGAAATACAATTAAAAAAAAACTGTTCTGCTGTTACAACATAACGCTGGCGCTAAATTATTAGCAATCGAAAGATACCGAGCTGTCAGTCTGTCTGGAAGAATACGCTTCTGCGTCAAATATATTAGGCTTACTACAGACAGACTGGCTGCTCCTATTTCGCATGTTCTGCGTGTCGCATTCTCTCCCTATGTCTAGGAATGAACACCCGCGCTCCTCAGTAGGTTTGTTAGTTTGTTATACGTTGTGTATCGCACAATTCGTACCAGAGGGCCCGTGCGCTTTTTAAAACCAGCTTTGCAATTGTTCCTGAACAAGATTAAACAAAAATTGTGATAAAAGCTGAGTTAGATAGTGAGATATTCCCATAGTAGAAGGCTATGATACGAACGATTTTTATTGGAATATTCTTTCGTAATTTTATGTACAATAAAAGTTTAAATCTTTATTCGAATGCCCCAGCTCAACGGGCCGCAAATTGACACCTAGCGGGTCACGGGTTGGCGAGTTCTGATCCATTCTAAAGTTATACAAGCGCAATTGACAAAGAAATACTAACAAATACAGAGGATAATTCCTGAATTGATATCTTATTCTACTAACTTCCCCACCAATGATCATTTTAAGACTCTAATGCATCTAATTCACAGTAATCCCTATGATTCCACAGCTGGGACTTTAGCAGAATCAAAACTCGAACCTACAACTTGCATAACATTGTCGGCAACAAAGTTGTCGAAGTTGATAACTGGGTATCTCCTTTCATAATGGGGTGATTGTTGCACTCTTCTTAATGTTAAAACTTAATTATAGTGAAAGAGCGCGCCACCTATGATTTAAAAATATAACTTCACTAATTAATTCAAGAGACTTGGTGCCTTTTTTTGTTAACACCAGGTAAATGCTATCATACCCATTTTCACATTAACTCCCTAATATTCAACCATTTTAATCATCTCCCAATCAATTTAAGTAGGCAGTTTTCTTTTTGCTTCCTGTGCTGCAAATTTTTGATAAAGCAGAAACCCAATTCCCACCAGAAGTAAGTGTCACGACATAAAAGACGACCCTACGCAACAGCCAATCGACGGTCTCCATTAGGCCCGACACGCCTTCTTGGCAGGAAAACGTTGGCGATGAACGGTCACGCTTCGCCAAGCGTGAAACAACTCTTCGAGAGTGTAACGAATTCCATTTCGACGAGGATCATGTAAATGAATTACTTGGCAGGCGTGAAGTCCTCGATATAAATTCTTAAGGCGGAATTTACTACGTGAGGGAATGGGTGGTAGTGAGTTTAAATTGCCGAGGAGCGCACAAAACTTCTAAGTTAAATTAAGGAACCGGAGTCTGGAATGAAACATAATTCAATGTTTCATCGAGCTTTCAGTGGAAGTGGAGAGTCTTATGTTTCATGCACAACTTCTCTCGAAAGGTACAAAATCTTAAGTCAAAGGGGAAAAAAAAGGAAGATATTTTGTTTCAAAAAGAAAGAAATATTTTCCACAACTAAGGAAAAGCAATTACATAGTGATGAAGTGCCAAAAATTACTGGAATAAATTAGTTTTTGAAGTATTCAGAGTGTTAGTTCATAAGTTTTTAGTCAAAGTTCAAAAGTTAGTAAAAAAGTTTTTCAATTATTTTCGCAATATATTTTTATCGATTATTTTTTAATAAAATACTTGATACGGTTTGATTCAACCATATTATTAATGTAATTTCTAGACTCGGTCATCTTTATATATATATATATATATATATATGTGTGTGTGTGTGTGTGAGAGAGAGAGAGAGAGAGAGAGAGTGAGTGAGTGTAAGAGTAACAATATAATGATTAATGTTCAATTAACGTTTAAAATAAACATGTATATAAGGTAATATAAATTTCAAAATATAGGAAAAATAATATAAATTTAAAAAAAAGTCAAATAACAAAAAAACAAAAAAAATACGAATTCGAAAGCAATATTAAAACTAGTAAAAATGTTGTTATTACAAAAATAAAATAAGCAAATTGTAAAATAATTTCTAAATCCAATAAAATCAAAACAATAAAGTTTAATGAATGTATTAAACTAAATATAAAAGTCTTAAAATAAAAAAAAATGTCTTCAAATTTTTGTAAGTATAATATTAAACAATGTATGAGAATACATCATAAACGTGTAAAGTTAAAAAAATAAAACTAGCAATTAAAAAAAATTACAACTAAGCTCATAATAGTCAAAGCATTATTAAAACCTTCAAAGCATAATTATATCATGAAAAAAAGAATGAAGACTATCAAGTAAAAAATGATGATAAAGTAATTCAAAAGGCACTTTCAGGCTAAAGACTAAGAATTGCGTCTTTATACTAGTGCTGTGGCATAATTATACTAATGATAACTTCAGTAATTACTGTATAACAAAAAAACTATAATTACAAATAAAAGTCTTCATTCAAAAAAGTATGAACAACGGACTCAAAATTCCTTTTTGGCAAATTAAAATAATGCTTTAAAGTAATATATATATATATATATATATATATATATATATGTGTGTGTGTGTGTGTGTGTGTGTGTGTGTGTGTGCGTGTGTTTATACATTTTTTAAAAGTCATCAAACATTAAAAATGTTTTGAAATTCTTGCCTGTGATATACTTGCGATCTACTCAAACTGTATATCTACTATGGCGATGTTTACATTATAACTCGCCAAATAATTTGATTGATTGATTGATTGATTTTATAAAATAAGCATAAAAATTTTTCCACCCGAAACTTTCAAGATTTTAACTAAAATGAAGAAAACTTATTTTCCAAGAATCCTCTTACTCTCACTCTATATGTAGAGAGAGAGAGAGGAAAAAAGAGAATATACCATGAGTTGAGATTTCGAAATTCTGTGCAAATGGGTCATGAATTTGAGCCCGGCTTTCACAAACCCATCGTTCAAAATAATATGACTGCTGCAATATAAAACTGAACCTAAAATCCTCGATGCGTGGTGTTAGAATTTGGAGAGACAGAAACCAACAAGTATCGTTCTCCTAATCTAACTGGGGCTCAAAATTATGAAGTTTGTTGCCATAATGTATTGCATTGTACTATTTTATTGAGACTCCGAGCTTAATTTAAATTTGTACATTCTATAGTTTCCTTAAAATGCTCGGATCTGATGTCTTAACGACTAGATCACGACTGCACAAAATTCTACCGATCGACCAGGACTGAAAAAGCCCTGGTTCTGTCTGTCACAAATTAGTTAATTTTATCTTAAGGAGTAGGAGCGGGTAAATATGCGCGTAACAGTGAATTGTGGCAACCTACAAAATCTGTACATCATTGCATGCTTGCCGAAAATTAGGAAATAGCTCGAAACCAGAAGAATAATAAGAAAATGCTTTTTAAGCAGAAACTAGAGGATCACTGATCTAGAATTCTTCTGAAGGGGATTGATTTATAATAATTTCGCCTCTATCTGGTCGAGCTGAACAATAGTAACTATTCGGCCAATGAGAAGTTTAGCTTTCATCACAGAGAGAAAGTTGGGTCTCTCGTTGTCTTCCGACCACCCTTATGAAGCTGTAAGTCAACCATCTTTCGATAAATTTATAAAGCAAATATCAAATACTATCAATGAAGCGTTATTTAATTATATGCTAATATAACTACCGTATATTTCTACAGATAAGACGATAGTTGAATCATAATAAAGGTCTCCAAAATCTAGAGTTGACTTATAGGAGAGATAAAAAAAAATGATTTAATTTTATATAAATTAAAACCAAATCATTCACTAGAGTGTATTTGAAATCCTGCAAAATTCTCTCATTCATCCTCTAAGGCAAATAGCTCCTCAAATACATCCTCACTTTCGTTGCTGAGAAGCTCCTCGTATGGATCCCATTCTGTACATAGTGAGTCAGCTTCCGCCTCGTCATCAGCAACTCAAAACAAATAGTCTTTTGCGTCATCCATAGCATTAAAAATCCCACACTTTTTGAAAGATTTGTTAAAGTACATGTGAGTTTAATGATTCGGCACGTGCTTGTGTATGTAGTGCTGCCAGATGCAAAAAAATAAAATTTGCTCTAAATGATGATCGTTGATCTAAACCAAATTCACACTCTATTGATAGTTTGGGGGTCATTTTATAGGACAAATATATGCCAAAGCTATAAAACTTTGACAGAAATTTATACCTTGTCTTATCTGAAGATCGTCTTATCTGCTGAAATATGAGGTAATTAAATATTAATTTTTTTTCTTCAAATTTCTATTTTTGCACATTAACCTTCGTATTTATTTCAAGAGCCGATTACATACCAAGGTTGTAGAAAATAATCATTGACAAAAACGTTTGTACAAATATAATCTTCGATATTTTCATACTAATTTGAATCACGAACATAAACTGCCAGATTTATCAAAATAAATCTGAGAAACTAACATTTTTTTGCAATTTCTTTGCGAAACTGAATACACAAAATGCATAATGTTTTTCATATTCTTTTTACATAATAACTCGATGCAAATCTATTTCAAATCGTGACAAACCCCATCATTTATAATATGAAAATACACATCAATGGACAGTGCTTGGCAAGATCGATAAACAACTCTAAAACTTATCTGAAGGATGGATCAATTTTTAAGCTGACGTGATCGATTTTTGAGCATATGGTCAAAAGTGGTCATTGCAAGGTTGACATCTTCCACCCCCTTTCAAAAAAGAAGAGAGAGTGGGGGGAGGGAAATAAAAAAAAAAGACCTGCACTTTCTGATGCGTTTCGTAAGGGAGAATGCTTTCTAGGTAGAAATCGGGTGAAATTGCTGATCCTGCTGCTTTTGATCTATACCGCTTACGGGAGACTTGGACCTCGTCTGATAAAAATCTCTGCTTTTATGAATATTACGTGATATGGGCGTACCTAGAAAACGTTTCTAGAGGAGCCTTAGGAATTTATGTTTTAAAATATAGAAATTCTTAGGCTTCATATTTATTTTAATTTAATGTATGTCTTCTTGAATAGTTTTCCTTAAACTGTATTGTGCTGTAATAATATACAAATAACTCTGATTAATAAAATTGTTGTGTTGTGTTTTATGCATTTTGTACTTTGAAAATTATGCCTTGAATAAGTCATGTTGTGAATAATTTTTTTTAATTACGTTTCTCATCCCCCCCCCCCCATAGTATACGTAGGATATTTTTTCCATAGTATACACAGGATATTTTTTACACAGTATATTTTCATTTCTCACCCCTTTAGTATGAATTTCTTCCATCTAATTTTTAATACATAATATATAATTACTTTTCTCGTTTTTCCATATTTGCTTGCCTAACTCCTCTCTTTTTTTTCTATGGTTTCTGATCTATAAATTGCTACAGCAAGACATTTTCCAGATCTGTCATCCATTGAGAACACCTGGTTATATATTGCTGAGAGACTACCACTTCACCATTCGCCTACCACTACGATTAATAAACTCTGGCCTTGAGTTTTAAGATTGACTTGTTTCTGTCACCTTAACTTGGTTCGACTACGTGTCCAGCAGAATTAGAACTGTTTTTGCTATTCTGGGTTCTAGGTTCTGTGCATTCCAAAGCCCTTGTAAATTTAATAATGTAATCCTTCGATTATACTGTATATGATAAATAAGATTCTGCTGTTTGCATTGCTCTCTGGTAAAGAAATTTTTATTGGCAAGCAGTATGTTCGTATTTGTGAATACATTGTGACGCATTTCCTTCATTATTTACAGCCATCATAAAGTCTAATTAAATAGTAAATTCAAAACTCCGACTAAAGATGCGTAAGATCAGGACAAAACAGTTTATTAATGAGCAACATAGAATACGTAAGGTCTCTCTCTCTCTCAAATCCCTCTTGACTCAGTTGGTTTTAGGTCATATTCTTACAATAAAGTCTTAGCTTATCAAATCATTCATTCTGAATCAAGCACTTCTAGATTATGGCAGATTCACTTCCAACATAAACGATTAATTACGAAAATTCACTCCAATTTACAAGTATTTATCAACATGTTGCTATCCTGTATCTCTCTTCTTTTTTCTTCCAATTCTATTTCCCAAATATATCACTGCCTCTAATTCAATTCAGTCTAATTGTAAAGACTGAATAGCGAGCAGCTTGACATCATGACTTCAGAGAATTTTGCTTCAATTTCCTGTATTCTGGTTTACTTTTTATCGTATTGTACTCTATGTAACTTTATATTGTACTCAATGTAATAATTCTAATTCTAATGCACATTGTTCTATTTTAGCTAAATAAAACACGTCTTCTCTCAAACAGCAGCTCCTTTAAATTTATCTTTTTTTTTATAGCAGTTTTTTTTTTTTTTTTTTTTTTTTTTTGGGGGGGGTAAAAGTAAAAGAGTAAAAAGACCAATGACAGAAAAAGAATGTTGTTCATCGCCAAATGAGTGACTGTTTTTTTTTTAAAACTGATTTTTTATTGATTTTTCTAGTAATGCATTTAATTTATAACGAGTAATGTAATTTTATCGAATAATTTATTATAAACAATGTAATATTTGTGATGTTCTAGGGTAAAAATTACGCTGGACTGATTTTTTGCTGGATTTTTTTTGACGTACATTAAATATTTTTAGGAACATCGACTGTTATACATCCAGAGATGAAGTTATCTAATTGAACAAAATGAAGGGCTAAAAACGTGATTTTACACACTTAATAGATATAAAAATACAAGACAAAAATTTAAATACACAGTAAAATTTTTTAATGAAATTTACATTTTAATTGCAATTATTGCTTCAAATACACAACGTGACACTGAACATGCAACACCAAGAAGGAGTGGCCAGAAAATTATGTTAATTTCAGAGTAGACGTACATCACCGATTTATGCAAATGATGTGAATGTGCATTTCTCCTACACAGATTGAAGAAGATATGAAGGAAGGAACTTGCCGAATGTTCAATTTTCGTGCCTTTATTTCTGCTAGGGAAATCATCGTAGAAAATTTATTTCTATCTCAGACGACTCGTGTAATAGCAGAGAATACCAGGCCGTTATCAACGGAGGTAGTTCCAGTATACAGACGATTTTAAGAGGGGGCATGGTGATCAGTTTGAGAAGGGCTGACTGTCCATACGGCAAATCTCAGCTGATACACGCCTGGATGCGTCTACAGTGCATCGGATGTGGTGTAGATTGTTGGAACATGGAAATGTGGCAAGTTTGAGGGGTGCCGGTGCAGCCAGAGTGACCTCAGAACGATTGGATCCTCCGACGAAAGGCGAAGGACCCGGAAGCTACTTCTACCTCTATTCTGCACATGTTCAAGACACCGTGGATGTTCCCATATAGACCAGAACCGTTTTACGTCGATTGGTTGCTAGTGTGCAGCACTTATGGCGTCCGTTAAGAAAACTGTTATTGATCCCATAGCATAGAAGCCAACGTCTGGAGTGGTGCCGGTCTCGAGCGATGTGGATGACGGAATGGCACAGGGTCGTGTTTTCAGATGAGTTCCGCTTCTGTGTCTCCAATGATAGACACCACGTACGAGTGTGGCGTCGAGGTGGAGGCAGGTCCAATCCAGCAGCAATTGTGGAACGCGCCACCGCGGTATCATGTTTTGGGGCGCTATTGCGTACGATTCCAGGTGACCTCTAGTTTGTTTTCAGAACACTATGACGGCTCAACGATGCGTGGATGATGTTCAGGGGAACCCAGTACTCTTTATGAGCAGGATAACGTCCCACCACACACTTCTTGCATCAGCCAAAGTATTCTGCAAGATGTACAGATGCTTCCTTAGCTACCGTCCTCTCCTGATCTCTCCCCAATTGAACACATTTGGAATGTGATTGGACGACATTTGTAGATCCTGCAACTGCTTCTTTCAGAAAACGAACTGTGGCAAATGATTGAAAAGGGAATGGAGAGCGATTCCCCTGGACGCCATCCGTATTCTCATTGACACTGCATCTAGACGTGTTGCTTCGATTATCACCGTCCTTGGTGGTCCTACAACTTAATGAGCCGAAGCTGTTCTCATTCTATATATCATGCATATTATTTCGTAATAAAGATCACTTATTTTCCGTTGCTCTTTCTTCTTGTTTGCCGAGTTTCATCACTTTCTGGCCACTCCTTGGTGTTGCATTTACAATATGTCGTTTAGTGTACTTTAAATTAATCTATGAATTCATTCTCCGTCTGGTGGCAGTGGTAGTCAAGTGGTTATGACAGTGAACTCATGGCCGGCGATTTTCGTCGAGTCGTAGGTTTGAGTCTGATGCTACTCAAGACCTGCCGTGAAGCCGGGACTGATGGACATTAAGTCCGCCTTGATTCAAAGTACTTCCATTGGCGTGGTGTGAAAGTTAGGAAAGGGAGGTGCCAGCTCAGATGTCGTCCTCACCAGAAAATTACGAGGTCCGTCGTCAATAGCCATTTTGTTGCTTTTAGTGCGACGTTAATACCAACCAGCCATTCTTTATCTGAGAGAAAATTATTTTTCAGAGAGAAATAGCATTGCTAATGCACTTATAAAGGATTAGAAGACAAGTGGACTGGAAAAATAAAATTAGCGTCTATAGCTGAGTTTTAAAATAGGACTTTTATAATTTTAAAACATTTATTCTACTTGATACCAAAATAATTTGAATGCATGATCACATGAAATATACAATACACTTTTTTATTATTCTGAATTTTATATACAGCTATTTAAAGCTACAAATTTTAGTAAAAGACGCATTAAATGCGAAAATCCTTATTTTCTTCAACAGAAAAAAAAAGGTGAACCTGGATATTTTCATAATAACGACAGTATCGAATCGTTCCAAAGAAATTCTTTAGATAAGCGTATTTAAAGAAACACGGATTGCAACATGAATAATTCTATTTTCCATCAACTATCGAATGATAACAAATACCTTCTTATTCTCCCGGTGCATCGTTATTTTACACACTTTGGGTCAACGGAATAAATTTTGATCTTCTATTCTTATAACCAAACGCAAGGATTTATCAAATTTGAAAGGGATTTTTATCATTTTTTACTTAAAATGCAAAAGTATTTTTTTTTTTAAATTTATATAAGTAGGTTGATTTGCAAGGTTTTCTAACGAAGTGTCGCTGCAGGAATAAATAAATGAAAGAAAAAAAAAATAGAAGCATCAGTTCCCGAAATTGAACTGGGACCAGAGTAGCAGATTTCCCAGTCGGATTTTCTGATTGGTTGCAAAAGGGAAAAAGAATGTTCCATCCTTTCTTTTCTTTTTCCCTCTCGTTTATTTCCTTTATATTTTTTATCCCCCCCTTCTTACCTTTAGACCCACCCGTTGTCTTCTACTTGATGCACTTCTTCTGTCATTGTTTGCTTTGTTTATTTATTTTTTCGCTCTTTTTTTATTATCTAGTTCCTTAAAAGAGAGAGAAAAGGAGAAGAAAAAAAAAAAAAGTAGAATCAAATGGGCAGAAGAAAATTGAAAGTTGAGTGTTCTAAATTTGGGTCGAATTCCATGGTATAGTGGGATATATATATTTTTTTAGATCTCTTTTATTTCAAGATGCAAATAACCTCATTCGTTGTCTGTAGAAGAAAATTTACCGTTTTCTTTTGTCTTCCATCTTCTTTTTCCCCTCGCTTTTTTCCTTTCATCGAGTCTAGTGTTGCCACTTCCTATCTCTAGAATAGCCGAAAGAGATTTAAATAAATATTGGGGGAAAATGCGGCTTTTCTCTAGCATCAAATATTTACAGTTCTTTAAAAGAACAAATGATCTTTGTAGGGCGATAACAAGTCTGATCACGTTGTGATTTTCAAAATTAGTTCCATTTGGAGAATGTTTCGATCGAAATGGCATTTATCTATATTTCGGAGAAATCGTTCGTTTGATGAAAAATTGAGAAATATTCTTTGTGTTGTAAAAAATTATTCATTTCCAAATGAATGGAGAAGAAATTTAGAGTATTTTATCTTTATCAAATCAAATTTAAATAGATAAGTTCATAGAATAATTATTACTAATAGATTAATTTTATTTCATCCAATCAAAATTAAAGTGCGTTCAAATTAAAAATTCAGTATTTTATATACCAAAGAACACTTGAAACGATTTCTCACGTGCTTTTTACTTTGACTAACTTTTTGGGCTACTTTATGACGTTATTTGAATTGAGAACCTCGCCTTGTGAAAGAACTACGAATTTTGAAAATTATCATTACAATGTAAGATGTGTAATGAACAGGAAATTATCACATAGAGTTATCAGAGGAAATTGTGATGTGACTGTGACTGTATGTTAATGTAACACTGAGAAGCAACACGAGAGCTATTGGCGATGGACCTCATAATCTTGAACTTCGGTCAAGTGACGAGAAGATACTAAAGCTGGCCCCTCCTTCTCTGAATTTCTACACCATACCAACGGGAAAACTTGCGACTTTAGATCAGATTTAATGGGCATCAGGCCCGCTGCACGGAAAGTTTTTAGTAATATCAGGCTCGAATCCACGACTCAACGAAAGCAACTCCACCCTTGAACCCTCAGCCATGACCACTAGGCTACCGAGGACACATTTAGAGGAGATAGAGGAAGTTTTGAGACAAATTAGCATTCGATATAGGTGCGTGCTAGCAAGTGTGAAGTGACTTTCTAAGACTTGATTCCTGATTTCAAACCAGAACTTTATTGGACTAGGACTCTGTTTCTTGAAGTACGAGTATAATACGAATCGGATCCAGTTTTGCTGATTTTAAGAGGTTGTAACGGCTGCCTTTTCCGGGTTGCCTCTTGTGCCATAGCTAAACTCAATGATTAAACACTAAGACACAATAAGTCAATCAAAGAGACACTAAAACAATAATTACGCAATTTATTAACTTCTAGTTAATATAACAACAATTATGAATGCTCTCCCGCGGGCAAGGGTTTTACTATCTTGACTCAATCCACCAATAATAATCTAACAAACTCTTACCACTAAGCCTTCCTCGACTGCAACTTAGACTCTGGAACAATTGTCGAACACTGGAATAACTAAATCTCTTGAATCACTCAACTTTAAATCCAACCACCTAATTCAACCTCTCTTTCCATCTCTTTCAACTCCTCCTTCAATCTCTCTATCACGACTCTCAGTCAGAGTTTATATATTTCCTAACTCTCCCGCTTCACTTCATTTCTACTTGTTCTACCAAAATCACGTTCATTTTTGGTTGGGCAAAGGTTGTTTAGCAAAAGCAATTAATCTTAATTAAAAGTCCCTAAGGTTAGTGAAGAGAAACAGCGAATAGCCCAAAGTCACAAGGTGATAATAATAATATCAACGAACTTGTGGTAGAGTACGACCCAGAACTGCTTACCTAAGACCTTATAGAGTTGTATTATACCTTACATTAAGAAGTTGCGGTGGAGAGTTCGTCGAAGGAGGAAGAGGAAACAAGCAACTTTCTTCGGACAGCATTAGAGAAATGCTGATACATCAGTATCGTACATTGAGAAGTATTACTCTAATTAGGCAGTAGTGCATGCTACAAATTTATTAAAGGGTGGTGAGGCGTCCATTTTCACCAAATTCTTGACACGTCAGCAAAAGCAAATATCTCTAGATAGCTTTCTAGTAAAAAATAATTCAGTATGCTGTAAAAAATAAACTAATTATTTCGATATTTGCTTTTGTTTTCTACAAAACGAATTCGCATTCCTGATTGGTTCATTCATGCCATAGAGGGAAGATGAATATTATTCATGCTCCTTAAAGATGAATACATAAATTTCTTCAAATAAACGTTATATACAAAATTTTCTTCTTTCCACGTTATCGTATTTTTAATTAGTTTATAAGGGAAATATTGTTTAGCTTAAGGAATGTTTAGCATTTGCTTGTTAGATACTGGAAAAAATTATATGCTTGTTAAACAAGGTCAACTGTATGCATTTCCGCATAACTCTGAAATGAAAATATCCGAGTGTAACATATATAATAAGATAGACTAATTTAATTCATTCGTGCATCTAAAAGAGTTCCTAAACAAATGCTCTTAGAATCTAATACTCTTAGAGAAAGAGGAATTGGAACGCCGCTACATAACTAATTGCTTTTATCTGATGTAGGTATTTTCTTAATATATGAATCTATGGTGGTCTCTTTAACTATAATTAATATAACATTCCTTTTTGAATGAAAATTTCGAATTAACGCTTGAAAGGAATATGAGTACGTAATAGCTTCGAAGATAAGGTTTACACAATCTTCATATTTTGAATATGAGATATTTGTTAATAAATAATTGTTGTTGTAAACAAGTCTATCAATTGCTCACCTAACGAAAATAAATTTTAAATTATGTAACTGAACTCTTTATATCTTAAATTAAAAACAATTAAGAAATGACTTTGATACTCACTTATGTCTTGAATGTAGGCAAAACCTGCTGTTTTCATTAAGCTGACGTAAATTGCTATATTAAACACTTATTTAAAATTAATATTTAAGTATCTACTAGATGAGAAACTGCTTTTAATAATAAGGATAAAGATAATAAGAATTAAACGCTTTTCAATTTTGCACTTAAGCATAATCAAGAAAATGAGTACTTTGAAAGTAAAATTGACGTTTTACTAAGACTCCACTATACTTAGTTAGCTAAGTACTCTCTTAATGGTAGTTGGAGATTAACTTTCTGCTTTAAGAAGTCGCAAGAAAACCATTAACCAAAGAACTCTCTTCTCGGATTTTCTAAAAGTTCTATGGATCTATATCCATTATAGCTATTATTGTTAAGAAGTCGCCCAGGAAAGTTTTAGCCAGTCAATATCTGCACTCCATTAGAATGCGTAGGCAGAAAGAAGGATATGTGATTGATAAACGTTTGGGGCCCAAACAATCCTTTTGGGAAAACAATAAAATAATCATTTTTTGACACTGATGGGAAATGATGGATAGGCGTACTTGATAGGGAAAAAAACAAACAAATGGGATTGACAATCCATCACGCATTGTTCCCTCAAGAAGAATGTTCAATACTTAATAATATGGAAATTAGTTCGGAATAGAATTTTAATATGGATTTCGCATCCATAAGCAGTACTTTATTAGTATAAATAATTCTCTTACAATAATTTGGGAATATACTATCTTCGTTTATACGATAAATGCTATTAATTCTTTAACTTGTTCTTTTTTTTGTTTTAAATTATACATATTTTGACGTGGAAATGGAAACCACTGTTGAAAGAAAGTAAGTATCAACCGGCTCTAAAATGGCAACAATTAATTATGACGACGTCCTATGACCCGTCTCGTCGGTCATCTTAAATGTTATTCTGATTATAAGATCTAAATTTCAACTTAAGTTAAGCTCATACTAAGTAAATGAAATAAGCAATTCTATCTGAATTAGATGTTTATTAACTCCTCTAATAAGGGAGGTGCTCTCAAACAGTTTACTTTCTTGAGATCTAACAAGTTCAATATTCTATCACGCTTACCGGAAGATAGTGCGAGTTCCTTATGCAATTGGTCCAACAGCGTGAGTACAATAAATCAGCTATACACGCCAGAATATTTCCATGCATATCACACTAACTTTCTTCTTAATACCCTAACCTTAGTAATTTTCAATTCCATTCTCTGTCGCTTTTCCGAAATTTATTTAATTTGTATCACGTTTCATTTGATCGGGAAGGAGCTGGGAACTTAAATATAAATTCAGATAGAAACCCTAGATGTTAGTTGAAGGGGGAAATTCGCGAATAGCACATGTTATATAGTGATAGAAAGAAATTCAGATGTGCGCGTGGGAATTAAGTTTAAAACCAAAAATGAAAGAAGATTATATTTTTTTTAAAAAAAATTTGAATTAATCAAACTACAAATTTATTAAATAAAATTTTTTTACGCGTGTGCATACACATACATGAGCTTCATTGAAAACTAATACCTCCGTGGCTACAACTTTTTAAAAAGCTACCTGACTTGAAATCTGCATGTCCGATAGATAATGCATAATGTATTTTTCAATATAGTCTTCATCCATCGGAGAAGTACTTAGATAGTTGTTGTCGATCTCAGGATTTAATACTACATCTCACCTCTTGGTTAGAACAAAAGTAAAAATTTTTTGGGTGCTTTTTCATCTAGTTCGAGATGAAAATCGCAAAGTGTAAGGTCGGGAGTGACGACGCCTCGCTGCTTCATTTACATCTTCGGGTGGGTCGTTATCTTCTTTGGTTATGAGCACAAAACCGACACCATGGATAAAGCATAATTGCATTATATTAGAGGACATACCTAGCATTAACCTACAACAATAATTTTAAAAATAGAGTCACAAATAAATGGTTAAATTACAAAGCAGAAAGGTTAAAAGGACTCAGGAGAAATTACTTTCCAATTAAGCTCCACTCTTTCTTTCTCTCTCCTGTGTGTATATGTACTTTTATTTAAAAAAATTGAAAATTTTGTTTTTTGAAGACCATAATAAACTATCCTATACTTCATTGAAAGATACAAAACGATTATGGTTCAGATTTCTCAAGTCAATTGCATAATAAATAGATTTTGTTTTTTGGAGAGGTCTAGATTTATATTCGTTGAATCTCAGAGGAAACAGCGTCTACACGAAACGTTTAAATAACTATAAGGAGTGAAGAGAATAAAAATAATCTGTACTCCTTGAAACCCTTTCTCTCTCGTGTGGTCAAGAGTGAGCAAAATATCAATCTAATATGAAATATATATGTATGTGTGATTGTGTGTGTGTGTGTAATAATTTTTTTCTTCAGTTCAATTAATTTCCTAATTTATTCAATACTTTAACTATCCCAGTAAGGATTTCAACATTATTTTCTGATATGATTCCATTTAATCTGTTAATTTATGTAATCACGCGCTCTTCAGAAATGCTAAGATCAACATTTCCAACACCCTGGACTAATAGGACTATTTCCCTACCACCAATCAGTTTCAATGTAAAATACCTTAAGATCCCTACTTATATGAGCTAATCCTAAATCCTAAATTTAACTTCCCTGAACAAGCCAACTGGGAAAAGTTTCTTTTTCTTCTCACCTTTCCACTGAGGCGAGTCGAAGGGTATTGAGTTCACCACCATTTTCCCTGATGTATCTGCTACTCTCTTGAGATAACAGAAATAAATTCATTACTCTTAAAATTACGATTTCTCTTTGTGCCATGACTTCTACAACTCAAGAACAAAATGTCTTAAAAATTCTATGTTAACAAATTAACAAAAATTTATATTATATATATATATATATATATATATATATATATATATAAATATATATATATATAAACATATACACATATAAATATATAATTAACTTAATACTAAAAAAGTGTTTTTTTGTTGATTTTGGATTTGAATTGTTCTCCTACTTTTAAGTTTTTTAATGATAAATTCATTGCTTTATCTCATATATATATATAATGTGTGTGTATAGAAAAAGCGAGAGAGAAAAAAAAGAAAGAGAAAAAAATAAGGGTTAATTTCTCTATTATATATATGGGCTTTTTCATATCAATCCTTTCTTCACATGTAAAAATATCTGATAATAAAACTAGACAGAAAGGTTTTTTTTCAAAAAAAAAAAAAAAACCCTTTCAACCATGAAAGTTAAAACTTTTTAATATGGATTTATGATCTTTACTGTAAGTGTTCTAATCTTTATGTATGAATAGCACTGTGTTATTTTATATCATTTATAAGTAGGGTTTCGTCTAGACTGGAGAATAAGGCAAGCCTTTAAAATGCATGATTAAAATTTTTACAGACGCTAAAAACACAATTGTGATGAATCTGAGTTTTAAAAGGTATTAAATTAGAATAAAACCTTTAGACATGTTTTAAATTTTTCTTTCCTTTACCTAAATTCTTAATTAAAACACAAGTAAAATACATTACACAAAAAAATTATATTTAGAACTATCTGCAATTATCTGCAAAAAATAAATAAAATTTATAAAGATGACGTTTATTTACAATTATGATGCATAATGATTAGGCAATTTAATGCAAAACTCTCATCGTTACAGAAAGCTTGGCTAGCAGATTACCTCGAGTTAATGAGATCCAACAATGAAAGCCGATATTCCATTGAATAGAAAAGAATTTTGACCTCTTCCTTCTGACCCCGTGGAGTTCATATTAATCTATCCGAAATCTAATGAAGGAATTATATAATGTTCAAGAGATGTTCATAATTTGTACAAAAGATAAAAAGGCAAGACATGATCGAAAAGTTAGGATTCCATGACCATAAATCTTTAGTTTGTAATTCGATTTTTACAATTCTGATTGAATTTGAAGGCTACATGTATCGCATATGCAATGCATTATTCATCTTTCCACATTATTTCTATCCCTACCCACGCACTTGCGCCAACGAAGACTAGTTGGGTAAACCTGTCGGAGAAGAATTCAGGAGGTTGTTGCCGTTATCAGGTTTAAATGGCGACTTTCATTTCGTTGTCATTACAAAAGTGATATCCTTCAAGTTATATTTCATCTTTGGAGGAAAGGTCAAAATTGCGTGGTGCAAGATGGGGTGCAATGACATCCCCCTCCTTCTAACTCACTTCCTGATGAGTCACCACTGTCTTCAGTTCTTAACATACCGCTGGCATCTTGGAAAAACTAAAACAAATGGATTATACAGAGGTAACATATAGCTTTCAAATTATAGCAAGAATGCAGAAAATTATGTAATTAATAAAAAAAAAATGTGATCAGGGAAATAGTTTTTAGTCATGCCTCTTACAAATAATGTCCTAAATTTATGACATACATAGATGAAATATCTTCTTTAATTAAATTATAAATATGATACCATAAGTTTATGTTGGTTGATTTTAGTAATGTCACACTAGAAGCAATACGAGAACTATTGGCGTCGAACCTCGTGATTTTAAACCTCGGTCAAGTGATGAAGATGACACCAATTAATTTATGTATTAATGTTGTAGCATTTTTTTAAAAAAAATTGTCGATATTTTAATTGGAATATATGTTTGTTTTATAGCTAAGAGTAATGTCAATCGCCTATAGATTCAAATCAACCAACCGCAAATTTTAACAGCCTTCAACTTTGTAAATATACACAAATTTTGCAGAATTCTTTTTATTTATATCATTTGTTCATTTTGCGTTGTTAACAAATGAATATTATCTTATTAGCAGCTATAGTTAAATCTTTAATAAGTCAATAGTATCTATTTTGATGATGCCTGAACTAATGCTTTTTTGAAACCTTCTACGTACAGATCAGAAGGTTGCGTGCTCAAATCACTTCCGGGTCACCAATGTGGAAGTCACATAACTAACTCCAGATTACGTCAGAAGTTTAAGAGATCAATAGCTGGGAATCACAACATCAGTAACGATTTATTGATAATAAAAACCTTTAAAATAAATTTTATTTAACACAAATAACAGCTCACGACTTGACCAGCGGAAAGAAAGAAGTGAGAACAGAATTGTTTCTCCACAACTGTAGGATTACGAGGCCTGTCGTCATTATACGAGGTCCGTTACTTCTAAATGCTACGTAAATAAACAATCAATCAAATTCCCAACTGTCGCCTTACATTAAACCCATAGTGCACCATGTGCGGAGCGGGGGATTGGTCTCTCGAAATATGCCGCCTTACAATCACGGTGATCAGAATGAAAGGATTGCAAGATGCCACACATTTAAAACCCATGATTCTCAAAATGGAGTACGTATGCTCCCTTAGGTATGCGAAGGAATTTTACGAGGTTACCTCAGCACCCTGAAAATATATGGAAAAAAATCTTCGTTACAAAAACTTCTTTAAGGATATTTTCACATAATATTAAAACGCTTTAACGAATTTTAGGATCCATCTTCATCTGGACTTCTTGATACTTCTATGATACATACATTATGAAATCTAAATCTTTTTTTTAAACATTATTACTTATTACTAGCATGAAAGTCTCGTGCGTAATTGGCTTCGGAGCATGACTTTGAAAGAGACATCTAGCCTTTGTTTCTACTGTTGAACGACTCTTTGATGTTTCTTTTTTCTGTAAATTCATTTCATACATAAATAGCTGGTGTGGATTATTTCAATCTTTAATTCCCCGGATTCGATAAATGAGTACCATGTTCGCTCTGGAATTTAACTGGGGATCCAGAGTCCGACTAGCCATTTGGCCTGGACAATAGCTAGTAATTAGCGACTCAGATTCGAAGGATACAGAAAAGGAGATATCCCCTTCCTTATGGGGTTCTTTGGCTAAATATACTTGAACTTAGCTAACATTAAATCTTTGAGGTTCTAAATACTCTAGTGGGTGTGGTGTGGAAGTTTGGAGAGGGAGGTGCCAACTCAGGTGTCATCCTCGTCACACGACCAAGGTTCAAAATTATGAATTCCTCTAAAAATTTCCCTCGTGTTACTTCTAAGTGTGACGTTAACAAAAAAACCTATCAATTTAGTTCCTGTTCCATGATGTGAGGCAACGAAATTCCCAAAGGATACTTTAGATACATTAACAATACAATTCGACGAATAAAGGATAAAGATCTAGATATTCATTTATATTACTCCAGTAAACAAAGCGGTAATTTCATTTATACAGTGAGCAGTAATTAGATTTTTATTTATTTTTTTTTTTTTTGTCATCTTAAATACTGATGGTCGTAATTCCTATAGGTCATAAGTCGAGGAGAAGATGTATTAGCGCTGTTGTATTTTTCTGTCTGGCAAAACGTTTGTAGCTCGGGCCCTATTTTATAACATAATACAACGAAAGCTCTAAAGAATACTTTAAGATCATTAACAATACAATTCTATGAATAAAAGATGACGTTTGAGACATTCGTTTATACCAGGGAAATAAATAAGGCAGTAAATAGATTTATTCTGATTTGTAAAAAATATATTTAAATCTCTGTTAATCTTATTCTGAGATCCCTTGACGAATAATATAGCAGAGATAATTGTCTTTTTTTTTAAGTTTTTGTTAAAGTAATAGATTTCGTTAAAAACAGAATATAGTCATTGTGCTACACGATTCTTCGAGTTTCACTATAAACAGCTATAAAAGTACCAAAGAAAAATAGTGTAATAAAAATTTTATTCTCTCTCGACTGATTATGAATAATAATTTAATTTATTTTATTTGTGAGACTTTTTTTTAAAATTTTGCTTAGAGAACTTCATTTTTCTCTAACATTAAAAAAATGTACACTGAGGGAAAACTGGAGAATATTTTTGGACTAAAAACCCTTCGCAGCCGTTATATTCTACAAAAATAAATAAATAAAAATATCAAAATAAAAAAATATATTTTGATTTTAAGGGGTTTATACACTTGCGAGTTGTTCAGCTCGCAGTTGTATTAATCTCGCAGGGTGCTTGTATGCCTCTCGCAGAGTGATCGTGGCAATCCATCTCCTTCTATCATCGAGGTCGCTGTATCCTAGCGGTCATGGTCACGGACTTTCGGACGGCGTTGCTTTTGGCGAGTTGTGGGTTCAAGACTGGATGTTACTAAAGACCCGCCGTGTAGCATGGTTAATTCACGTTAAATTTGGTTGAGTTCCTAAGACTTCCCATTGGCAGGGAAGTTTGAAGAGATAGACGAAAGCTCAAGATATTGTCTTCGTCACTTGACCGTGGTTCAAAATTATGGAAATAGCCCTCGTGTTGCTTCTTACTACGATATTAATAAACATTCACAAATTAAAATCAATCCCTCTCTCATCCTTTGCCTTAAGGTTCTCGTCTACCGGCTATTTTGATTTTGTGAACGTAATGTTAATCCTATGGAATTCCTACTATATACTGTTCTCAAATCTTCACTATTTTAACCCATTTGAATGCAATAAAGTACATCCGAAAGGGCAAAAAATAATGAAGGTTTTTACGGTATCAGATTTTCCCTCCAATTCTTAAAAAGGTTTGTACTGTTATTTTAAAGATTCGTTTGTGGGTTTTCCTGTCTTTAAAAATATTCGAAAATATCTTCAAAAATCAGAGGGAAAATGCAATTCCGCTGGAACCTTCGTTATTTTTTGCTATTTCACATGAACTTCATTGCATTCAAATAGATAAAATAGTAAGATTTGAAAACGGTAGTCGAAATTTGATAGGATTAACATTACGTTCACGAAATCAAAGTGGCCGGTAGACGGGAGCCTTAACGAGCACAAAAGACATATAACAGCTTTGATCGGGTTTGGTTTGGTTCATTTTATTAGCGTTGCACCAGAAACAACACGAAGGCTATTGGCGATGGACTTTGCAATTTTGAACTTCGGTCCAGAGGCGAGGAAGACACCTGAGCCTCGACAGATTTAACTTGCATCAGACCTGGATACACGGTGGTCTTAAGGGACATAAGAGCTTGGATTGGGACCGCGTTTTACTTCAATGAGCGGCTCGCGGGTATCTCGCGAGTTGTTCTGCTCGTAAGTGTATACGCATATTTAGACATCATAAAGTGGGTTATCTGATTTTAGGCAAAAGATTAAAAGTTTAGGAGACACTGGTTTACTTACCTACTCGGTTTCTAAGGATCATTAAAAATCACAAAGGAAAGTTTAAAAAAATTAGTATACTTTCTAAAAATAGGAATTTTTATAGAATGATGTACATTACTGCTAGTATCTATTTAAAAAAGTTTTGCAGTTCTATTAGATAAAAAATAATAATCCCAGATTAATCAGGTTCCTCATCTCCGGTCAATGATATAAATATTAACTCATGGTATTGTTATCCCCTAGTTGTGACTATGTTTGGGATGCAGGCAAAAAATTTGTTGAGATATCAGATCGCTATAATGACTTATTACCTGAACGGTGAATGGAAATAAAAGTATAATATCAACACCGAATTATTTTAGTCATCAATTCTAATCTTTATATATATATATATATACCAACTCCTTTTTTTCACGATTTTGAAATAACACGGATCACCAATATATTTTTTACACGAATTTTTTGTTCTAACTCGAATCCCCGACCCCCAATTTTTTCCAAATATTCAAATGCTGTTTTTACCACCTAATATCACCTCGTTAATTCAGCCACTCTATCAGGGTATTATTGCAGCATTTAAAATGTACTACATAAAGCAAACGTTTGAATATATTTTAGTCTCAGTGGAAGAGAAAAATTTGACTGTTGTGGAAGCATGGAGAAAGTTTGCGATTATGGATTGTATTACACATGCTTCTTTTGCCATCAAACAGTTGCACCAATCGGCCTTAAATGCTTGTTGGAAATTTTTTTTTGCTAGAATGTGTCAAAAGTGGAAGTCTCGTAGTAAAAAAATCTTCTCTGTGTTCTGAAATTATAACTCTATCAAATGCAATTGGTGGAGAAGGTTTTAACAGCACTCAAACGGCTGACATCGAAGAATTTGCTACAAATATGGAACATTTTCTTACTCATGATCCTGACACAAATTGTGCATTAAAATTTTAACGTAATCTTAAGTTTTGTGTAGCATGATATCAAGAATTATATAAGCAACTTGAGAGACAAAAAACAGCCGCTAATAACAGACTTTGAAACAACAAAAAAACCTACAAAGGTAGTTAATAACGAACGAAGTTCTTTATTTTTATCAAAGCCGACAGGTGTACTAGACAATATCTGACACATCTGTTGATTAGAGCATTCTTGATCAAATTCGTAAGAAATGCCCACGCTTGTTATCAAGTAGCGATGAATAGTTGTTAGTTAGTTTTTGTATTCCTAATTTCCCTTTGAATTTTAATATGTTTTATGTACCTATAGATTTGAATTTTTACTGTACACAAACTTTAATTTTTTTGTAATAAAAATGAATTTTTTTTTGTTTCATAAATATGTAATATAGACTTCATTATTACTTTTTTTGCACGGTTTCTTAGGTAAATATTTAGAGTTTTTTTTTTTTCATTTTACACGATTTTTAAAGTTTTAGAACATATTCCCAAATTTACCATTCGTTACATATATTTTTTACACGAATTATTTTTTGCATGGTTTTCTGAGGAACGTATCTACCGTGTAAAAAAAGTTGGGTGTTTATATATATATTAAAACTGTTGCCGATTACAGAAAGATATAGTTTAACAATTAGGATTTTAACAATCACTTACAAAATAACATTTGCAAATATAATAAATATTTGAATTAAAGTTATTTAATATTCACATTTTAAATTTTTACAATATCTTTATTTAAATTTGTCTATTTCATAATAAGTAAAGAAAGAAAGGCTTTGTCCACGAACGCCATTCAGTAAATATAATAAATGGTTTTTAAGTCACAAAGAGCTTTCATCAAGTTTTGACAGAGTAATATATTAAATACTTTGTCAACTCATTTTCATCAAAAAAAAAAAAAATCCTGTAACCCGCCATTTTCTCAGAAGCTACTTATCAAATCAGTTCCATCAAGCTGCATGGGGAAAAAAAGAACTGAACTGCCATTTACATCAACACTTTGACAAAGGAAACAAACAGGTCATTAAATCCTTTCTTCCCTCATTACAATCCATCCCTAAAAAAACACCCCCAAGAAATCATCATTCTCGCGTGGTACCTACAAGAGTTAAATTGTTTTAAATGGATTCAAATTGCAGCATCCCCCTTCATATTTCTTATTTCGATACTACCATATTTTACCTAATGTGGACATAAATTTCACCAGCAGCAGCTAGCGAAATTAAATATGAGAAAACTGCAAGCAGAGGGGAAAGAACTTCTACTTCTCCGTCTTAACACGAAATCGATTTTAATATTGTCTCAGGGGTGGTCTTGACACCCCCTCCCATTAATAAGTTTTTATTTATCACCTCATACCCTCCCCCTGCGATTTTTTTTCGTCTGCTTTTAATCTAAAAGAATTCGCTATTTATACCTATCTCCCTTTAGCCCTCTTTGGCTTTCTTGATCAGCTTTTTAGGGGGGAGGGAGGAAACCATTTCTTTTCTTGGGGGGTAATGCATATCTCGGGTAATTTTGGGGCCTTTTCGGGCTCATAATTAGCTCCTGGAGATCACGGGGAGTGGAGATGGAGGGGAAGGTAGTCGATTTTAGGAAAAAGTGGCTTTGATTTACTTTTTTTTTTCTTTTCGTTTGGCTTCCGACTTGATAAATTGTGTTCTGTTAATGTGTTTTGGTGAATGCTGTTGCCATTGGGTTTGCATAATCTTTTTTTAATTAGAAAGTTCCGAATTTTCTGTGGGATTGAGATTCCTCTTTTATGAAGGTAATAATTGATTTTACGAACATAAAAATAGAAGAACGTGATTTGTAGTATTTGTTAATAGTTTTGTTTTGCTTAACGTTTTTTAAGAATACTTAAATTCTCTATTCAAATTCTTTTTTGTTGAATTTTGTAAGGCGTAAATTATTTATAGATTTTTATAAATAAATGTCATGCTTTAATTTTGGCATCATGCTTTTTTTTCTTCTTTAGTTCAAGTTTGTGTGGGAATCGGGTAGAATATTTTCTGTTACTCTAATTGTACAAGTAAAAATTGAAGCTTTATTTCTGTTATTGACTTTAGAATAAGATTTTCACCAATAATCGTAAAATCACTTTTAAGTTCCGTTCTTTTTATTTTGGTTTTATTTAATCTTCTTTTAAAGTCTTCACGTTGACGTGTCATGGATGGTAGCTTGGAGAGTGGATTGCTAATTCAGATGTCGTTCTCGACGTTTGATCGTGTTTGAAAATCACGAAATCTAACACTAATAGTTTTCGCGTTGTTTCTGAATGGCATATTCATAAACTATTAATCATAGAAAATTTAAGACAACTGTTGTTTTTTCAAGTAGACTATTACAAGATACTCTTAAATTTTATTTTTTAAGATGAATAAGTATTTTGTTTTAATAAAGTAAAATATTAGACGAAAAGTAAATTAAGTAAGATTAAAAAATATTTTCTGTTGTATTTCTTTTCTAATATAAACTCTAACTTTGATAAATGAATGTAACTGTTTGGATTTTTGAAATACAGAAAGAAAGTACAATTATTTAAAATTAAGGAATTTCATGATATGAAACTTTCTTTGAAAAAAAAAAAATTATAGTTATACTTGTTTTAGGTACAGCCCATGATTCTTTTTCGATATATATATATATATAGACAATAGACTAATTAGTAATATTTATGATAAAAGAGAAAGATTTGAATTCCGTGTAATCAAAATTCCTTTTTGGAGCAGTAATCTACACAGATCTATTTATAGGAATATTTTATTAAACTTTTTATTACGTAATAACACTTTAACCACACGTAAAATAGACAAATTTAATAACATTAAAAAATTCTTCATCAACTGTTTAGATCATAATTATCCCTTAACTTTCTTAAATACTTATATACATCACAAATACGAACGTCTTTACGAATCGTGATCCATTTTCAAATCCACCACACAACAATAGATCCACAAAGTCGGCATGTTAGTGGTCTAGCCGTGAAGAATTTATTTATTTATTTACATTTACACAGCTTACATTTGTACTCACTCTCTGGACCATTATACTCCTTTACCATACAACTTATTACCAACCAATAGTTTGCATCCTTTTACATTTTATTACCAATCAAACAATGATTTAAATCTTTTTTCAATTTATATGGTGATGACGTGTTATATTTTTTTCATTTTGAGTATGTGATATCCATCTTGAAGCTTAAAGAAAATTCCGTCTTACTACTCACATATTTGAATCTTCATTTCTTTGAATTTTAGTAAGTAATTTTTATATTTTGATTTGTTGATAATTTTTAGAATTATAGATTTTATTTTTGTACATTTTATCGCAGAACTTTTTTGCATCTTTTAGTCATTGAACTCTTTTGTAATTTGGATTTCCCAATTCAGCCTACCAAGTCACAAAGGGGGAAGATTAGTACCGTTAAACTAGTTTAACCCCGCTTATTCGGTCCTCAGCCCGAAATTGCTTTTTGACTTTCTGGGTTCCATATTTTCATTTATTTTTTCTTTCATTTTTACATTTCTTTCTGGATTTTTGTCTTTTTTTAAATATTTTAAATATATATATATATATATATAAGAATAAAAGTTTTGACTTCAGACAGAAAACGAAATAGAAAATTTTGATTTCAAATAAATACTTCAATTTATTTCTTAAGAATCAATTTAACAAATTTCTTTTTTTAAAGTGTTTCTTCAAGAAATCTTAATCTTTATAATTAACTTACAATATTCTAGTTTTTGATGCAACATTGAATTAACTTTGATTATTGGCTTTAACGTTTTACTGTCAGTTTTCTAAAACACAGAATTTCTTTACTGCAGTAGTGTCTATTTCCGTATCCAGGAAATCAAGCTTTTTCAAACTTTGGAGGTATCTGTTACTTCAGCTGTTGTATATCATAGCATCGGCATTTGAAGATTAAAGAAATATGCAATTTTCCCGTGTAAAACGGGATTAAAAATAACTCTGCTACTTTCATATCTTCTTTAGATAGTATCATGTCCACAAAAGTAATGCTCATTTTTCTAGAAAAAAACTTCACCCGGTTTTCTTTTACTTCAACTCTTAATTACAGATATTTTTACTTCAGAAAGACAAGCTATTTATTTCTTCCGAAAACCTCCCGTCTACCAGCCGTTTTGATTTCATGAACGTAATGTTAATCCTATGGAATTTCTATTTTCCTCCACAAATCTCGATTTTTTTTTTTTTTTAGATTGCAATCAAGTGCATTTGAAAGAACAAAAATTAATAAAGTCTTTTGAGAGATGACATTTTTCTTCCAATTTTCAAAAAAGTACTTTCATGTCTGTTTTAATGATTCGCTTGTAAGTTTTCTGATCCTGCAAAAAGTATTTTCAAAATATTTTTGAAAATGTTCAATTTTTAAGAATTCATTTTTTTGAAAAATAAATTTTTTATTATTGAAAATTGTAGAAAATAATGTAAGTACATTGAAATCTTCTTCATTTTTTGCTCTTTGGGATGTACTTGGCTGCATTAAAATACACAGAACATTGTAGATTTTAGGAAGAAATTAGGAATTTGATGCAGTTAACATTACGTTCACCAATTCAAAGTGTCTGGAAGATGGGATCCATAAGGAAGGATTTATAGTAAGATATATCTTTTTCTATATAATCTTTTATCATTGTTCTTTTATTTGTATCTCCGATGCAATATATTAGCAAGAATATTGTTTATATTATTTAAGATATATTTTATCACATTAATATAGGTTTGTGATGTTGGACTATTCCGGATTTTCACTTCACTACTTGGTAATTTGAAATACATAAAATTATAATTTCTTCCCAACCCAAATGAAGTATGACTAGGCAATTTAGATAAAGATAAGAAGAGTAGTTAATAGAATTAATGATAATGATATATATAAGCGAAGTAGAATTGAAAAGAGAGAGAGGGTAGGTAGGAGATAACGACAGTTTGTTAGATATTTGTAAATTGAATTGAAGAATAGTAATTAATCATTTGGATTGAAGCGACTCTCACTTAAAGTACTAAAATATAAATGTGCTGTTATTGAAAATTATTTTTAAATCAGAACGAGTGATTTGGCAAGATAAGACTTTATTATTAGAATATAAAGTAAGATTGAATAAGTTAAGAGGGATTTGAGCGAGAACGACTTTATGTATATTCTTTGGTAACTAATAAATTGTTTGGTCCTACTGTTATTTACCCTCCATTGGAGGTTTTTGGATTTAATTAGGCTTAAAGAGGAAGGTAAAACTAAATAATGAAGGAAATACGTCACAGATTTATATATGTAAGCTACTGATTGAAGTTATTCAAAACCTTCATTATTTATTATTATTATAAAAACATCTTCTCTGTATCAGTCTTGGTATTTTTTAAATGAATGTAATTATCAATAATTTCATAACTGCAATGTTTCTGGGGCTTCATTAAGTTGTAAATAGTTTGAAAGTATTCATACAATGATTTTCCTTGCCGAACGTCATCAAAATCCAAATGGGATATTTTTACAATGGAACATGACATAACAAAGGAACAAAGTGTATGTAACCAAATAAATAGACTTTCTAAGTATAGTATTACGATAATTTAACTCAGGGGCTCATAAGTTCTTATTTCACAGTATTTAGCTATCAAAACTAAAATTGTCACGTTCTTTTGGATCGTGACATTAAGTCTAATTGTATCCTTTGGATCATAATTAAAAGTCTTATGCACTTCTACTACATTAAGTCTTCAAATAGATATATTTAGAAACAAGTTTCGTCAGCAAAAGTTTTTCTGTATGTAAAAAATATATTGAATACATTAATTAATATTGAATTTTAACACTATCAATTATTACTAAATTTTAACACTATCAATTATTACTGAATTTTAACACTATTAATTAATATTGAATTTTAACACTATCAATTAATATTGAATTTTAATACTATTAATTAATTTTGAATTTTAACACTATTAATTAATTTTGAATTTTAACACTATTAATTAATATTGAATTTTAACACTATTAATTAATATTGATTTTTTATCACTCGATTATCTTCCAAATTAGAAAATCCTCAAATCGGAAATCCCATAATCGTTTACGACTTGATTTAATCTTTAAGCTTAAACTTATCATAGCTAAAAGTCTTATATACTTCTAGTGTCTGATGTCTCCTAATGTAGAAATAATTTTCGAATATAAAATACATCTGTAAGTAAGGTATTTAAAATAAAGTTAAACTATTTACTGGCATGAAATTATCAACATTTGATGATTTCTACCTTCCTGATAGAAAATTCTTAATAGGAAATCTTAAAATCGGTTATATAGTGAAATGAATTTTTCCTAATTGTCTAGGTGTTTCTAGACAATAAAAAAATGAGAGTCTTTTTTTTCATCCCAGAATTCTCTCTTTCTATGTATATGTTACAGTAAAAGTGATTAATCTGGCGATTATATATAATTACCGGTGATTATTCATAATCACCACTAAACTCGGTAAATGATAAATTATTTAATATTTATCACATTAACGGTAAGTTCATAAAATCCTCAATTCGTAATTGGAAATGTAATAAATTCAGATAATTTTGTAGAGCAACTATATCTTAATTCGAAAAAATAAATATTTTCAAATAACATTAAAAATTTAGTTTTAAGAATTAAAAGAACATCATGATGACTAAAAATAAAACTTACAATAATATTTCATTTTAAAAATTTAAATAAAAGTGGTCCTTTTGTCTTAAAACAGATATATTAGATAATAGCATAAGTTATGTAAAAGGCATTGAAAAATATGTCATAAAAGGTATTGAAAAATACCTTTCCCGAATTTACCCGAAAAATACCGGGTTTTTTCCCCCGTTACTTTTGTTTTTACTATTATTCACTTTTTTTTTTTTAACAAGTTGTCATATCTTTCTTTCGTCAGAAAATTTCTGTTTGCTTTCTTAGTGCATCAAAAACATTTAATAACTTGGAACTAAAACCCTCAAGAATATCATCCATTATTCAATATTTTATTTTGAAAATAACGTCTATCTAGCACGAAATTAGAAATACTACTGAAATCACGTGCATCTGATATCATAAATTTTGGAAACTTTATGGGCTTTTATCATATTCCCATGATGAGTCGGGGATTTTATAAACTAACCGGTAAATGTGATTAATATTCAATAATTTATCACATTTATCAAGTTAAGTGGTGATTACGAGTAATCACCGGTAATTATATATAAGCATCACTTTATTACATTTACCGTACCATATATATTACTGAAATTTCGCTCGGAATGGAAGCAATATTAAATGAATTTTATAAAAAGTAAGAGAAATCTCTTATTACAAATTATTCGTTTTTGTACCATCGGATTATGTATTTTCCGAAAAATTTTTGGTTATAAATTTGCTCTTACGCTACGTTTAAGCTGAGTTATAATGAAAAGTAAATATTTTGAAGAGCTAACTTCTCTTAAAAAGAAAAAATTAATATAATCCGACCATAAGCCTATCATGTTGATGATTTTACAGCAGAACAGAAGCTATATATTTTTTTCTTTTTGTGGAAAACTAGTTAGGCACATTTATTATTTCAATAAAAGAGAAGTATTTAATTACTGAGACTCATTATAAAATTTAATTAGAAGACCTATTAAAAAAGAGCCTATACTTTTAATCTTATACATAAAATCCTTAACCATATAATTAATAATTTTTCCCTCTCTTAATACCTCTTAACTCTTAACTTAAACTTAATATCTTTAAAGTGCAGAATTATTATTATTATTATTATTATTATTAATGCGTGCAATCTGGATTAAACAATTTGGAAAGGCTTTTTCTTTATATAATCCTTTTCTATTTTTTTGAATTTAATATGTGAAAATTTATATATTTTAATCCCAAAGATACTTATCTAATTAGATTAAATTTCAAAAAATCTCCAGCAAATAAATTTACTTTTGCAATTCAGATTTTTCGTCTAAAAATAAGTTTTTTTTTGGGTGCTCTATTTTAAATTAATTTGTTTATGCAGTAAATTAAATTTCATTTGCAGCCGGAAAGTCTCATTTGTGATTTTCGTTTCGAAATAACACGAATCTGCTATCAACTAGCCATTATGATTCCTAAAAATATTGCTAATCCTATAAAATTTCTAATTATATCTTCAATTTTACAGAATTGTATTTATTTGATTACAATAAAGTAAATCCAAAACTGCAAAGGTTTCTACGAAATTGTACTTTACCTCTGATTTTAAAAATTATTAACACACACACACACACACACACATATATATATTTAAGGTTCTGAAACCTTTTAGACTCAATAAAATACACAGAAAATACTTTCAAGTATTAAAGAAAAATTAACATAAACAATATCACTAATATTTTTATTCTTTTGGGTGTATTTTATTCTGTTTGAATAAATATTGAAATGTATATTTTGAGAAGATAATTAGAAAGAATAAAATAATTGGAATTTTTACTTTACTCTCATAAAATAGTGGATATCCTAATAGATGGTACAGTTAAAAGGCATTTTAGATATAATAACGCTTGATTACTTGAATAAAACATTCAATGCTCAGAATCAAAAATTCTTCAATACACAGACAATCACATTTTTAATTCACAGATCAATTCAATTCAAATCACAACTTCAATTTACGGAAAATTAAGCCTTAGAAAAGAAAAAAATATAGATGCTCTTTTCAATCGACTTAAAATATCAAAACAACTAGTAAATTCAGAACGATTTCTGAAATATCTAAAACCAACAATAAAAAACACATTTTCCTGTGATAACTTTTGCAAACATTTTCTTTCCTTTATCCCTTCAAACACAACTTCAGATCTCGAAAATAAAGCAACTATCTTTTATCCGCCAGAAAGACAAAGATAAGTCGAAAGCTTTTCAAGTAAATCCTTTTCCTTTTTTCTACAAAACAAAGAAAAGCCTTCAATCTATGCAACGTCTTTTGTAGGGGGAAACAGAATGTCAGTGCGTTTGATCTATTAGCTGCGTCTCGACCTATTCAGCCTATCTATTACCCATTAGATTCCGACATTGTGATATATCTTACGTAATATACATAAATAAATATGACAAGGAATCTATATAATATCCCCTACCATTTAGAGATGCATAGATCACAGAGCTTTAGTACTAATGCACTCTACCAAATAACTGACTGTCAATTTTATAGCGCCTTTGGGGGCATAACAAGGGACCACGGGCCGCACCCTTCGGGTCCCTGGAGAAGAGAGGGGGTCTGGCAAATGGAGAGTGTGTGCCTATAATTAGCTGGGGGTGGAACAAAAGAAGCTTGCAATAACTCTTCCGCGTTCTTCTATGTTATAAGGCCCACGAGAACGAGAATTATTTTTCCTATTCAATTTAACGTACGCGGCTTTTTTCGCTCTGTAATCAGGGGTATCCTGTCCCAGACGACTGGGAAGTTTATGTTAGTGTTGGATTTCACACCACCTGGGGTTCATAGGAAGGGGAAGGGGGCAGTTATATTGTTTTTAATATTGTGTGACGGCGTGGCGATAATGGTGCTTATTGTAAAGACGTGCGTTCATATAAAACTTTATGACTATAACATAAAGTATATAGTATATTAAATTGGATATGGCACACGCTTAAAGTACTGACGTGTGGGGTTTTTATCTACTTATTTTAGGGAACGTTGAATAAAATACACACACTATAAAATAATGCAATAATGAGGTTCAAAATTGTACTCTTTAAATATATTATGTAGACTGTAATTCAGTATTTTATAAGATTATAAGCATTCTGTATTGCGGAATTCTAGTCGAAATCTTTTTTACGTGGAAATGAGGAATGGAAGTGTTTTCATATTTAATAATTTGAGCAAAAAGAAAAAGAAAAAAAAAGTTTTGATATGTATTATTAATTCAAGATGATGTTTACCAAGGACTGGCATTAGATACAAGGAAAAATATTTTTTCTTGTATGTAAAATTAGGAGAAAAACAGATTTTTTAAAAAAAATTTTTGTTTTATATTTTGGAATTAATGAGAGCTTTGTTTATTCATTTCCATTTTTAGTTAGTGTACTTCCTAATTAAATTTCTGCTAAGTTGTTATAATTTTGGTCCTCTGGAATTTTTGACTGTTGTTTAAATATGTAATACATAACAGAATATGTTAACTAATTTTTAGCGGAATTTTTTTTTATGATAGGCATGGTTTTGAGATCTGCAGTTTGTTTATCAATAAATGAGAACTGCTGTGTTGAAGTGCAAATTCCTACACTAAAAATCCTCGAAACTGATTATAAAAGTTTCTTTCTTTTTTTCTTTCCTCCCCCCTTTTTTCTTTTTTTTTCCAAAAAATAATTTTCAATTTCCTAATTTACAGAAGATACGCAAGTACTGCAAAATTTTTAATTTATTTTTAATAAGAGAAAAAAAAATTATGAAAAAAGTACATCTTTTAGATTACCATCGTTACAATCAATGGATTATATTATAGATAAACTTGTATTGTACTTAATTTAAATGAAATGATATTTAAAGTCTTGCAAAACATCCAAGAAAAAAATTTTAGGGAAAATTTCCTTACATTTTTAGTATCTTGGCTGCAAGCCAAGATATTTGATTTAAAAAAAATGATTTCTGATTGATTTTTTTGGTACACAAGTCTTTCAAAATTTGGCTTTTCTCTCTTTTTTGCATATGTTATTTTTGAAGTTAAATTACTGAAGGGAAAAATATTCATTAAAAATATAAGCGATTCTGATCGAAAACATTGAAAGTTATGCTATGAATCATGTTCTTTATGTTTTTCGTTTAAATGAAAGGATTCCTAAAGTCTTGCGAAGCATCCTGAAAAAAAAATTGACGAACATTTGCTTAAACATATAACTCTTTGATTTCCAGTCTAGGGAATTATCTTCAAAAAAGGAATTATTGACTGATTTTTAAAGATTAAACACTTTTAACAATCACTTTTGTCTTTTTTTATGTATTTCTTCAAAGTGAAATAGTTATGGGAGAAAATAGATGTTTAAAATAAACGACCAGAGTCTAAAACATTAAAAGTGTTGTTATGATTCATATCCAAAGAAAGCAGATCTATTTATACAAACTTGCACGTTCACCATTTTGAAATTATGCTAAATAATTATCTTTCGCCGATGATTTTTGTTTCAATGTGCATATATAAAATTCTTGTTTTGAGAAACAATTACAATTTAAAAATAAAAATTTGGAAAATAAAATTTCGATGTGGTCATGCACTTTAAAATTTATACAAATTAGAACATGCATGATCATTATTTTGACACCAGTTAAGTAGTTCTTTATTCAATCAATAAATTTTTCTTTCAATGCACATACATAAAATTATCATACTTAATGAGTTGTGTGAAAAAAAATTAGAATTTTAGCATACAAACTTGGGAAAAAATATAACTATGGACACTTCAAAATATAAATATAACCAGAAGTACGAAATTATCCAAAAATTAAAATTGAAAACTTGAGAGACAATATAAAAAAATTTCAAATGAAATTAATTTGAGTGATTTTAAAGAATTTTTTCGTTTTATTTACGAGGGTGGTTCAAAAAGTATGTGTGTTAGGAATAAGAAAGAGGGTATTAGGAATAGGGAAATTACTATAGGGTAGTAATGTCCCTGTAGTAATGTTCATTGATTGTTTTCTCTTTTTCCAAGAAGGCTATATGAGTGCGATACCCTTTGTATTTAAAAAAATTCTTCTTCATAACTTTTTCGGCCACAAGATCGTCTTCGCCTTCAATTTAAAGGATTCACCAGAAGCAATCCATACTTTTAATTATCACTTGAATTTCAACGTATAGTGATGAATACAGGTCCAAGAAAAGCATTATTTAAAATTTTAATTTTTTTAAAAATATTTCAGTACTTTAAAATTCCTACCACCATTTTCACAATTTTTCATATTTTTAAACAATTTTTTTTCTCTATTTCTTAGAAGTGCTTTTCATAATTCAATACAAAGTTTTAAATGAACAAGTATCATTTATAGATTTACATTTTTTTGTCAATTAGAAGTGAAGACAAACTGAAAAAATAAACAGCTATATTTAATTTTGTGGATTCAAAAAAAAATCTATTTATCTATGTTCGTATTCTAAGCTCAGTGCTCAAGATTATTAAAAATATTATACAAAACAATTAGAAAAAAATTCCTCAACTTTATATTTATTGCAAAAAAATACTTAGAATTTTGAGTACATAACCATCAACAAATAAAAGAGCGTAGAAAAAGTAGTTTAAAAATATGAAGGTCGGTGAAGTAACTTAACGCATTGCTAAAATAAATTTAAACAACTTGCTAAATGTTGTAACTAGATCTATACAATTTTATTCATATATTAAGGAAACCATACATATGGGGACTGTCTACCATCTTTAAATGACGCCCCGTCTTTTGATAATTAATTGAGTTTAATTATTCTAGAAGTCTCTTTTGCCTCATCTGGCGCTAAGTTTTTCTTCTTCCCGCCCACGCTCTGTCGAAGAGGTTGTGGCCGAGGTAATTGAGTGATCATGGTAGCGGATTCTCAGCTGGAGTTATTTTCGTCTAGTGGTGCGTTCGGACCCTGATTCCACCAAAGATCCGCCATGTAGCGGGGCTAACGAACGTTAAATTTGGTCGAGGTCTAAAGTCCTCCTATTGGCGTGGTGTGGAAGTTTAGGAGAAAGAGCAGCTGTCTCAGGTGTCATCCTCGTCACTTGACCGAGGCTTAAATTTTGGAGGTTCATCATCAATAGCAAATGCTTTGCTTTTCCGTGAGACTTGAAAAAAGAAAAACAATCACAAGCCCTGTCGGAGAGGTCATTTGATTGGGCTTGTCTTTACTCCTGCACTCCCAAATTGACAATCTCAGGATGGGTGAAAAGGAGTCATCTCTGCAGTCAAGCTCTGTCCGCATCAGTTAGAGTACATGGAAGACAGTCATCTTTTTCCTATGCATTTTAAATCAAGTAAAAAAAAAATCTTTTTTCGATATTTTAGTCATTTTTTGGGTATTGTATCCCCCAATCAGTGGACTCGATTCTTTGCCTCGACTGGAATATCAATACATATATTATACCATAAGATTTAATAACGTTTTAAATTATATATTTATGTCATATTCTATCAATTTTCACCCATGAATCCAAATCGTTCAAAATTTTTAGGGAAAAATTCCAGGTAAAAAAGAATTTGAATTTCATACTCTCAGTTCAAAGCTTCTATACCCTATGACACGCACCAGATAAGGAATGCTTTGAATAAAATCTCGGTATCCATCGTATATGGATTTCTATTCTCTTTGGCATTAAAGATGAAAAGATTTCGACACGATGTGTTACTTTTCGGAATATCAATTGATACATGGTTCTCACGCCATGGCACTACAGTTCTATCGGTAGGTGCAGATGGATCGAGAACGATCTGAAGGTATTTCAGTATATCTTTGAAATGATATCAAATAAAAAAAATGAAGAATAGTTACGTGAAAAGGATATTTTTATGCAAGCGCTTTGAGATGTAATGCATCTGGAAATATAAATATATAAATTTGTATTACCTATATTATATTTCATTAATAGTATTTAAAGGTGTGTGTGTGGTAAATATATTTACTTATTGTAGTATCAACTGTATCTTGAAACCTACATATATAATTTACCAAATAGTATCAATTTTCATAGTTTTATATAATAAACGATCAGTTTGATGGCTTGAATTATTGTTATTTGATTCAATATAACATGTTAAAATTATTGATCGATAATTTTGTTGTTCTGCAGGCCGAGGCTCTAAATCCTCCCATTGGCATGGTGTGGAAGCTTAGAGAGGGAGGTGCTAATTCAGGTGTTGTTCTCGTCATGTGAACGAAGTTCAAAATTGCGAGAACCACGCTAATAGCTCTCTTGTTACTTACTATTCAGCAGGATACTAATGAAACAGTGTTGGCATTTTGTTCTTGTTTTCTATGAAATAATGAAGCCGTTTGAAATAGTTTGTAAAATCGAATTGTAAATTTGTAAAAATCAAATCAGAATCAGTAAATTTGTAAAAATTAAAGTAAGAATGGTTGCGCTTTTGCTAAAATAAAATTTAAGTTTCCGTTACAAAACAAATGGGTTGATTGAAAGAAAAAAATTAGTTTAAAGAATCGACATAGTAACATTTGAACGGATATTTTAAATTTTCTTTTTAGCTTTTTTCAGTTCTCCTGAATCAGTGTGGGAGTTTGGAGTTTTATTTCTGAAGAGTAAAATCTGACCATGCTGCGCCAAACAATGAGTATCTGTGATCTGGAAATTTGAAGGGAAAAAAAAAAAGACAAAAATCGATTGACAAGAAGAAAATAGAGGAAGAACGCTAAGGCCTTGTTTTGTTCCAGAAAACTTTTAAATTCTTAGTTAAACTAAAAACATAAGTGGAATCTCTATTCACATGTATCCTTTTTCTTGTACTTATGAATGTCATGTACATAAATTGAAACGGTTTACTGCTTTAAAAAAGCAATACAGCAATTAATACAAAAAAATAGAATATAAAACTAAGTAGTAATGTATAACAAATATAATACATAGGTAAAAGTAATATAATAATGATTACACACATTTATACACACACACACACACACACACACATATATATATACTCTTACTATTTAGATTACCTGTAATCACATGTTGATACTCTTCATTTATATACTTGTATTCTTTATAATCCTTATAATTACAAACATATTTGCTCTGCAAATTTTTACAATTACTACAGTTGTAAATCAGATGTACCAGATTTTGATTCAATTTAAAAGCTTTTTTAATATCATTATTATTAATAGGAGTTAATCTTTTATGCTTATTAAGAAAATTTTTAAAATATATATTATCATGGAACTTTTTCATAAATCTAATACTACAATATTCTATTTTTCCGATTACTATAATTGCAGTCATCAGTTTTATATTTTTGAACTAAATATTTACAAATGTCCTTAATAATATATATAGTCAGGTTCTATCAATTTTATTAACTTTGAAAACCAATCCCTAAGAATTTTAATTTCTTTTTTCTTCAGACTAAAAGGTAAGTATTTATATATAATACTTTTAATATTAAAATCTTTATCGAATTTATAATTAAATATATATATATCCTCTTGAGACCCAAGACCATATTGTGCACAACATTGTTGCACAAACGCAATTGCCATTCCATCTCAATCGAGAAATTTTACGAAAATTTTTATCAACCTAACTACATTTATAATATCGGATTCCGTTGACTTCTGTGAAAGTTACTTTTGTATATGGTAATGTTTGCTTTGTATATTTTTTGTTTGCTATGTTAATGTTTGCTTTTGTATACTATTGTTCCTTTCTCCCATAAAGCAGGAATATTTTGTATAACTTTGTTGTATTCTTCTTTGACTTATATCAAGTTAGTTTTCATTTAAAATTCAACACAAATAATTTCTTCAAGGTATCATAGTCTTCGTTTTTCCCAGAAGCATATCCTACAGGAATGGAATTATATTTACTTCCACTGGGAAGATTGATTAGTTGGTTTTATTAACGTTACAACACGAGGACTATTAGCGACGGACCTCGAAATTGTGAACCACTATCAAGACCACTGTAAAGGAGTACTGTTTTTAAACTCTCTTTAGCAGCACGAGTAAAAATTCACCATTTCTCTGCTTCATGACGCGGATCTAAAGATGTCACGAGGATCAGAATGTTGCAAAAGCATGTTTCTTCATCATTTTCACAAAAACTAATGAAGTTTTCATGTCTGCCATGGTACATGGAAATACGCATATTTATTAGCCAACACATTCTACTTCTGAACCCTTGATCTGACCTTATACTTATTTAACCCCTAATCACGCTCAAAACCATTCAACACTGATAGCGTTATTATATAGGGTTCCAAATTTCTCTCTGATGTAAAGTAACTTATGTCAAATTCACTTACAAGACTATAAAATTATGTGCATTCTTGATCAACTAAGAGATAGTTAACAAGCAGCTGTGGTAAACGAAATACGTCACCGTGAAATACCGACCTTATTGCAATCTCGATGTTGGATATTAAGCAAACTTCTGCTTCTCAAAATGAATTCCTTTTACTGTTGGAGTCATATAAAAATGGCAATCCTCTAAATAATGTGCAAGTTCCCTCCAGATCACTAGTGGGGTGAAAGGTATTAAAGTCTCTTTTCATTTGATCCACACTCAAAAGTCGGGTAGAACAGCTTAAGCGCAACAGAAGTGCAAGGTTTATCTTATTCATCAATTTCGCATCCGAAATAAAGTTTATGGGTAATTTTAATAAAAGAAGCTATTCTTTTCTTCCGTGAGTAGTGTTTACAAATTAGACGCTAGTATAGCAAAAATTATCATTAGAGTTAATGCATTTACGAGGCATTTTAAACGCGTCTGTTCGTCGTCTTATTGATTCTCCTGTCTATGGGCCATTCTGATTTCGTGAATTTCTGCTATTGTCTTCAATTCTATTTTATTTTTTGAATGCAAAAATGTGAATCCGAAAAAACAAAATATAATGAAGGTTTCTACAGAATCACATTATCTCTCCGATATTTCAAAAATATTTTAGAATATTTTTTGAAGATCGCAAAATCCACAAACGGATCATTAAAATAGGGTTAAAATATTTTTAAAAATTGGAGAGAAAATGTAATTCTCCAGAAACCTTCCTTATTTCTAGTTTTTTCTGTTACCCTTTTTGCATTCAAATAGATAAAATAATATAGATTTGAGGGTAGTATTAGATATTCCATAGGAAACCAAATGACTTTAAAAGGTGATAAAATAACATCATGCCATATATATTTAAACATAAATATCTTTGTAAAGAAAAACAACCGATGAACAATGAAACTTTTTATTTATTAGTATAAAATTGGGCCTTTAAATACTATTAATTTATAAGAAATACTTATATTTGTAAGTAGTATGTCGCTAATCTAAAATACACGAAGAAACACTAAATGAAGGCTAAGTAAAACACTAATGAATTTCAAACTAAGAACTTTATATTGTGCTCTCTCTCTCTCTCTCTCTCTCTCTCTCACACACACACACACACACACATACACACACATAGTAATCTTGATAACAGTTATGTCTAATATTGTAAAATAAAAGAGGTGTTTCTAGCATTGTAATTTAATATATATAACACAAAACAGAGAGAGAAACTATTTTATTATAAATATTTGTCTGATAAAATAATGCAGGATTTCATTAGTTAAAAAAAGTTAATTGTTTCCCCCTCCATGCAAACTTAAGCAATTCTTTCCTGATACTTTTCACCCATTCTTGGTTAAGAACCTCTTGTCTAGTGCAATAATATTAAAATATAATTAATAAAAATTTCATGAAAACTAATTACCACATAATTAAGGCTGTAAATCAATACAAGAGATTACCAGAGTTTTAAATGCCTAAAATACATAATCAGGTCAATGCGTGTACAATGAACACCTTTACTCTTGTTATTGTAATATCTAAAACATGAAAATATCCAGGACACGTAATAATAATCATATCCACTAGACAAGTATTCGATCGAATATGTCTGGAATATTTCGCGAAAACATACTGCAGCAATGCAAGTATTTTCTTAAGCCTGCTATTCGTCTTCGTGGGTGAATAGCTTAATTAATTCCGCAACTATAATTCATTTATAATGCAGCTAAAAGTATTTTGTTCCAAGTTTATCTTTCTCCGATTTAATAATTTTGAATGTTTTTAAGGGGTACTTGTATTGGCCAAGATATTCAAAATTCATAGTTATTTTAATATTTTTATCTGCTCTAACTAATAAGCTCTTGAAGTATTATTTCACAAGGTTCCAGGACGAGACTTCTTGCCGGGAAAATTTAATTTAAGTCTTTTAATCAATCATTGCAGTTTTAATTAGCCTTACGATCAGTGATATAGCGTTTGGTTCGCTGCGTTTTATTTTATATTTCCTCTGCTTTTTAATTAATTTTATGTACTTCTGAAAGTAGAATGTCTGTTATTTAGAACAAATTAATCCATTGTCTTTACTAAAGAACTGAACTTCGTCAGATGAAAATAAAAGGTATGTATAGAAGATCGAATTCATAGGAAAATCTTCCATGGATTAAATAATCATGTTTTAAAATTTTAAATCCATTAAAAAATGTAAAGAAAGGAAGAATTATAATTTGTCTTTAATAATAACTTAAACATTTATTGTCGATAAATACCGTACATTTTCGTATGTAAACCGAGAAATTTTGGAACTTTTACTAAACCAAAGACAAATTAAAGGATTGGGTTATATATGGACCCGCTAGTTAGTTAAAAGCATAGGTACCTATCTCTTAGCTGCGTGCATGAGATAAATCGCCAAATATGGTAGGTTTCTCTCTCTCTAGTTTATGTATCTTAAGTTTACGAGAAAAATAATTTTAAAGGAAATGATTGTTCTTTTTAGGAAAATGAGTTTCGAAAGTGTTTATGTTACTGGTTTGCAGAATTATCGTCCTAAAAATCTAATGTTGGCGAAATCTGCATCCGGTGGTACGAAAAGTTTCAAAATAAATTACATACATAATAAATCTTAATAGAATACCACAGTTAATGCGCACATAAAAACAACAATGGAAAAGGAATATTACTTTAATCTTCTAGCTTACATTGGGGATGTCATGTTCGAGGATAGCAGAAATTTTTTCTTTCTTTCGGTATATATACATGGGTTTTGAATTTTGGTTAGATTTTTCAATGGGGGGGGGAAGGAACCGCACTTGCAATTAAATCTAGCTGAATAGATTGTAGACACTTAAAAAAATTATATAAACTTTATCAAAAATTCTTAGAGAAAATTACATATGAAAACGACATATATGATGAGAAATATTTTTTATTACAACGTAATATAATAAAAGATTATTACATCCCATTGTTACTTATCTTAATGAATCAATATCACGGCCGAGGTAGCCGAGTGGACATTGTCATGGATTTCTTGACCGCTGATATTTGGGTTGAATCGTGGGTTCAAGTTCTAGCTCCATCAAAAACATATCGTACGAAGGCAGCACCAGTAGCCGAGTGGACAAGGTCGGAAGCTCATAAGCTGCAGTGTTTCCGTCGTGAATTCGAACCCTGATTTAAATATCGGTCGTGTAGTGTAGCTAATACACGTAAAATCTGTTGAGGCTCAATTTTCTTTCATTAGGTAGGGTGGAACAATGGACACTGGTGTTAAAGGTCAGATGTTATTCTCTTCTCTTGACAGAGATTTGAAGACACGAGATCCATCGCCAATAGCTCTTGAGTTGTTTCTAAGTGTGTCATTAGTAAATAAATCAAATGAGTTAAACTGTCGAAAGAACAAAAGATGGCTGCTTCACGTAAGAGACCTGAGTTTCAAATCTCCCCCTTCCAAATGAAGGGGGGAAGGTAGAGAAGAGATGCAACACCTCAGTTATCCACTTCGTCACTTGACCATATTTTAAAATTACAAGATCCATTACAAGCAGTTCGTAGTGTTGTTTTAAGTGCGACTTTTTTTGAAACCAAACAAAATTATGTTAGTATCTGCAGTATATGTATATAAAATAACATGCATATATACATAATCAACGGATAAGTTTTATACTAAATGATTTATTTATCTCCGACATTGTTGCAAAAATCATTTTGATAGCATGTGATTAAGCGAACTCGTGACCATTTGAAAACATTATTTCAGATGTTTTTCATTCATTCATAATGTTGATTATTGCCGGGTTACACCCAATGTGCTTCTTGATACAGATAATTGGACATTTAATGGACAGATGTTGTCAGCGCCGTCTGAATCCCAATTGAATATGCAACAAATCAGAGAATATTCTGCAAAAACTATTAGCTCTGTTTTAATAAACCATCGTTAATATCATTGATTTTACCTTGAAGAATGGAGAGTAAGTAATTTCATAATGACTTTATTTGTTGTAATTTGTATTAATTATGAAAATTAATACTTAAAGTAACGAATTTGAATAATTTTCGTGAAAATATGTGCATATCAAGCTCTATCGTAGTTTTTAATCTCTGTCAGAAGAATTATGAACAGAAAGTCGACATTATCTTAAGAAAATAGGCTGCGAGTGTTGTTTTTTGCAATGCTAGTCAGATCTTAATGCATATCCACATTAGAGAAAAGTTTTTGTTTCTTTACATTTCCTTTGAGTTTCATTAAAAATTAATATCATTACATCGCTATGATTATGACCTTCTTTGGTAAATTTAAAACAAGTATTTTTTTTATGAAAGAACGCAAGTTCATCTATATTAAATGCATAAAATGATGAAGTTCAAAATTGAGTATAATATTCTAACATTATAGAAAATTCAGGGTATTGTTGAAGTCTTTAATATAAAGTAATTATAATAAAAACTACTAAAATTAATTTATAAAATTTTATTTTAAATATTATTTTAAATGGTTTTTATTGTAATATTGTGAAATTCACTCGTTTATAATTGTAAGTACATGTATCAATCTCCGTCATTTATTTTCACCAAATTATAAAAATTTCGCCAAACGCTTTTTGGATTGCTACATTTGAACAAGAAATGACTGATAGAATAGTGCCAGTTTTCATGGTAAATGGTATTTTACATAAGAACCTTATTGTACACATGCTTAATTCAGAATATTTTTTTCTGTTCCATCATTTCTAGTTTAGTCCTGATGTGACAAAAGTTTATGGGTAATGAGTATAATACTCATTAAATCTGTTGGGGCTCAAAGTCTTCAGGTTGACGTAGTGTGGACGATACGAAAGGGCAGAGCTAGCCCTGGTACCGTTCTCTTGACTTCGTCGAGGTTCAAAACTGTCAATCGCCAATAACCCTTTGCGTGATAGTATACGTATCTTTTTCTTGTGTTTCTTTTCTGAGATTCTCTTTCCTTAATTCGACTTCTTGTCTATGTATAAAAATTATGAAGAAGTGTACATTCTTTGGTTTTAATCGTGGAGAACAATATCTTAATGCTGGGATGAAATCCAGGCATTTTTTAAGTTATCCGATATTTATATTTGCTGATGACATTTAGGTGAAGTATACATAAGAACACATACACTGAGACATAGAAGCAAGCATCAGTCACAGCAAGCAGATGCTAAAGCAAACAACACAAGGGCAGCGTTAGTCGGATATGGAACCTAAATATCTCTTTATCCAAGAAACTCTGTCCTATTAAAATAATTTTAATCTTCCAAAATTTTCTAAAGATCATATGAATTGGAATCTGTATATTGATAGGTTATATCATTCCCGTTTCACATAATTTGACGTGATGTTACATCATATGGCATGATATATTACTGACGAATTAAAAAAGGACGACTTTATGACTAAAGACGTTCTTTTTCATTTATTTACCATTAGGGGGTTATTTAATAATAGCTTTAGAGTTACTGCAACTCCTTAAAAAACGTTTAGGTCAAAAATAAGTTGAAATTTCTCTCCAGACAATTTAATATTTATAAATACTTTTTTTTGTCCTTATTTTCCGAGCTTCTTACGCTCGTAAAAATATGTTATTGGACTTTATAAAACTCTGTCCTATTTAAAATTATTTAAATAGAGCATAATTTCTTGGATGGTAAGAGATTTTGATTCTTTCTGACTCCGCAGCGCTTGTTTTGTCTGTTTTAGTTTCTTGCTTTCCATGATGCTTGCTCGAATGTCTTCTTCTTGAGGGCTTATTTTAAAGGCTTGGTCCCATTGCTCTCGCTGGATGAAATGTACGATTGCTGTTTTTTTTTCAACCTCCGATTGGCTATAATAAAAAGACGGGTGAATATAAAAAATAATTTTATCACCAAAAGTAATGTACAACGAAGCTTACTTCTCTACATAATCACCTTGACGATTGAGGCATTTGTCATATATGTGAACAAGCTTTGCAATACTTTCATAATGCTTTGCGCATGTGAATTGAGGTGAGTTGTGACCAGTTCTTTGAGCTCCTGTCATTTTGGAAGCTCTACCCCCAGCTACTTCTTCAATTCAGGAAAAAGATGAAAGTCACTTGGCGCTAGGTCGGGGCCATATGATGGATGTTTGAAAATGTCCCATTTAAATTGCTCAAAAAGTCATTTGGTTGAGGAAGCAGTTCAGCTATCTTTAAACTTTCGACACCATTCACGAACAACACCAACACTCATAAAGCTGTCTCCATACACTCGACTCATTCTTCGATGAATTTCCGCTGCACAATTTCCTTCTGCATGCAAGAAACGAATAAGACTTCGAAATTCACACTTGGCGGGAGAATCAATACAAGCAGCCATATTTACGTGACTGTAGTTCAACAGGAAAGTGTGTGTTGGCAATGACAAAGCGTATATAGGGGGAGATGCGCAGTAGCCTACTGCGCACACGAGCTAGCTGCCGCATTCCTGGTCTTCATAGTGTGCGAGTTTTTCCTGAGTTGAAGTGGCTTGGGGGTCAGCGCTACCAAACTGACCAGGAGCTCATAGAAACGGTCACAACTCACCTCAATTCATTGGCGGCAACATTTTATGAAGAAGGTATTGCAAAGCTCGTTCACAGATATGACAAATGCCTCAATCGTCAAGGTGATTATGTAGAGAAGTAACCTTTGTTGTTCATTACTTTTGGTAATAAAATTATTTTTTTATATTCACCCGTCTTTTTATTATAGCCAATCGGAGGTTGAAAAAAAACCCAGCCCTCATATCTTAATTTAATTTTTTTGATTGTTCATGTTATAATTCCAGTGCGTTACGACCACAAAGTAATGTGAACAACCAGTGTGCTAAGATTGCTTATGCCTAGAGATAGCTTTGTTACCTTTTTCAAAAGTAGATGAGAAGTATTTGGATATAGTATATATAAAGTAGTTGAATAAAGAAGATGTATCTCAAATAGCACTCTTTATTTTTACTGTGGAGTTTGGAATTAATGTCCTCCCCAATAACAAAAATTGCTTCGCATTAACAATTTATTAACTGTGCACTTAAAAGCAACACGAGGGGTACTGGCGACGGATCTCGTATTTTTGAATCTCTGTTAAGAGACGAGGACGATACATGAGCTGTCACCTCCCTCTCTAAACTTCCCCACCACGTCTTGAGAGGACATGGAGCCCTTACAAATATTTTAATTTAGGAGGAATCCTTCTATTCTGAATTATATGTAATTTGTTTTATATTCATGAAGCTCCCGAGTGTTGGGAGCTCTTTTCTCGGAGACTTTAGCTCTTAAATTTTGTTGGTAAACAAAATTGGTACCGGTTTCGTCGGATATTTTGCCAATAGCTTTCGTGTTGTTTCTAAATGTGGTGTGAATAAAACAACTAATTAATAAATCTATCATTTCTATTATTTTCAGTGAAGTGAGCCGTTGTTCATTTCCTGAAGTTAATAATGCAATTATGTTTAAAACTGAAGTGAATTGAATGGTTTCTGAAGTACAATATATTTTTGTGGAGGTGTTCTACGTGATAGTATTTGTGTAATAACTGAAGTGTTCGTTGAAAGTGATATTGAGGAAGTAAAGAGAGAAGTTCATGTTATATTGTGTTAACACAGGTTACACCCATATTTTATTATTACGAGTCTTTATTTCAATATTTTTTTAAATGAGATAAGAATGTAATGGAGTTACTATGTAAAACAACGAATCC
>BMAW01011328.1:61070-91589 GCA_019974015.1 Nephila pilipes
AAATGAGATAAGAATGTAATGGAGTTACTATGTAAAACAACGAATCCGTTTTTACTTCAATATAATTTTTTTTTCAATCGAAAATTTATTAGAAAATCAGGCTAAAGTTTTTCAAGTTCCATTAGATTTTAGCTTAATAAACTAGTTTAAATTCAGTGCGAAGAAAAGCGTGTTTTAATTCTAAAAATTTCACAATGCTTTTATTTTTGATTTTATTATTTGCTTGTTATTTTATAAGCGAAAGCTCCCTTAAAGCAAATTTAAAACTATCTGGTATTCATGCGTCAAAAATATACAGGGTCCATCCGAACAGATCATTCAAATTTAAAGGAGAGATTAGAAATAAGAAATATGTGTGCAAAAGAACCCATGACATTGTAGAGGATAGTGTATTTCCACAATTTCAGTCTCTGTCAAGTAAGTGCAATTCACAAGTCAATTTGTCGACATGTGCGTTGCACCTTTGACAGGAACTTTGAATCGTATTATCCGTCTCGTCTGTCATCTGAAATGTTACTCGAATCACAAATCTAAATTTAAACTTATGTTCAAACAGAGATAATGTAATTAAAATAGTCAATTGTTTTGAAAATAGAACTCATTACTTCTCTTATAAGGATAATGCTCCCAACCAGTTTCAAAGCCCTTGTTTTGATTATTAACAACTTCTATAAAATAGTAAAAGAATACACCTACCTGAATACTATGAGAGTACAGCCTATAAAAATCCAATCAATCGACACCGATGTATCCTAATGTCATCAAATCAACTGAAAGTGCAAGAAGACTTTCGAGCCTATCACAGTATAACTCTTTCTATTACTATACCTTGTTATCCCTCAATTCATTTCTCTGTTGCTTTTACACTACTTTATTAATCTGTTCATTCTACATCTAAAGTTTAACTTAATTTGCATAAACATGTTCCATTTGGTTGAAAAGAAGTTGGAAAACTTAAATATAATGTTAGAAAGAAACCTAATACATTAGTTAACTTAAAATTCGTGAATAGCTTATTACAAAATCATAGGTGACTTTTGTGATACCTTATTTACTACCAACCCGTGTCCCCCCCCCCCCCCCCATGAAATACTTCACATTTCTTTAGACTGTGTTCCTGAGTTTTCTGAGCAAAGAAAAATTCAGGAACATGTTTATGCACAGGACATATTTATTTGCTGTTATTCGACGATAAATGTGGTTCTAGCATGTTATACAAGTGACGGGAATGTTTGGCTCAAAAGAAATATGGAGCGTAATTAATTGTTAGGGGTGATTAAATATCTTGTCCGCCATGATTATTCTGTGACGCATTGGTGTCATGTCGTTCTTAATATTAACAGCTGTCGAAACTCAGTAAATAATTAGTCAGTAATGATCAGCTCCAAAAGGTTAAATCTTTATTCAGATTTAGAATAAGTGCTATCGAAATTAAATAACTAATGAGAATGTTATCTTCCACATGTCCTTGACAAAATGTTCTAATTAAATCTTTTACTTATCTTGATAGTAGAAATCCGATTCCGATATATTTATAATTATTGGATTCTAATAAGATTACACTCTTAGAATATCTTCTCACACTTTCCTGTATCCATATCGTTTGCTCATGAATCTCTCACTAATTCATCTGTCTCCCATTATCTCACTCTGATACGCCCAGATGATTTCCTATTTATTAATTTCCGATGCATTATTTTCCTTCTTATAAAATAAGGCTAATTTATGTATGTTACGGTTCTTTTACAAGACGAGGTTCTGAATTCAAATAACTTAAAAAAGTAGCTAAAGGGAATTTTATGTGAGAACCTTTTGTAACCGGATTGATCTCCAACAGATTTCATTGTCTAGAGTGCAATGGAAAATTTGGCGTACAAGACTTCACTTTCTTGTTATATGAAGCTTGTTGCACGCATATAAGTTACTGCTTGCAAATCCGGGCATTTTTCAGTATGTCCAGTGGTCCATGAAAGGATATTGTCAGTCTTGAATTGCATGAAATGGGTAGAATTTTGAGTACCTTTTACAACAGTGAACTAGAGTCAAAAATAAATGCTTTTTCGACACCATTCCTAGTTCTGTTTTCTTTCCGTCACCTACGAGCGAACTTTGAATTATCGCTTAGTATCTGCACCCACATTTCCTATGTGAGATCATCTTTGTTTGCTATTCTCTAATTCCATAAAATTTGAAAGAATAGTTCCAATGCACCCTATATAAGTTTATTATGATTTGGGTTGAATAGATCTATTATAGAGAAAGAAATGGTAAAATTCATCAATTCCTTCTGATCAATAATACGTTTTTACTTAAGACTTAAAAGTACTAATGCTATTTCGCATTTCATACTTGGACCAAAGCCAGAGAAATGTAATTTATATTATGATTAGACTTGTGAATTTCATAAATTATTTCTAAAAGACAAATTCCCGTAATATTTTTCTATGATATATCCCCTTTGACAAAGATGATTCTTAAAAAGTAATGGAAACATGAGATATTATACTTCCAAACAAGAACTAACGTTGTTATTATTGATGGTGGATTCCTTATTTTCTGAATAATTCATAAGTACATTTGTGAAAGTCCTTTGATTTACAGATAATCAAAGATATAAATAAAGAAGGAAAACATATTCCAACGAAGTGTAAAACAACTAAATATTAAAAAATCTTCAGAAAGTTTATGTCATAAATACAAGTTGTTTTTTAACATATATCATATTTAAAAAAAATTGAAATTCTACTTTATTATTAGCGAAGCTCATGTCGAAGTTACATTTTTGAGGACTGTAACATACATTACTACTAAAATTTAAATTCTTCATCATAAATGTCAAGCAATAAAGTCTATTTTTTTAATACACTTAAGTGTTTTTCAAGTGTGTTTTCCAGAATAAATCATATGATATCACAATATGTTTATCTTTAAACCAATAACACCCATATTTCTTACTTCTTTTTTAGATCTATTAAAAATCTTTCAAAATGCAAATATTCTCCATTACCAAAACGATACCAACTATAGCAACAAATGAATCATAACAAAGATTTAGCAATAAAAAATAATTATCATTCAAATCTTAAAATTAAAGCAAACGATAAAATATTAAAATAATCAATAAAAATCACAGGCGGATGATAATAAAATTAAATCATATCACTTAAATTATTTTTTGCTGTGTGATATAAAAGTCAAACAGACACGAAGCCAAACTTGGTGTCAAAACAATAAATCAAAGAGGGCGTCTTAAAAATATTAAACAGCGGTTTTTGTTGAAAAACACCTGTAATATAAATTCCTATAATATCTTTTACAAAAACGTACCTATCGAATGCTAGAATATTAAACGAACTTAAATTCAAATGGATAAAATTGGGTATTTTTAAATTAGGTGTGTGATCTGGAGAAGTTGATGCATTTTTAAAGTTATTCTTTTATTTAAAATTTTAGAAACCTCACGAGCTAGAATTTTGCATCACATTTCTAAAAGAGCATTTTCCCTTATTTTCTTAAATGAGTAAATAAATGAACGAAACCTTTCATGACTTGTTACTAAAGAATTAGACAAAGTTATAAAGTATTACTTGTTACAAAAAACCTCTACTTTTCCCATTTGTATCTTCTTTTCCAATTTATTGTGGTTTCAAAATCGTTTGGCCAAGAAATTGTTTGAAGTTCTAGAAACAAAAATGGTGGTTTCACAACTATCATAAAATCTGAATAATTTGATTTTTCAGTCATTTCTTGAATTTCTGATTATATATAAATTAATATAATATAAGGGGAGGGGCAAGGTAACAACATCAGTTAAAAATATTTATTTACTCATGTGCGTTTTACTTGAACGAATTAGAATTTTAAGGGAATTTTTCATTATTGCAACATATTTTGGAAAATTAAGTTCATTTTTAGAGAAAGTAAACATGAAGGTGATAGACTTCATAGTTAATTTAAAAATATATAATTGTATGAAATTTGCTTTAATTATTTTTGTTACATTATTTTATCTTACTTATTAACGTATTAAAGAATTAAGCAAAAATAATGTGTAATAATTCAATTTTAAAGTTATTGCATGCAGACTAATTGTGTTAACATGATGTGAGTGTAACTAATTATACGAGAACTTGTTCCAAATTATAAATAATTATTCAAATTATCCCATATAGTTGGTTAACTATTAATGCTATAATACAAGAATATTGCTGTTTGAATACTCATTAGGAACGTGGGGATTATTGGGAAAGGATGTTGTAACTTTGAACCTTAGTCAAGTGATGATGATGAACTTGAGGTGAAACCTCACCACCACACTAATGTGAAGACTTGGCCTCGACAAATTTAACGTGTGTCAGTCCCGTTACATTGCGGATCTTTCGTAGCATCATGACTCGAACCTACAACTAGACGGAAACAACGCCGGTAGAAAGTTTGCATATATGACCTCTTGGCTACCGTGATACTCGGGTTTGGAATAAGAAATCGTATGTTAGGAAAATAAAAATAAGAATGAGGTTACTATTGTATTGTCCATTGATCATTTTTTCTTTTTCTAAGTAGTACGTATGATTTCGGAAATCACTTCCATAATTTTTCCAACCACTGAGTTCGTCTTTGCTTCCTTTGGAGTGGAGTTTTGTTTGTTTGTTTTGATTGTTGCTTGGCTTTTCTGGTGTGTAATGACGTCTCCGAGTCTCATCAACGGTGGTAACTTCCATTGATGGTAAAGGTACCTATAAAAAGTATCCAAGAATCAGGGTCACATTTGTTTTGGAACTGTATAACAGATGGCAGCAGACAGTGATAACACCATCTTGCCTTAGAAATGTCATCTGTCATCAAAAACAGATATCTTTTTTAATCCTCATCGTAGTTATCCTTCCCTCCACACCACGTGTTGTGAGGATTAGGATGAAGTTTCCTTTGACGCTCAGCAACTCCGGTTATTCCACACTTTGGATCTTTGGTGAAATCAGGATTCGAACTTGCAACCTGACCACTATCTAAAAGACTAGGTATCCCTGGCTCTTTCAAAATATTGGGTATAAACACTTTTTTTTGAAAAAATTGGATCACCTCAAAGGGAAAAATCTTGTGAACAAAAGGATTTGATACATGTATGGTTTGACAATCACAATATCAACATTTTTTCTTCTTCTAGAACAGTGTTATTTCTTATGTCCGTAAAGACTAAATGTCAAAACAACCTTCAGCATTTTTTTTCATTCTATTATTAAAAGTGCTTCTCATTTTTTAGAGAAGGGAGTGAGGAAGAAGAAAGTTATTCAGACTTGCTAGATTTTCTTTTTGTCTGCGTCAGAAACATGCAATTAATCAAAAAGTAAAAAAATGCCTTGAAATAACGTAAATGATTGGATATGCTCTCTAATAAAGAGTGATAAATATGTTTCTTAGATGAGGTATGGGATAAAAGAATAGAAAGAAATGAAAGAAGTCCTAGAAATTTTATTTGTTCAGATCTTATTTGCTCCACCGGTTACGATCCGAGTACATTAATCTGGTATTCAGGAACTGTAAATGAACTACACATAAATTAAATTAAGTGACACATTCAGATGTTTCTGTTTGATTTAATAATAGTTAGAAAATCTAGAGCGGTGAAAAATTAATTTTTCAATCTGCATTCTGAATTGAGAAATCCATTATACTCTAAGTTCAGAAGAATAATTAAGAAGAACGGAACTGAAATGTTTTAGTATAAATTTATTTTAATATAATTTATCTTAAGAATAAATGCGATGAATAAGCGGATTTAAATGGCTTCATTTATAAGATATCTTATTTTTATAAAAATTTAACCGACATAACATAAAAGGACATTAGAAATAATCTTTTATGAATAACAGTGAAAACATTTTGGAATCAGAAAGAAAGAAGTACATAGGTACGTTTATCAATTGTAATTTAAACGGATCTTTTGTTGATTATTTTTATTATTGCTCTGATTGATAAATGTATTGTAATAAAAACAATTTTCATTGAATTTCAGTTTTTTCTGATTTTGATACTGAATATTAAATCAGAATTTTTCTATTTTCTAGTATAGTGTTATCTTCTAATATATAAATTCTTCTTTAGAAAAATCAGAGTCTTTTATATTGAATCAATCCCTTAATATTTTTTGCCAGTTTCTTTCAATCTTTACAAATCAGGCAATTGAAATTAATTCTTTTATTTATGGTAAGCTATTAACCGCTGAATTATTTAAGTGGTTTAATTTATTTTAATGTTTCTGTGCTTCTATTTTCCCTATAAAAATTTTATTACTTATATAACAAGAAATAATAGCCTCAGACTTTTGGAATCTCGTAATTTAAATATCTCCAAGATCTGTATGAAAATAATATTAATACATCACTAGTAATCTTTTTAACTCAAATTTATAGTTTGTCGTTATTCTTTCTATTACGTGTTACGTTTTACATACGTGTAAACAGCTCAAATAAATTTTACTTTATGTACATTCAGTAAGATATATGTCAAAGTGTAGGGTACGTTCCTAGAAGACAAAACGATAAGTCAAACAACATTAACAAGACCAAATTAACACATAGTAAATAGGGAACACTTTGTAATGGTTTTTGGTCGGAAGGAAGACTCGACATTTCTAAAACACTCAATTTATTTACAACACAAGTTTGACCAACCCAAGTTATGATAAGCCCCCAATTAATAAATATGAGGACAATTGACGAAGTATGAGAGATATGAGAAGACTTTAAATACTTCAGTACACTTACTAAATTTAAGAGCTCTGAATTCTTAGCTATCTAATCTAGTTTCGATCGTCACCTTAAGTAATACAAATATCAGTATAAATAATTATACTTCAAGTCCATCCTATCTCTCCTCTCCTCTCCTTCTTGAAAGCTTATACTATTATATATCTTAATTTGCATGATCTCGTTCTCTTCTTCGGAGGATGCTTTCTAATAAAATAATTTCTTAAGGCCGAAAATTCCCTAGAGGACTGTTGTGACAAGATCGTGGATAGACCCGTCTGTGACTCAAAATAAATTAACAATTTAAGTTATTTTATTTAATTTTGCATAATACAGTATGCACATATCTGAAATAACGCGTAACTATGTATACAAATATAATTATTGTATAAGTAAAATCAAACTCTTCTATCTTAATATAAGAATTTGAAGAGAATTTTTGACAAAGAGCATTTGGATCATTATTTGTAAGACTTAGTCCGCTTGGCCAAAGTGATTAATGATTCTAGCACTTCGAAAAATAAACTTGATTCTTTAAAATTTGTATTATCATCTACAGACTCACAGAACATGCTAAAGCGATATTAAACACACATAAAACATTTAGAATAGATAAGGTGAAATGATTTCACTACGGTAACACACGTACGCTCAACATTCAAGAGCCAGAAAACTTCTGACAGCTCGCCTTCTGCCACTCTTCAAGAGATTCCTTTTGTCCAATGGTAGGATGGAACATTTTGAAGATGTTTCTATCCAAAAACCAGTTACGCCGCTTGTCAGCACAGTATCCAGAGGCGGCTTTTGTGCCATCTATCCTAGGTAATCCAGTTAGGTGATGAAGTCTTTTGCAACCGACTAACCTCTCCTTCTCGATGTATATTAATGTATATAAATAATTTTGTGCTATATCATGTAAAGCACATAAAGCTAAGATTTATTAGAGGGTAACACAACAATGCTAATGATTGAACATATAGTTTCTTCTAGAAGACAATGAAATGAAATCAGCTATTGCACGTGCTGCGAAATATGGCGCTAAGACTCCAGCTTGAATGAAGAGGCTTTTGGATGTCTTGATTGTTAACCCCGTGTGTCCTTTACACGTGCCAAAATTGATTTGGTGTAGCAGAGAAAGGTTGTATCTTTGCGATGTCGCTTCCGCATCATCGACCAGATGTATGAGTGAAGTGTCGAATCTGGAAAACAGAGCTGTGCCAAGAGACAACATGTAATCTGGTGAGGCGAAGAGTCTTTGCATTGTGTGTGCTACGTCTTCTGTGCTATTGTGAGCATTTCCATGTTCAAATGTGGTTAGAAAACATGAACCAGGAAGGACAACAGGTTACAAATCCCTCAAAGACTATATATGATGGCGATAACTGGGTGAAGGGAGTACAGAATGCAATCACCACCTGAAGTCATAATGACGGGTGCAGGATTAGTATGAGAGAAAAGGCAACATAGCAGCCTTGCTTCAAATGTCCTTGGACTTATCTGACCATCTGAATTTTCAGTCAGAAACATGAGTTGTCTGAAGACAACTTTGACATTCGATTGTGCTATCATACGTTCGACCCCATACGAAATTACTTGCGGTTTGAGACAAAATAAACTTCAGCAACAGAGACCTTGCGCGACATTTTCACTGTGCTGCAAAGCGACATCAGTAATTTGTGGACTATAGTTCGCAACTGTACTGTTGTATTAGTATGATAAAAAGCCTTCTATGTGTCAAACGATATATATCTTGCAGATATCTATCACGTAGTAATTGCAAAGGCAGGGTAGCGTCGATTCCTCTGTTAATCGTTCCCTCCTCCATCTAAAGAATTACAGGCCACCGATCTGGCTGGATTGCTGAACAAAATCATGACTTTCTCGAAAGGATAAAGTCCGCGTTCTACAGAACAATTAGATTCTCGTCGAACTCAGAATGAGCTCAAATAAGGCTTGTATTCTTCTCCGGTTATAATAGAGCTACTCGACATCGACAACCTTTGCAAGCAGAATCCAAAGACTAAGAAATCTGTTCTCTCCATTATAAGCGTTCGTTAGAGTCTAAGGAGGACTTATGATATATTCGATGCTACTTGATTACTATTGTGTATACTAATCCTTCACGACATGATGAAATTCCACTCAGTTTGGATGTTCTTTTGATGTTGTTTTTGGGTGGCGAGCAGTCTATCTATATCAAAATCTCGAAATGTAATGTAATGAAGCATTGAAATATTAGGATATTTTAAACACAAATAACCACTTTCTCATTAACCTTTCTTAGCATATCAGATAAGACATAATAAGATGTGGGATTAAAAAGGCATCATATAATTCGCATTTACATTTTGAAAACAATTTTAGTAAGAGTAATTCAGGTTTGATCACATGAATTTTAGTATTGACCAATGCTTAGAGAATCAGAACAAGTGAAAAGTCTACCTACGATTTTGTTTACTATTTAACATCTATTTTAATGCATAAGTTGCTCAAATGAAATGGATAAGTTGGGAAAGATGAATACCTCTTTGTGAAGATTTGAAATTAACGTGTAAAATGTATTTGTTCCATCGTTTCGGCAAAAAGATTAATAGTGCAGACTTATCAGGTTATTTTTGAAGGAATCTAAACTGTTTCCTTCAAAAATATCTAAACAATGTTACAAAAATGATATTAAGAAATCGGGTTGTATGTTGGGCAGTTCCAACTCTTTCCAGGAGAATTTGTGTGTGATTTGATTTTCATGGTGGAGCTGCGTGGTCAAGCGTTATCATGAAGAGATCACTTGCTAGAAGACCAGAGCCTTTTACCATTGGATTGCTTGTGAAGTTTCGTGAGTGCTGTAATGTGTGCTGGTGAAATGTACATGGTCTATGATGTTATTCAAACTAAGATGTAATCTGATCTCGATGTTTGGAAAAAATGGAAGGAGGGGAGATATAACTGAAAGGAAGAGAGTAGAAGAGAGAATGATCATTAGGTTATCTTGGTTTGGCATGTGTTTTATCAAGACAGTAAGCCTATGTGAAAACAAGGATCACTGGAGTGCCTCGTGTGAGTGATACACTTGAAGAAGGTAAGACTATAAGGTGTCGAAGTTTCGCAAAGTACTGCAGTACTGTGCAGAGAATGAGCTTTTTGTGCAAAATCATCAAAAGCGGTCAATAATGTCTTAGAAATAACATTTCTTACCTTGCAGCCTGCATTGTTTTTGACCTTTTCAGTGGAGGAGATGTGTATTCTACTCCCCATACTCATTCCTCTTTTATTCGGTGAATTGGTATTAACTATCATCATCCAGAAAATGTTTTCTACAAATCCGACTATTAAACAGTTAAAATGTTGCATCTCGTGACCAGGATAAAGTGTTTCAGAATCCACTGCAGAAATAATTTACTACTTCAGATGTGGAAGATTGTGTGTACCGTTCCTTTACCACCTAGTGCTGTATAGATGTCGCGGTCTCTTCGATTTCTTTCAGTTCATAAACTGCAGCAATGGAATTTTTGCGATTACGGTGTTTGCTTACTTTCGTCTGGGCAGATCCAATATTGATATCTTTCCTTTACAAAGTTTTTTGCATCATTTATTCACAGTTGTTCGTCCTGAAGGAGATGCTCACTGTAAATAACCAATTGACGATAATATACATATGCTCAAGCCTTTGCCTAAAATCTACTACTGCTTGTTTTGTTTCGAACGATTCTATCTTCAACCGAGTTAACTTAATCCACATGAAAGTTTATTGTTTATATACAAAACGATATACTTCTCTTGGATATTCTCTTATAACCCTGAATAGGTGGCCTTGATATCGTTGCTGTACTTGACTATCACACTTGTCCACCTTTCATTTGGACAATCTAATATACAGGTATTTAAAATAATGATTTGAAAATAATTCAGTTGATTCCCACTATTTGGAATGTGTTTTGTAATTAATAATCGAAATATATCGAATATCACTTGGTTATAATCCAAAGAATATTTAAGTCTGCAGGCCCAAAATGCTGGGTTGGTTTGGTTTTCCTATCAATGATCATACATACAATGAGGTCTCTCTCTCTCTCTTTGTGCACACACACAACACAAACAACACCACCACCAACAACAATATATATACTATATATATATATATATTCTTGTTACGCTGACTGTGATTGATTCGTAAATTTTAGCAATATGAGATCAAATACATAGTTTGATGTTATTCACCATTTTTTAAGATTTGTGGATACGAAATCTCTCATTGCAGATTATTCAAGAACATTGAAGAATAAAATGCTTTTCTCTCTTACACTGTAATTTAAAGAAACATTTCAATATGTTAACATGTCTGTAGTATTCTAACACAGTGTTTAATAAATATCAACTCAGTCTTTTCATGTACTTATTTTCACATCATTAATCACTCTTTTATTTATTTTATCTTAACTTTTTCAAAATTAATGTATCTATACATCATCATAATGTGTTACTATTTAAATCTTTTTCGATAACGAAATTTTATCCAATAAACACTCTGTAATGTATCAATTACTTTTTTTTCAAAGTTAAGGAACTTGATTAATATTTCCATACAAATTTTATAAAAACAAATCCAGGCGTAGAATCTTAACAAAAAAATTTATTCTAAAGACTTTTTGGAATTAAATATCTCATTGAATTGTGTGTGGGGAGCATGTTTGGATTACTATCGCAATCAAATCCATAATTTACTATTATTTATTTAATTCATCTTAACACCCAAATAAACAAGGCCATAATCGCAACACACACCATCTCTACGACAACTTACAAATCTATAATCTGTAACAAAATGCTATTCTCTAAAACATTCAACACTCGATATGGAAACAATTAACTTTTGCACGATACTGCACCTCGATATCTCATACAAACCTTGCGAAAACAATCAGCAACCTACATATAGTAGCACTGTACCTTTATTCTAAAGACCCATTGGGTTATATGTTAAACAAAGTACTTATTAATCAGCTGGAAAAAGAAGTAGCTACTTTGGTCGCTTAGGCCTAATCGATAAATATAGAGTTGAGACAATGGCATAGGGTTCTCTCAATGTTCTCTTTATTTAACATTACACGTCTGTTGTTTTGAAGAATCGATGAAAGTATGAATATCGATGTTTTTCTCTTGCTTCTCCCAACAATTTTCCTCTTTTGGGTTGAATTTTTCTGTTTAGGGGTCATGTCCTCATTGCTGTCAGAATTTGTTTTTAATAATGGAATACTGAAAAATGCTATTCGTGAAATATTGACAATTTGTTTTTGTGATGTGTTTGTGTGGGGGGGAGTTGTTTAAGAAAGGTTTGACGGTAAATCATTAGACACTTTTGAAGTGTTACTTTGGAATATTAAAGCAAAATTGATCGATTATTAGCTAAGTTTTTAAATAGAATACTGTTCTTTAAAATTCCAGTTAAGCTTTACTGTCTTTATGTTGTGTCCAAAATACGATTGTAAGGCGGTTATGAAAGATTGGTGAGTCAATAATAAGTTTAATAGCTCCCTTTTTCAAAATTTCAGTCCCCCCCCCCCGGCCCCCCCCCCCCGGGGGGGGGCCGGGTCGAATAGGTTGTAATATATAAGCGAAGAAATTTCATCACTACATTTGAGACTATTAACCGACTTGTCTGTCTCTTTAAAAATTAGTGAAATCGCAAATCTGAAGTTCAACTTTATTCCAAACTCAGATAAAGTAATTGAAATAGTCACACAAAAACAAATATGTAGTCAATTACTTTTCAAAATTTTACTGATTATTTCTCTAACAAGGGGAATTCTCTTTTCTTCGAATAGTTCACTGTTTATCTCCGCGGATACTAACAACTTTTATAAAATATTTAAGATTATTCTTACCGGGGTGGATACAATACGAATAAATTCACACAGGAAACTATTTTGACCAGACATTGTCGAGTCCACAAAGACACGCAAGTAACTCCCGCGCAATATTCAAGGCCTTCGTACTTGCAAACTTGCTGTTACTGTAACCTTCCTGTATATCTCTTTTTGAATTCTTTGTTACATTTATACAACTTGGTTACATCTATTTGCTACATTTCTAAAAATTACCTAGTTTGCGTATCTGCATTTCATTTGGTTGGAAAGGAAACGGAAATTTAAGTATAAAATTAGAAAGATTCCTAGATGTTAGTTAGGGGAAGTTTCGCAAACATATCATGCTACACTTTAAATTAGAAATAAAAAGCTTAGTTTTTAACGCTATTTCTTTTATCACATTTATCAAACATTTACTTTTTATGTTAAGATATTTTACACATATTTTTGTGTGACGGATATAATTGTAGGTTATAAAAAATAATTTGCTTTCAACTTTGGAGGAAAGTTGACAATGAATGATGAAGTAAGATATTACCTGACCATAACGTCATGTTTTAATCCCATCAAATACTGTCTTACGAAATAATACATGCTGCTGTATGATTAATTGAACTATACTTTAAAGTTCTCACATAGCGCTGTCGGGACACATAGCGCTGTGACGAAGGCACCTGAAATGGATACGAACTCATTGAATCCTCACAGTCAATGAGTTCGATACCAGTTCAGGTGCCGTCGTCACTATGTGACTATGGATTGAAACCGCCAAATATTTATTAGTGTGGCCTGCTAGTATATGTTTACTATATAGGAAACTTTTACTTCAGTCTAAATTAAAGAATTTATTTAAATTCTACTTAGACAATCACAGAGCAAAACATTACATAAAAGGAGGATAAATCAAAATTAAACAATCATTATCAACCTCATGATTATACAGCCACGATGTCAGTTCTCCAGGGTAATTCCTGTCGGCAAGGCGGTTATGAGTTTCGATTAACACATGAATGGTATAGGTGGTGACATCTAACGAGAGGTTTAGCTACTACCACGTATTAGTACATTGTAATTATTAGTACATTCATTGCTTAATTTGTTAATTATTACTACAATATTTTGTGTAATATTCTGGCCATCAACTTATAGTTTGATTTTCCTGTAATTTTTGAATTTGCTCTAGTCACATTTATAAATCTATTGTGAAGATTGTTTTGTATGCCGCTTTTTTCCATCGCTTCTGCGTCTTTTTGCTTAACGTTTGGCGATGTCAATATAATATATGTCACACAGATTGCAGGGTTATAAGCGTATGTTCAAACGAAATTGAAGAAAAGTATTCCTGGATGAAAAATATATATATACTGTGCGTAATATAAAATATTCATAGCATTCATTAAATGAAATAATTTTTTTATGTAATTAAAAGGAGAGGCTTGAATTATTAAGTGATTATCACAATCACATGGATGTTTTTCTCGAAAATCCTATAGCTCTTGAATTAAGAAAGACGCACGCACGCACACACACACACACACACACACACACACATATATATATATAATAGAGTAATATTTTCGAAATGTAATACATATTTTTATAAAACACCAACTAGATCTTTCTTGAAAGATGGCTTTTCTGTTTAAAACGTTCCCCAACAATTGTCAAGGTTTACAAACTTAGCTTTGCTTTAGAAACTATAATGGCAATAGATATTTTTAATTAATAATTTTTCAGGTGTTCCCAAAATCATTGATAGGTTATTCAGATTATATTACACTTTTCTGCTGTCCCCCCTCTCTTCTTTTTCATTTAATCATGGTAATAAATAGATAATGAAAATAATTTTAATTGTGAAGCATGCTCAGCATATTTTAAATTGAAAGTAAGAAATTTAATGAAAAACTATCAAGAAAGTAAAGTATTTTGGTTTGTGTGCTTTGTACCACTGAATCACTTACTTAAAGATTCTTAAACTTTGAAAATTTTAATGATAAACAATTTTAGCCTAATAATTTGATTAATTTTTCTAAGTAAAATTGAAAGAATTCGGATGATTATTTAATTTATATTACCATATTTTTTTTATACTGTTACTCGTTTTTTATTACTATAAAACATTTAATTCACGCACAGAACCCATTTAAAAATACAATGATTAAAATTGATCCAATATCTTAGAAAATAGAAGTATGTTAAATAGCATACATCTATCATTTTTGAAAGAAACATCATTCAATACCAAATTTATATTAAATTTAAGCAAAAAATTTTATTTTATTTTTCATTATCTCATTTCCATCCTAACTATTTGCAACAAACTTCACATCCAAAAACTATTCCGACAATTTTATGTCTGCAACACCATAAAAGCGGAAACACATGAAAAATTTACAAACATTCGAAGAGAGCCACAATGCTAACTCTTTTATGACGTTTTATTGCCAAGTTAGCTTTTACGACGTTCATTTATATTAAACTATAGGGAAAACGAATTTCCCAAGAACTCAACTACCTTTTCTTTTTATATTCATTCGGAAGCGTGAAAACCCATAAAAAACTCACGACCCTTATGAATGAATCTCTTGGAGTTAATTCCGTATCAGGTCGTAATTTTATTTAGCAAAAATCGATTCATACATCCGTCATTTAATCGATATCTAGAGCGCGGAGTTGGTACTGTCTTTAATTTATAGACATATACTGAGGAGGGATACATAAATGAATCTGAACACCTGCAAAAAGAGAGATTATTTAATAAAAGTTTTTCTTCTGTTTAGTCTCCAGCGTTTACTTTATTTCTTTTGCTTTTTTTATTTGACATAATCGAAATAATAATCTGTTTTTCATCAAGACAGCAGGTGATAAAATAGAAGAAAGTTGGAAAGAGAATGAATATAGCGTTGATGCATTTCATTAGGATTTAATAAAATGAGTTTTTTTTTGTGTTGTGTTTCTATTTTTATTATTATACTAGCTGCTTTACTCACAAAATAAAACTCAACGAAATTTTTATGAGAGTAATTTAGTATAATTTTTTAAATGGAAATAAGCAGAATGAATAAATAAAATGATCTCCGAAAAAATATTTCAAGAATAATAAGCTTTCAACACAGATCATGATAATAATTGACTTACCATTCACCAGAATTATGCGTAGTGAAGACAAAATCCACCCTATCGGTCACTTTGAAATTAATTTTTTTAAAAAAAATCTGAAATAAATCTCGGAAGAAAATAACGCCTTGATGTTCATATCATCACCCATAGTTTGAAATTCCATGTCTGTGTCTTCCGCATCCGCGGGGCACACACAAAAACAGATATATATATATATATATATATATATATATATATATATATATATATATATATATATATATAATGGCCTTGAACAAACACGATTGAGACTCCGTTGTTTTTAATTGATTTCGAAGAATCAAATTGCGTCAAAAACTCGCTAAAATACGCTTTTTTTGAGAAAAGTTTGGAAAATATGGGGAAATAATGAATAGTAGGAGGAAAGGTTGGATAACATCACTACTAATAAATTTTAAAATTTCTTTGGAGGGAATATGCTTATGGTTTCTTTCCTTCATCAGAAAAGCACACAAAAAACTTTTTGGAACAATTCAGTTAACGGAGCGGATTTGATTAACGGACAAACAAACATTCAAATTGGTTATATAAATTACACATACACATGTATGTATGAAGAGAGAGGGAGGAATAATGATATTGAAAGGCTTAGTAGAATTTCTCTAATATCGATGAACGTTGTGCTTCTAGAGATACCATGTTAATAACAGTTATGATTATTAATAACCTATTTAAATAACTATTGTGTAAAAGAGGTAGTAGATTCGTATTGATTGTACAGCTAAAATATAATGTAGCAAAATAGGCACTCGTTTTTCAGTATTAATAAGAATACAGAAAATATTCTTTTAGAAAAATTAAAAATGTGTAACACCATTATTAACCCAAAACTGAAAAATATAGTAGGTGATGATATCAAATTGAATCACTATATTCTAATTACATGCATAATTTCTGAAATTTAAACTATTGAGCTTTTTTCAGAACCTGTTTTACAGCAACTGATTTAATTTAAGAATTAAAACAGATGCTGTCATTAAAGATATTTTCCCTGTTTATTTCTTCAGGAAAGTTAAATTATGGATTATATAGATCACATGATAATAGATGAAGGGATATTTTGGTATTTTACCTGAAATCTGAGTGGCTAGTAGGAAGTATCCTTTTTAGTTCAGAGAGTTGAAAACGCTGATCAAAACAGTTTCGGAAATCACGTGTATATGAATGAATAAATTTGATTTTATTCATCCCATTTTTAAGATTCTTGGATGCGAAAGTTCTTATTACACATGCATTCAAGGGTATTGAAAAATAAGCATAGCAACCTCTCTTATAACACGATTAAAACATATACACATAAATTGTTTCTTAGAAAATTTCTTTGTGTAAAATCCTATTTAAGGCTACGCCTTAGAGACGAAAAACAGAATGGTGCCAAATACTGCTAAAAGGGTTGTATTATTACTTCTATAGTAGGGTGCCAACATTCAAAGGGTTTCCAATCTAGTGCATCTATTGCGCTTTTTTGGAGCCATTTTGCTTTTCATTGCCAAGGTGAGAATTAAATATTATCCAACGTTCCTTTGTAGAATAAAAATGTATATTCCAATTGGCTTAAAAAATTGTGGCAATACAGATCTGGAAACTTATATCGATAATATAAATGGTTGTTTTAATTGAAATGGATAAGTTCAATACATATATTTTTAAAAAGTTATAATAAAAATTCAAATAAATAAACTGAATCTGAGAAATCAAGTTAACAGGAGTTTTGGATGAATTTGGATTAAATGTTAATAATTATATGCAGATTAGTTATCAATAAATTGTTTAAACTGTATTCTAATCGGAGGGATTTATGTATTTACATAACATTCCACTGTTTTTTTTAATTTTAAAATATGTATTATAAAATATATATATATATATATATATATATATATATATATATGTTAACTGTTTAAAATATATATTAAAAAATATCTCTCTGTTAGGAATATCTGGAAAATTCGTTAAAATTCTGGAAAATTCGTTCTGTTAAAATTTTTCCCAAGAAAATTCATCTTCTTGGAATGAATCTTTTACATTTCGAACAAGATAAATTTTTAATTTGATTTTTAAATTTTTTTAATGATCTCTAGGGTTTAACATTCGAATTCAATTAAATAAGTAAATAATATTCAATTTTCTACATTTGTAATTAAAATAATTTTGAGACAAATTGTTAGAATTGTTAAGGGTTGCAAATATTTTTGGAAATAAGTGAGTATAACTGTTACTTGAGATAAAATCATACGCGCGTAGAATTTAGGTCTGGTAATCTTCTAAATGTACTAAAATATTTCTATATTCGGTGAAATTTTTTTTCAATTTTTGATCAGTTAAAATATTATTTTATTTCCGAAAATAATGTGACCTTTACATTTATAGTTTTAGTAAGTCACAAGATTGGTTCTAATAGATAGCAAATAATGTAATGCAATCTTTAAATATTAAAAAAATTCTTTTCTTCTAGAATCAGACAGAAAGGCATAGAAAGTTGATTCTATACATAAATTTGTAATATATTTTGCTGTGCACCATAATACATATCGAGAAAGATCATGCCAATCCATCTGTTTGAAAGGATCAGGAAGTATTGAAACGCGAGTATTTACACACATGTTCTTATATGTCTGTTACATGTTTTTGTGTGTGTTGCTCATTATATATGTTGCACAGAAAGATATTATTTATCAAATATCCTGATTTTTATTTTTTTCTCTTTCATCAATTTAATTTCAAATTTTTTATGGTCATTTCATCAACTCAGAGTTCATCAATTGATACATCCAAAGGATTATGATGTATTGCCCGTCTTGAAATATCATATTTCAATGACTGATGATAGAAGCCTATATTTTGTGTATTAAGCAAATATTAACTATTTTTTATTGCATTAAATTAAGTTGTTCCTTTCACTAACAAGAATCGCGAACTCATCTATGAAAAGATTCGCTATATAATTCAATTCTGTGTATTTCAGCTGCACATATGTTATTCTGCTCTTGCGTGTGCGTGGCCGAAGGAGCCTAGTGGTCTTGGTCATGGACTCGCGGCCGGCAGTTTCATCGAGTTGTGAGTTCGAGCCTTGATGCCACTAAAGACCCGCCGTGTGGCCGGGGTGGATGCACGTTAAATCTGTCGAAGCTCAAAGTCCTCTCGTTTGTGTAGTGGGGAAATTAGGAAAGTCACCTCAGGTGTCGCCTCCGTAACTTGACCAAAGATCAAAATTGCAAGGTCCATCACCAATAGGCCTCGTGTTGCTTCAAGTGTGACGTTAATAAAACAAATCAATCAATCAATATTGCGTGTGATGTTTACTACATCAACTCAAATTCAAGTTTTATTTGTTTCTGGTCTTTTCACAATCGATCACGATATTCTCAGCATTTGGGACAGGTGTCATCCTGATACGTCAAGGGCTGTTCGTTATATTTTGCCATAAATAAAGAAAATATATTTCTTTAAGAAATTGCAATTTTTTTTCCGTTTCTCATTAGTCGACTCAAATCCTATCAATTTATTAATTCGACGAATTATATTCTGTGTATTTAAGCTGTTCGTATCAATGTTCTTTTGTGTGTCGTTCGTGTCATAAATGAAGATAATTATTTTTCGTAAAATCTAAACATCTTTTTACGAAATAATAATGTTGATCACGCTACAATATTATTTAATTTTTTTTTCCAAATCAGGAACTAGTGAATTCTTTTACAGCTTCCATAAATTAAACTGCCCCCAATTACCATAATTTATCATCATACCTAGTCTTTTATTACCAAAAATTCTCTCCAAAACAAAGGAACTTCCTACCATATACAGTCCCTTTGTACTAGCAAAGTAATTATGATTATTCTAATGCACAGGAAGCCATTCGAAGAGGGTCTTCCTTCGACCTTTGAATATTCTATTCCACGTATGCACGAAGACCTTGCACGCAAGAGAATACGGTTGAAAAGCAATTTTTCCGCATAAACTTGTGTGCCCACTTTGGTTGATTATGAATGAGATATAAGGGAAATCTATCTTCGGAAGATTTATAGAGCAGAACAATATCTAATCAATATAGGGTATAGAAAATATCGAATTCTGAAGTATTTTATGGAATATTTTTAACGAACTCATGAGTTGCAATTGTAATTTCTTTTCTAGTCTATACCTAAAAATGAAATAAGTTATTTCTTATGGATATTGATATTCATTTCTTAACAAACTATAAACTGTTACACCTTCTGCTTGAAGTTTTATGCGGCTGATTACAGTTCGTAAGACACAAAAAATTCATTATTTTCGAGTTGTATTTTTGTACACAACATGTACAATCGAGTACATATTGTACATATTTCGCGTTATGTAGTGTAGGCGGTGCAGAGGAAGCTATAGATCCTGGTGGCACAGATGTGGGGGTGTCAGGGAGTGGAAATTCTTGTCTGTAACATCCTGCTATGGTCTTCGATCAGATAACTGTATAGTCATCACGACTACATGGGTACTTAGTTATACAGAATTTCAAGGCAATTGGACAAGTAGAAGTTGGTAAAAAGAGTTGTAAAATTTGACCTAAGCAAATATACTTATATTTATGTGAAGTAAACTAAAAGCTTGTCTCAAATATTTTATTCAAAATGAGAAAATAAATTTCTCTTTTTTGAATTTCGAAACGGACATGGGTGGTCGCGATCCTCTGTTGACATGCAACAAATGCAATTAGTGCATCCATTTTATTTTTGAATTATTGTCTTATTGTCCTTAAACAATTCATAGACGTAGCGGTTAGCAGGTAACATTTAATTTCTTAAATCTTTTTATTGCAGTAGAGCAACGTTGATATTGTTAATGTTATGTTTCAAAGTTTCACACATACCTTAATTTGTGAGTTATTGTAAAGTCAAGTTTCTTTTATATTTTTTATATAATTTTTCGAATATATATTTTTAAGTGGAATGTTTGTTTTGTTTATTCAAAAAATATTTCAAATTTTCAAATTTCCAATTCCTAGCAGTTTCAGCCTTGTAGAACGTTATTTATTCGTTTCGACGTATTAAAATATAATTAATTTAATTTAATCCAAGAGCAATGCATTAATGATATTATTACATTTCATTTCTATAAGAAATGGGAAATGCAGGGCTCGTAACTGGTGGCAGAACTCCATTTCACGCCACTGATTATATGAATATAGAATGAATTTTTGTTATTTATGTGCGATTTTCATAACCCATTTTAAGGAAAACGGTATTGAAAAATATAAATTCAGCTTACGACCAGTTCGACTTTCAACCTATCGGGTGAAGCGGAACTCGGTTATGAGTCGGAAAAACCCTGTACGTCATGGATGTCAATTGCATTTCTAGTCACGTGCTAATTTTTATCGAGTAAAAGTTATGTGGACCACACCATATGCAATTATTTTTCACAATTCACCTTCCTAAAAGGCATACTATTGTGTGTGATTTATTTTAGTGTTTATGCTTTCGATGAGGACATTTTATGTTATATATAACTTTGATACATTAATATTATGATAACATATCAAGCAGATTATTTTATCTCTCTATCTCATAGCAAAAATATTCGATTTCCAAAATATTCGATCTGCAAAAATATTCGACTTTATTCGAAAATTCCAAAGTTAACCAGCCAATTTTCGTTTAGTTTTTCTGCACTTGATTTCGACAGATATATAGAATATAGGAGTTTGGCGTTGTGTGTTTTTCCGACCACGTGGATTGGAGAGAGGTGTATTGCCTTGGATTACGGCGGCGCTTCTAACCCTGTTCCATTTGGACCAAAGAAAAGTTGATTGGTTGCATTTTGTTGCACCTTTAACAACTGGACTAAAAGAAACGTCTTTCTCGGGCTAGTTATTACAGCGTTTTAACTTTTATTGTTGAAAAGAGTCGCTGCATACTCTCCCTCCAATACCATCGTGATGATACGAAAACATTCCACCCACTATTTGTAGAGAAGACCGTTTTTCCAGCCATTATTGCAATGATATACATCCCCTACCTGTTGTATTGAGTTTTACATGGAACAGTTTCATTTGACGTCATCGGCTATCTCTTGTCGTGTGACTGTCTCGTCGACACGTGTGCTATAGCCGGAATATCACTAGCTGTGTTTTATGTGCGATTGTCTTGGGTTGAGATTTACGAGCAATTTTCTCGGTTAGACACACAGAAACAAGTGTTTTGCCTCGAGGGCATATGCGACCAATATTTCTAGGCTGTGCATCCATCTATTGTTCAAGCCCTAGGTAACCACTTCTGCGTTCGTGGTTTTTCAACCCCGCGGAGAGAGAGAGAGAGAGAGTATTAATAACTTTGAGGTGCCAACTGTTGTTTCCAACCCTGGACCGGTTGGTCCGAAGAAGGAAGTTGACCGATCCATTTTTGTTGCACCTTTACCAACCGGACTAAAAGAGACGTCTCCCTCGAGCTAATTATTAAAGCGTTTTAATTTTAGGCGTCGTTGTTAAACACAGTCACTGTTGGAGCACAAAATAGATGTGTGTAATCTCATTAGTGCTAAATAATAAACAATTGTAAGAATCGGTATTTTTTCTAATTTTAATTTACTACACAAAGAATAAGTGCACAAATTAATCAGTGTAACATAAATGAATTTATTTTCTTGTCCTCTGGTTGCCTGATATTTGATATAAGGCACATTAAGGAGGATAGTAGAAGAGTAATGATATGGTGGCTCTTATTTTATTATATTCGTTATTATTGGAGAAAAATGCGACTAAATAATAGTTCGTTGGCGAAAGTAGAAATTCATTATCAATTATTACGTATAGTAAATATTTAAAATTAACGTACGATATTTGTAGTAAAATTTTTGCTACATACTGTTATATTGGCTGGGCTGCAAAGATATTCGTTGCTGGCCTCATGCAGCTCGTGGGCCGCGAGATTGATATTCTTGCTGTATATGGTAAATATTTAAAAAAAAGGGGGATAAAAAGTTTTTTTCTTATCTTTTTTCCCCAATTGCTTAGTAAATCAGTAGAAGAAATGTTACTTTATCACTTTCAAATACTTCCGAGAATCTAAGGAAAAACTTGTATTGTTGATTAAGAGATGCAAACGAATAAACTTTTCCTTATTGATTAAGACATTTAATTTTTCTGAAAATTGTATAATTAAAAAAAAAATCCGTTTTATTATTCCGTATTTCTTGTTCTAGTATAAAAGTATTACGAAAAATATTTCATTTATTTATTATTGCAGTTTTAAAAGTATAAAGTGTTTTTGGGAACAAAAAAAAAATATTTTTATTAATGTAAGATCAAGAATAAATTCTTACATATAATAACTGAAATTAAAATAGTCATATAAAATTTTGATATAGGCTTTTTAAAGCAAAATCAAATTACATAAAAGAATGGCTAAAATTATTTTAAAGTATTAGTTCTATTCAAGCGACACGGTACTACCTGAACATTTTTCTATATTTTTAATACCTTGAATTGCAGTTTTATTGTATTCTATGTAAGCTAATGTTATATAGTTTATCTCATAATAAGAATTTTCAGCTTATTGTACAGAGTTCGTAAAATTTTGTTTTTAAAATTATTTTAACGTTTTTTAAATCCCTAAGACTTTTTTAAAAATATGCCTATTTTTTTACAATTTTTTTCCTTCATAATATAGTACATAAAGCCGTGCATGAGTTTTCTTCTGCTGCTATTAGTTAATTAAATAAAAAAAATTTATTGTTAAACACAAAAAAAAAAAAATATCCAAATAAATATTGACTCTGAATTTTTAAAAAATTACAAAATATCTTAGGACTAACTCCTTGCACGGTTCTACAAAAACTTTATTTCATATCGTTCATAATAATTTTCACACTTTTGCTTTGATTGGTAAATAATTCGAGATAAAAACCAACGTTTTTGAAAACAACTTTTTTGTATGGTGGCAAAGTTTATTAAAGAAAATTATTGAAATATTAGTTAAAACTGGTCGCAAATATCTAAATATTGCATTGTTAGGCAAGTAAGAACGGTTCCCAAAATTCAGAGCTCTAGCTTGATGGGAAGTTGGTTAAATTAACGATAGAAAATTTGATGACACACTGATACACACACAGACAGACACACACCAAGTGAAATACATAAAAACGTTAAAACTGACTAAAATTAATTAATTCATCCGGTAAATTAAATAAATGGTCGGAATGCAGTTTAACCCGACCACCCTTGGCAACAAGAATTATTCGGCAGTATTTTGCCAAATGTAGCTACCCTGATCCATTTTACGGATTTAATGTTCAGCCAAAAAACCCACCAAGTTTGGTGCCAATTTTTGAAATCGCGCCGAGGGGTTGGGCTAAACTGCATTATTAAAAAAATTTTTTAGTTAAAACTTGTCGCAAATGTCTGAATATTGTATTGTTAGGTGAGTAGGAATGATTCCCAAAGTTTCAGAGCTCTAGCTTGATGGAAAGTTGGTTAAATTAACGATCGAAAATTTGATGACACACACACACGCCAAGTGAAATACATAAAAACGTTTTAACAAAAAGTCTTAGGATTTCAAAATATAACATATGAACAAATATTCAAAAATGGAGAAATATAAATTTAAAGTTAGCAAACGATCTGCACAATGGATGAGGCGTTAATGTTTACTCTCGTTATGTATTAAAAATGATAAAATAATTTAAGAAAAAAGGCAAATATAGCTCTGAATTGTTACGGATGAATTTAAAAAGATTCAGGGTATAACAGAAGACAATACATAAGTCAATAATAAATATCGTCAGTTTGAAGATTTTTTTTGAGTAGCATATTGACTTAACTTTCCAGAAAGACATTTTAAAATCGTATAATATAATTATGTGGCATTAACTATTCAGTTACTTCGAGTAGAAAATACATATTTTGCTTTCAACACTTATCAACTAATTTGAATATCTTCAGTGCGTTTTAGATAAAATAAATATAATTAATTTTCAAATTATCACTAAATACCTATAATCAGATATATAATCTCATTAAAAACTGAAGTGTTCTCTGAATGCAACCTTAAAATTCAATGTTCAATAAAATCGAACATAATTTCCATTCTTAAAAAACTCAAAATAATTTATCGTTTGGGGTTTCAATTCAAAAATAACAGCACTACTTTTAGAGACTGAAAATAAAAATTTATTTTAGAACTAAATAAAACTGAGAAAAGTCAACATTCCACATTCTTCCAAATTCTAACTTCAACTGTCTACAAATAAAATTTTAACTGTAAAAAACTCTAGAAGAAAGAAGTTATATATGTGTTTGATATATCTTGTATGAGTATATACTCGTTGTTAATACAATTTTTTTTTTTTTTTTTTAAAAAGCAATAGTCATAATTTTTGGTATCGCTCGCGACAAAAGTCTTTTAAAGATTTTGAACAAATTCAAACACATTCAATTCATTAAAAGAAAAAAAAAAACTTTTCAATTATTTCCAAGCGAAATTATAAATTTTCAATAATAAAGAACTTAATTTATCAAGTATATCTAATGTATGAAGTTGGAAATTCATGTGTTTTTGTGTTGTCTTTCATACTTGCTTGAACAAGAAACGAGCATAATTTTCAAAAATATAATATAACAGTGAGAATGTTCGCTTCAAGTTCCTATTTAAGTGAAACAAAATTCAAGTAAGATTCTCAACTATAACTTATACCTTGATTTATATATAATCAGGAATCAAAGAAATGACTGAAAATAACGTAAAATTATTCAGAATTTTAGACAATCTTGAGAATGCCTTTGGTAATTTTTTTTATTTAATTTTAGTTAGTAATTAAAGTAAAACTAACGAAAAAAAAATAATTTTTTAAATGCTAATTGATTAATGCTATTACCTTCATTCATACGACATAAAAATCCTATAAATGACTGAAAAGGGAGTCAATATAAAAAAATTCCTATAAATTACTGAAAATATGTAATAAAAATCCTAGAAATGACTGAAAATGGGTCAAATTAGTTAGAATTTTAAAACATTTGGAAAGTCACCGTTTTGTTTCGAGATTTACAAACTATTTCTTCCTAAATTAATTTTCTTCTTAGCATGTTTTGAGGCAAAACTCTTCCAACATTATATTGAGTTGAAGCTATTCTGTACTTCTTTTAAAATTAGTTTCATTTTATATAAAATATTTACATTACATTGACTTTTTTAGACTTCCATTAGCTTTCATGTTAATGCAGAAAAATAACACTTACACAGTGTATTCAAAAAATTCCAGACATCCACTCTTAAAAATGTACAAATGGCGCTACCTCTACAAACCCGACGAGATGATGGTAACAATGACCTTAAGCTACGCGTATCAAGGAGGAGTTGAAAAAAGGAGTTGAGCAAAGAACGAATATCAAATTTTGTTTCAAATTAGAAAAATCGTCCACAGAAACGAACAAAATGATCGAATCTGTATTGGTGACGATATTACAAGTAGTTCCCAAATATTTGAGTGGTTTTTCCTGGTTAAAGTTGGAAGACACTCAATCATCATGAGAAATCAAGCGTATATGTCTGAGTTGAAAGAAGACTGAGGTATTCCAAAATATGTTGAACGTTTCACAACACAACTTTAAAATTCCATAGGTCACTCATTTATAAGCTCTCAATTTCACAATAAAAACATTTCCACGTGGATTGTATAAGATTTTAATAACTCGCACGACACTTACTCATGGTGCTTTCGCAGACGGGTTTTTCCCATTGCATTCAAAAACACGATGAGAGTTATCGCTCTTCACAATTGTTACACTAAGAATGGAATGTTAAGTTCTTATTGTATAGATGGCGCAGTGATCGCATATGAAGGCGTTAACAGATGTTTTGGATCGGCTTTTGAATCGAATACAATGTGTGAGTCCCAATTTGTTGGACTGTGGAAATCGGTGACACTTGCACAATAAAGCATTGTCTCATAAGTCCATTCTTAAGCAGCATATTTTTGCAAAAAAGCAGGTTATGTTCAACAGCAACTAACTCCCTGCATTAGCCAAATATGTTCCTTCCTGACTATTATTTATTTTCCCGAGTTGAAAATTGTGATAGAGGGCCAACGATACAAGTCAGCAGAGGAGACTGAATTTGCGATGATATTGGAACTCTATGGTGTTGGAGCTGGAGCGTTACAAAAGACGTTTATAAACCTACAGTCGTTCCAAATGTTATAATTGATTAGTGAGGAGACTATGTAAAAGCTTAATATCGAATATAAAAACACCGCTTGGGTTACATAGTCTGTATGCAATCATTTCTGAAATTTTTGAATGCATTCACACACTGTACGTATTTGAAATTTTGGCAAAAAATAAATTTCACGATTTTGCGAATAATAATGATGATAACAATTTAGTAAAAAATTAGGTACCCTCACAATACTGAATCAGATAGATAGTTTTATATAATGGTAAATTAAACATTTTAAAAATAACCACCTTTTATATAGAAACACTTCACATTAAGACAAACATTTTTACTTATATAATCATTATAATATTCTAATCATTAACAAAAACGCTTTTGAAACGATGTTTTTTCAAACATAAAATAATTGTCTACCTAAACAATTAATCTTACACTGCATTTGTATTCATGCTATTTTAAGACTAATATTTCATGAATTCGATTACATCGTCAGAAACATTCATTTAAACTCATGCACATACTCAAATTTATGCTAACAGTATGGCTGAAAACAGACAATTTATCATTTCTGACACGAAGCATAAGTTCCTATTTAGTGCTGAGAATTTAATGAGCAAAGCTTTCTAGGAGCCAAATATTTAACTAAATCAATGAAGGAAGGTAATACAGGTATGGCTTGGAATTTAAATTCTGGTTGTTTATATGGAAATAACGAATTCGCTTTCCTCGTTCTATCTCAAAAGGTTACATCGTGTACTTTAGAGAGAAACTGTTACATAGTAAGGAAACTTTAATAGTTGATTCGTAAATCGTAAAATCACTTGTAAATGACAGGTTCTTATAAATTTAGGAGAAACTCATTTCTTGTTAAGATTAATTGAAAAGTTATTCTGAGTTTTACATAATTATTTGTGAATAATATTCCTCAAGTAATGTGAAGTAAGAATTGTATAAAAATCAAGTTATGAACCTTAATTCATGCATCTATTATACGAGGTATGTCTATAAAATACGAGACTGATCTTAATACGGGGCCGGCTAAAAAGGATAATTATTTACGATTTATGGCAAATCTTTTGTTTGTCTGCTTCGATGTATTGACACTCACACATCAATCCATTCTTATTTTTCTCTGTTCAAAACATGTTGCAATTCATTTTCTGATAACTGTTTTAGTAGCTATAGTGATTTCTTTTTAACAGCTTTCCAACGACAAAGGAGCTCCATTCAGCACAGATTTTATTCTTGGAAAAAGGAAAAATCCGCAGGGAGATAAATTTGTGAAATAGGGAAAACTTTGTGGTGTTGTTATCCTTTTTTCAATCAAACACCTCTTCACGGTGAGAGCTGTATGTGAAGAAGCATTCCCATGATGAAGAATGAAACCATTTTGTCAGAATTCTGAATATCCACTGTCTTGCCCTCTGGTACCGACTCTTTTCATCGGTTCTCGAATTTGCCGACCAACTAAAGCGTTTATCGCCTTCCACTTTCTCACGACGTTCAGTAATGTTATGTGGCACTCAAGCATACACGAAGGGATATACAGTCTTCTACATAAGTCTGAGTAAGCACTTGTAAGCACTCCTTTGGTATTTCGTTCAATTTCGCCGAATATTTCAAATCTACATTCTGTTCGATTTTAGAACATTTTAACGGCTTGAGAAGTGAATGTATGCACACCAATACCATTGGCCAATTTCTGAGGATCCGGTAGTAATAAGCCAAATTAATTGTTGATTCAGAGATTTGAACAGTTGCTTTCGAAAATTATTATGCAGATAGGCCAATGGAAGCCAACGAGCATTATACGGTACCCTTGTGCCCTCTTCTGGACTGTGAGTTTATTATTACGTATAAGATACTTGGATCAATGTAAGTAGCACTAAGAATCTTACATCTCTTCTAGTATGAAATTGTAGTAGCAGTATAAATTTACTTGAATAAATAGTATATAAGAAATTACTAGACGTGTAAAGAAATTCAGAGGTGATTAAAAAGAAAATAAATATTAGAAAAAAAATTGTGATATTGAGCTTTATCGAACTTTTTCTTTCAACTAATTCTTTGGGCTTCTTTTTAATAATGTTTGAATACAAATTTTTTTTTTCAAAGAAATACATTTGACTTAAGTAAATTGATTTGAATTCTGAAATATAATGAATAAATTGAACGAGATGCAGATATATAAGCAGTGAAGATTTCAATATATAAATTGGTAGTCGGTAGTTTAGTGCGTGATAAGGATTATGAGCTGAAGTTAACAAGCGAAACATAGACAGCAGATCTGTATTGAATCAAGAACCTTTCGAGTGAATCCAGATAAGTGTGACGAGCGTTAATAAATCGAAACCCAAATTTACTTCATCTAAAGCCTCGCACCCGAGTGGATTGGTAAGAGCACAGGATTAATTTATTATTAAAACGTTAGATCAAACGCATATAGTAATTACTACTATCACTGTTAAAGTCTGTTAGGGATCAAAAATTAAATATTCGTTAACCTGAATAAAAAGAAGTTGATTTAAATCTGACTATCTCATCATTTGACTGTGTAAATTTGTGACTTTCTAATTAAGTTCAGCGATGACAGCAGAAGGAAATACTATATAGACGTTACAAAATAACATCTTTAAAATAAATATTCCTACTGAACAATTACTAGAAACAGCTTCATGATATTAGCCTTTACGATAGTCGTAGAATATTTATTGACATCTTGCAGTAATTTAATTACTATAACTCATTTCTGAGCTTTCCGTATTTTCACTGATTATATAGTTCTAATCCTCGCCTTCCAGTTACCAGTGTGAACCCCGCAGGAAAAAATCTTTTTTACTGGTGTTGATTTTCCAATAGCAGACAATCTAGATTAATTATCAGTTAAAGTAATAGTACGTCTACGAAGAAAATTTTTTGGACAAACCTAAATTTTGCCTCTAAATGCATATCAAAATTAAAAAAATACCCAAGAAAAGTTTTGTGAGTGTACATATTAACTGCCAAAAGGGAATCTTACACAAATATAAGCAAACATTAAGACATTCAGCAAAACATAATTCGAAAGAAAATATATTCATATTTTGCGAACTGAATAATACAAAATATTACTTCATGCAAAGAATAGACTATTATTTTGACAATATAGCCGTTATGTAGGAAGCTATTGTAATTCGAGTTCTAAACATTGGAATTTTCTTTAAAAGTCATTTGTAATTTTCATTTTATTGCAGTATAAAAAATCTTCTCAATATAAAATCTCAAGAATAGTCTATTCTATGTATAAGCATTTGAAATATCTATACATATATTCATACACACACACACATACACACACGCACACACACATATATGTATATATATCTGTGTGTGTGTGTGTAACATTTCGTTGAGATATTCAGTTTTGAAGTAATGAAAATGTAAAAAAGGTCGTTTTTAGAGCTTTCCGGTCAGATAAATTATTATATATTAAACTCATGATCAAGTAATACATATTGAGACGGCTGTAATTCAGTTTCTAAGTAAGATAGAAACAAAATTCAAATAGGTTTTTAAAGATGAAAGATCGATTTTTAATAAGTGACTAAAGATTTTTTAAAAAAA
>BMAW01011328.1:96589-107720 GCA_019974015.1 Nephila pilipes
CTCGATAACTCAGCTGTTTCTGGTCCGATCGACTTAAAATTTTGACACGTTTCAAGCAAAGGTTAGTACTCTAGAAAGACCTGGTTACTGGTTTACTACGTGCGCCATCTCTCGGGAGTTATTGATTGATGTGTTATATATATATATATATATATATATATGGGAGTATGTAAGGTTGGTGTCTAATGGTATAATAATCACAAATATTTTTTCACAAATACTCACGTTTATTTGAACGGATGAAAAACACTCACAGATCGGACATGCGCAAATTGAATCAGAAATATGAAGACACGACAATAATACTTACCCTTGCGCTTAACAAAACTTCGTTTAAATTATGTGAAGAGCTAACAATCATCTCTGAGTTCACCAAAAGAACATTTTGATTCGCTTATTTCGCACACAATGAATGATATGCTCAAATTTTACCCATTGTCCGTCACATTACACTTTTAGCAGCTATTTACTGCTACTGTACTTTGGGTCGTCGTAAAGTCATGTTTTGTCCTCAAATTCATTGCACTCGTAACCGATATACATGAGGAGTTGAGAGACAGGGTGAGTACAATCTTTCCGTGACAGCAAATGGTATTTCGATTGGGCTTCCAGCGCTTGCAATGGAGATCGGAAAATTAGGATTCTCGCTATAATTTTCTTGTATATACGCAGGTGTGCAAACAGAACTTAAGCAAATATATTTTTTTTTCTTTTACCATAACTACACGAAAAATCATCTGAGAGGCATTAAATTCAGAATTGAGAGACAGTATTTTGTACTTAAGCGATGAGAAAAGCATAGTTGCGCAAAAATGAATACAATTCATATAGTATGGAATCAAACAAGAAAAGGCTTTATTGAACTCCTAGTATCGTTACACATGATTGTCTGTCCAAGAGGAAGAAGAACAAGCAGATGTTTCTTAGTATGGGAAATGCCCTTCCCTTACTGCAATGATTGCTTCACACCGTCTCTCCATACTCAGCACCAGGCTGTCCAACAGTTCTTGAGGAAAGAGTGCTCATTCCTCAATCAGCATCTGTTTCAGTTGTTTTGTGTTCCCCGGAGGACGTAATCCTGCCGCAAGGCATCTTTCCAAAGCATCTCATACATGTTCTATGAGATTTAAATCAGGGAAGAACGCTGGTCAATCCATTCGAGTGATATCTTCACTTTCCAGTAGCTACCGAACATCAGCAATCCGGTATGACCATACATTGTAATTCATAAAAACGAAGTCTTGCCCAATAGCACCTCGGAACAGAAGCACACGGGGAAGGATCATCTCCTTATAATAGCAGAACAATAGAGGTTACAGAACCTCTGTCGAAAACTTGGAGCTCAGTCCGCCCGTTTAGCACAATGCCACCCCGGACGACAATTCCAGGACCACCGTAACGGTCTCATTCCATGATGTTACTGGGATGAAACCATGCCCCAACCTTTCTCCAAATCAACTAGCATTGAGAATCGCTTGTGGTACTGAGACGACTCTCATCCGTAAAGAGGACATGACTCCATTGATTAGATTACCAGATTTTGTGCTCCTTACACCACTCTAAAAGATGTCCTCGATCACAACTTTCAAACGGATGCAGCTTTCAGGATGGCGGGAGAATAGGGCACCTTTGTGAAGGCTTCTGGTCACTATAAACCCCGACTATTGTCGCCCTGTTCCTGTACACATTTGCTGAGAAATGGCGCTTGCTGACTGGTGTCGGGCTCTTTTTGCCTGCAGGACGATATATCGGTCCTCCACTGCAGCTGTTTTCCTAGGGCGGCCACCCCAACCTTTCTAACAGCTGTACTTGTGGTTTGGAAGGCTTTTCAAGAGCGCGAAACGACACTTTTGTTGATCTCTAACTCTTCATCAAAACTGTTCAAACTACGCCCTTTCTCCAGCTTTCCGATCATTCTTCCACGTGTAAAGTCATCCAGATGATTTCTTCTGGCTATATTTCACGAAGAACTCACTTGCACTTGCAGCAAATGGCTTTAATTGCGTCACCGTCATTGGTCTATGATAATTATGCTAATCGAATCTTGGATTTGAATTCTAATTCCACGCAGGAAAATAGTGCTGATTATTAAAATAGGTTTCTTCCGTCGATAAGTATAGAATTTTTATTAATAAAGGACTAGTTCACTCAAGGTTTCCCCGAAATTTAACTGTGATCTGAAATAACGAGATCGGTCCCATTTTATTGTTTTTGACTCTTACGTTACTGAAGCGAAAATCGCAATTTCCGCGTGCTATTCTAAAATAAATGAGATTTTTTTTCAATAATATATTTATTTAATATTCTTTACTTAGAATATAGAAAGGTAATCAAAATTTAGCTACAATAAAAGGGTGGAGGAATCCGGGGCATTTCAACATGAGAGGGATTTCGACCACTTAATTTTTGGAATCTCGTTCTATTTCAATAGTAGTTTGATAAAAGGAGCATATTTGTGCCCCCTCAATCACGTATCAAAACATCGCAATCGGAAGTTGAATCGAGAAAACATGGTTTGAAATTCAGCTTTTCGCTTTATTCCCTTCTTCAAATTATGAGGTCTACACAAGTTATATATTTTAATTGTTCATTCTAATGTACATAGTTTCTTATTACATTTAGTATTCTACATTGTATTTATTTTCTTTGTTTTCTTATTTGTCAACAAAGTCAAAATATCTATGACTTGAAGCTTGAACCATCTTCTGGAGGAGGAGGGAATTTCAATAAAAGCTAAGTTCAAGTTAATAGGGATATATAACCGATTATTGCTTATTGTTATTGAATATAAATTCATTCGATATTTTAAACCCTGAATAAAAGAGGGGATTGAAAGCGTATTTATAGAATGAAGTATTTATAGTATAAATACACTTTCTTTAACATTTTTTTTTCTATTTATTATCTTCTAAATGTTAATACTTTGGAGCACTTAAAAGTATCTAATGATTAGTAATAAGGAATTAAAAATGTTATTATTTCAAAATAAGTTTAGATCAATTTTATTTTCCAAAGTTAATTACAAAAGAGTTACTGCCAATTATGCAAAAAGAGACTCAGATGTCTCCACCAAAGTCCCCTAACATAAAAAAACAGCTTGTACAAAGTAGTAAAAAATGCACAGGTTAAAATTAAATAAATTAATTTCAATTAATTCAAACAGCGGGAATATAATTAATCTCATGCATTAACTTGTCACAATATTTAAGAAAAGAGTTTTGGTTAAAAGGAAATGATAATCCTATACCAGTTTACATTCCAAGTTTTTTTTTCTTTTTAAAACAAGAATAATACTATAATCATTTAAATCTCGCTACTTTCGAAGTTTTTTAGAATGAAATGTTAGTTCTCTTTCACTGGGAAAGTATTTTTGTTATCGTGTTATGTAAGTACTAAGTTCTTTTATGTGGCATGATATGTGCATTTAACAATTTAAAATCTTTGAATGATTGATGCTTTTAAAATTCTTTTTTTTTCCTACTTTCAAGTTCGTTTCTTTATACCATTTTTTTTTTTTTGTTTGAAGAATAAGCATTTACGTACTTTATTGTCAGTCAAGTTCAACAAGTAGAACAGAAAACGTTTTTGATTCCAGTAACTATTTACAACACACACAAACACACGCGTATAAATATAAATATATATAGTATGAAGAAATATTCTAAAAAGATAGATTCGAGAAAATGGTTCACTACAATTTAACTAATATATTATTTTTGATTATACAATCGTACTTCAAAATAACTGTTAACCTTTCTAACAAAGAAAAAAAGTGACAATTACTCTTTAAGAATGTAAAACGAATTTTCTTCTTAAGTATAATTATGGAACAAAAAGTAGGTGGGAAAATAAAATGGAAACCGATTAAATATGCATGCCTTAGAGCTGCAACAAGTAACACTGAATGTAAAATGTAAAACAAAACAAAATAAAACGTAAACCATTGGCGGTCAAACGAGTTCGCACGAATCTTTAACCATAATTCTTAGCAAAACGATTTCTAATTCTCTAACGATAGAACGATTGAAAATCCCTTCTCCTTAATTAACGGCGTTCCGAACTTACAGAGGGTCATCTTTGAAAGTGGTTCATGTGCACCTGCAAAGTCAGCTCGATACATTTATGTCGCTCTAACTAATAATTCGTGACAGTGGATCAATACATCGTTTAAAAAGAAGCGGTTTTTAATTTGACAGCTCAAGGAAAATTTATATGCTGCATTTAAGGAGATAAAAAAAATGGTGCATTTATCGTCTGCACTATCTTTTCGAACGTTTTGAAAGATTCAAATGGAATATTATATTGAATTCCCGGCCTTTGTTTTTGTGTTGTGATGAAGAATGAAAGAATTCTTCTATAATAGATTGGACTTATTAAAATTATCTCTGTTATAGAGTATATTATTATTGAAAAGATTTAAAAAAACTAGGTACTTTATAACATGTCTATAAAATACATTGTTTCGTACGAAGATAAATTAAAGAAAATGAAAATATTATAAATAAATAACTCAAAGGGAACTCTTTGAAAAGTAATTCGAATTTAGATTAATTGACTCTTGAAACAATTAAATTTTAAAAAAGTGTAAGGTTTCTCTACACCACACGTAGGAAATGGGAAATAGAAATACACTTAAAATGTTATACTGCAATACAGTTGAGCATCGGTTACCTAAAACTGATTAACTCAAACATCTGTTAATCGAAAGTGTTTCAGTCGGTAGATTCAAATTTTTTCCCAATCTTTGAGCCTACTTTAACAGGCTCCTTTAAACTGGTGATACTAGGCTCGATAGTTCTCAGTGTTATTTGAAAGATTTATAATACAAAATGTATACAATTTTGTGTTTAATCTCCCTATTTCTTTGTTTCATATTACTTTGTAAGAAATAATGTCTTACATACATTGAATGCAGCACCACTAACTAGAAGAGAAAAATCTCATTAGCTCTAGGCGAGAATGGCGTTTCAAATAAACTCCCTTAATTTTGAATTTTCTGTATAATAAATTGTGCGCAACTAATCAACCTATATGAAACAAATTGCAATTTATATTATATATTTACCCTAAGTATTCATAGAACTCAGCTTTGAATGAACTATTGAATATATTTCAGATTTGAATGAACTATTGAATATATTTCAGATTTGAATGAACAATTGAATAGATTTCATATTTGAATGAACTATTTAAGCTTAACAATTATGGATTACAAAGAATTCCATCTAGAATTCTTTCGTTTTACTTTAACTTCACGAAACTGAGCCAACACGCGTCACTTAAATTCATACAGGCTAGGGTAAGACTAAAAAATCAGACGATCAAATATTCAATCAAATATTCAAGAATTGAAAAAGCACAGGGAACAGAGTTCTCTCAGATAAACGCAATAAGAGAACACATCACTTGTATTGATTAGCAACAGAACACAAACAAAAACAGCCTTTGCACAGATTAGCAACACAGATACAAAGTAGCACTTGTGATAACAGTAATAAATAGCACTTTCAATAATGTTCAACTCACCAACTTACTTGGATAAATCTCTAAAGTAGTACTCTGTGGTTCTAAAGTAGACTCCAACAGTTTTCTACAGTCCCGGTAGAGGTCCTGGCAAATGCAGACCTCTTCTTGGTAAATTCAGATTGCTTTCCAACGAATTTGCTTGGCATATCTGATTATATAATCCAGACAGAATTTTTAGGATTAGCAACTGTCCGTATTTATAGATATTCCACCCAGGTATAACGTCTCTGAGAAAATTCAAGAGAAATCCATAACTTTGTACCAAATCTAGATTTCCAAATTTTTCAAGAACCTTTATTTTTTCTCCCAAGTCACCGAATTGGTTGGAAATTGGGGGAAGTGATCGTTGCTTAAGTTTTTCTCAAGCTTTTCTTAAATATCAATATTATGAAATTCTATTTATCTTGAAACTGGCTAACCAGATCCGAATCAGTACTAAACTTGCAATCTCGATCTTATTAACTGTCCCTTCACCAATGGTCATTTCACTTTAATCGTAGAGTACTATAATCTCTTCTTAGCAAAATTATAGAAATAATCTCAAATTTCAAATCTTCTAATATCTCTCTTCCTTACTACTAACTTTATCTATTACACTTAAGTTTATGTAATAATACTGCTTTATGTAATTCACAATGTCTTAAAATTATCCTAAAAAGTAAATTGAAGAGAAATAGGCTTTCGAACCCCATTGCAACTCCTACGACACGGGAATATTTTTTTTTCTATAAGCCGTCGGTTATCCACAGAATCAGTTATCCGAACACTCTAAGTCCCCAAACGTTTGAGATAATCGATATTCATTTCTTTTTTTAATACGCTTTAAATATACTCAGTTTTAATAATTACATCTTAATTTTTGTTAAGTAATAAAAAGTAAAAATGTTCTGTCATGCTATTCAGAAAATAATTCATTATTCAAAATGAAGTAATTATTACTAAAATTCGAAATTTAAAAACAATATCAGAACAATCGATATTACAAAATTTGCTTTTATAATGAAGCACAGATTAACAAAAACAAATCTCTTGAATCACAGCAAAATTTTTTACATTTTGATGTAAGACTAAAATGCATTATATATATATATATATAAGCTCTTTTTGTCATCACAAAAAAACGTAAAATTAAATATATATTTTTTGAGTACAAAATTTTTTCTTAAAATTTAAAACATGCCTCTTTTAAGAGCCTAAAGAGATAATTTATTTCGTTTATGTTCATCAAATATAGCAAAAATTCTGTTTCTTAGGGGAAAAAATACACAATAGAAATAAATTCTGTACATTTCATTTCTTAAAGAATTAAGAATTTCGGAAATAATAACTCTCATTTCTCTACATTTATATATAAAGCAAATGAATGGTAAAATCACTTAAAAAAAAATCTATTTTAAATATTTAGTTACGGGATTTAACGTGTTAATTTTTCATTGTTATTCATTTGAAGCACAATATAAATAAATAGGTAAGTTAAATGAATATAAAGCTCAAAAAATTGAAATTGGTCTCATTAATTTCATTTTTACTTATGCTAATATTTTTTTTCTGTTAAGTTCTCTCGAAAAGTTAATTGATTCAAAATGAATATTAATTAGCACTAGGTAAGCATACTTTCAATTACTATCAATGGGGGAAAAAATGCCTTCTTCAAATTCCTAATGCCTTTTTATTTTCACAAGCAAAACATTCTAAAATACAAAAACGTTGCAATGTTAACAAAATAATAATAATAATAAAAAAAGACAATTCTGCCAAAAAATCAGTTATTGAATTAAGCAATTAAAATTAAAACAAACGATACATCATTAAAATAGACAATAGTGTTCTGTTTGGATATTAAAATAAAAGCGGATGATAAAATATTAAATTAAATATATATCAGTAATGGAAATATACCCTAAACAAACTAAAAGTAACTATTGTAATCATAATGTTATTATAAGTCAATCTTTTTAGTCTAACACCACATACCTTTTATTTTATGCCTGAGCATGTTTATTTACACCATTTTCCGAAAACAATCATATGTTAGTACACAGTGATAATAATAAGATATTTTAATAAAAAAATATTATTCTTTCATATCAAGTGTTTTTGTTATTAATGAAAATGGGATTTTAATAATAATAATACATCAATGACTATTTTTAAATGTAAAATTTGCGTCTAAACTGCCGGATCATTACAAAATAACCACTGGGCTTAAATTTGTGATGTTTCAAAATGTATAACAAATTTGAAAAGGTGCAATATCTCATAAATAAAAAAAAAAACTTTTTTATTTCATTGACAAACATCTTTGCGGTGAACCAATTCTCCATAGAAATGTTGCCATTATCAATGTTCGTACTGATTATGATGTGATTTTGGACGTTACCACCAACGTAAAATCCTCCAACGGTTATGGAGTCAGTTCAAATATGACAGTATACTATTAAGCGTTACTTCAAAGTTCATTCTAATCACTAGATTTAAATTTCAACTTTAGTCCAAACACAGACAAATTAATTAGAATAGTCAATTGTCTTCCAAAAATATTGTTTTTTAATCCTCAAAAAGAGAAATGCTCACCACCCAGCTAAGTCGCTTGCCACGAGTTCTAACCATTTCTATAATCTATCAAAGAATCCGCTTACTGGAATATTATGCGAGTACTTCTTTTATATATTCAATTCATCCATTAACATAAACCTCTAATTTCACCAGATCAATTATCACTCCAGAAAATTTCCGCTCACATTACATTATATCCTTTCTATCACTTAAGTCTTATTATTATCTAATATCTTTACGTTCCTCCTCAGTACATGCCAATTTACGTATAAACTTTGATTAGCATAATTGAAAGTTGAGTTATTTGAATCAAGTTTTTTACAGGAAATGTCCTTAAGGACAGTTGATGGGAAGTACGCCGCATATCGATACAGAAGGACAGGTTGATTTCTAGGAATTAAGTGTAATAAGTCTAAAACTCTGACCATTACATCGCTCTAAGAAACTGGAAGATTAGGTCTCGCTATATTATACAAAAAATGCTCTAGAACAAGTATAGAATGATCCGATTGCTTTGATGAGATCCATATTCTCTTTTGAATTCTCATTACAATGAAACAAGATACAATATTATCGCATATTCCGAAAGTCAAAACTTTTTCTATTAGTTTGTTGCCATTTTGAGGTATGTGATGCAAAAAATAAACTCTTTGTTTCCAGTTACTTTGAACATGAAAATAAATTCGCGGTCTTCTTATATCTCATAAAGGAAAGTGAAAGTATGGAAATAAAAATATCATTCTGCTTCTTCTTCCACCTATTGGCACTCAAATCTATAGTTAATATTTTTTTTTTCAGTTGTTTTATTTTAAAACTAGGCGATTATTTTGTATTCCATTTGATTGACACTGAAATCTGAAATAAATATTTTTGCAGTTATTTCATTTTAAAACCAGATGATTATTTTGTGTTCAACATGATTGGCAATGAAGTGAGCCATTAATATTTTTACAGTTATTTCATTTTAAAACTAGAAGCTTATTTTGTATTCCACCTGTTTGGCCCTGAAGCTACTTTAATATAGCCTCCAAATAACCCCCGCTAGAGACATCTGTATTGAACTTCCGTCTTTATTTCCCGATTCCTCTTTCAAAAGGCGTAATAAAAGATTTTATTTCTCCAAAGTGGGGAATAAATAAGCCACACCTGGGGTCAGCTACTTTGGTGCATTCATGAACATATGACTCTGCTACACAGGTGTGGAAGGGATGATCCACCTTTGTGAAGAATTGTGAACTACGACATGAGGATTTAGGTCCTATCCGTTTGACGTTCGACATATGGCACTTGCAAGCCCGAGCGTCAAACTGGATACTGTCCAATAAGAACGACTGGTGTTGGGGTACAGAGACGGGGATTGTCTGTGAAAGTATTGGCCCTCTAAACGGAAATGAAAATGAATCTTAAGGGGCACGAGACAGACTTACCCTGACATTTAAAAGGGACGGAGAAAAACAAAGAGGAGGATGAGAGGCAATCCTGCAATGAGAGAGAGAGAAGGCGATCTCGCGAGGAGTGAGTAATAGAGGTTTCGATTTATGCTACTCCTCTGCTCGTGCTAATTTAGTGAACTCTATCTCTTAGTGACTGAACTCATATAGATATATTTCAATTCATGATGTTTTATTTCTGATATTTTGCAAAAAGTAATAAGGTAAAAACGTCTTGCGGTTTAAGTATAACTCTTAACAATTGTAAATAAAAGAAGTAATTTTATTTAAGCTGTGTGATCCTTCACGCTACCGAGACATTTCACAAAATCTGGGTCACGACGTTATACTACAATTAATAGTTTGGCAATTGTTTAATTTTAAAACCAGATGATGATTACTTTATATTCAACCTGATTGGTACTGAAATATTCAATTAATATTTTTACCAGTGATTTCATTTTAAAACCAGATGATAATTATTATGTATTCAATTTGTATTTTGCATAAATGGGAATTTGTAATTCAAAGATATAAAAAACACGAAAGATGTTTTAGATCTTTCTAATTAACTTTATTTAATTGCACTTACTCGAAAAAAGCTCAAATTAAGTTTTAAGGGAACATAATACATATTATTCACTAAGCTCTCCAAAACTCAATACTAATTAAACTCGTTTTTATGACTAAATATAGAACAAATAGAGTTAAAAATAGAAACTGATTTTCGTCGTTGATAATTAAAATATTCGTCTAAGTTACTTTATTTCGAGAGAATTTATTTATTGTACGTGAATAATAATTATATCGTCATAGCCTTTACGACTACAATAAAAATTTACAGTTAGGTATTTTATATTTCTAATTAAAAAGCGCTTAACATATTCATTGAATATGTTTTTATTTTCACAAAAATAAATAACATTTTGAAAATCTACATAAGTCAAAGTTCAATTAGGAGCTTTAATTAAATTTTTATTAATGTAACTCAGAATATTTTAATGTTATTCTAAGTATTGTTTCCCTGAATATTATGCAAGAGTATTATAGTATGTATTATACGAGTAAATCTTGTTTTAATTACATAGATGTGTAGAGTAATTAAAATTATTGATCCAAATTCAAACTCAACTAAGATAAGAATGCCATGAAGAAATTTCTTATTAATATTCAAACACTTCTTAATATTTTTTTAAAATTGATTTGACCTTTTCGCTATAAATTTAAGACTTTTTTAAAGTTAATTTTTTATACATCATACATATTTTTAATGTCAGATCAAGGGATGTACTACAATTGCTCATCAGCTAGATAATAAAATGACTGATTACAAAAAATTATATGGCTTTTAGTAAATATAATTTTAAAAGGCGAGCCAAAAAAAGTTACAGTAATGTAAATGTATTAATAGTATTTCGATATAATTATTAAAAAGAACAGAGAGAGAGCTGTTCACTACCGGAGCATTTAGTTTTTGGTTATTAGGTGAAAACAAATAAGATACCAATTACATAACAAATAACTAAGTAAAAATATGGATTAGTTACATTTTACTAAAAATGATTAAAAGAAAATTTTATATCCATATTTTCTTATAAAAGACAAACAAATATAATACG
>BMAW01011328.1:116854-139681 GCA_019974015.1 Nephila pilipes
TATCTATCTATCTATCTATCTATCTATCTATCTATCTATCTATCTATATACTCTTATTTTAATGGTTCATTTGTGGTTTTTCTGGTGCTTAAAAATATTCTAAAATACTTCCAAAATTCCGAAGAAAAATGTAATTAGGTAGAAATCTTTAATATCTTTTCTTCTTTTAGATGTACTTTATTACTTTTAAATAGCTAAAACAAGAATGATTTGAGGATGTTGTTAGTAGAAAGTCCATAGGATTAACGTTACGTTCGCGAAATCAAAATGGCCGTAATTTTTGTGATATAATTTATTTACTATTTAATTGTTGAAGGAAATCGCAACATGATTGATTGTTCCAGTGACGTGGTACTTAGAAACAATGTGATGGCTATTGGCAACGGACCTCAGAATTTTGAACCTCGCTCAAGTGACGAAGACGACATCTCAGTTGGTACCTGCAGCTTCTTAACTTCCATACCACGCCAACGGGAAAATTTAGAGCTTCTACAGGTGTGTGACATTGGGCTATTCACGGTTTCTCTTCATTAACCTTGGGGACTTTCAATTGAGATTGATTGCTTTCACTAAACAACCTTTGCCCAACCAAAAATGAAACGTGATACGTAAAGTTAGTATGTAAAGCAGTTAGGAATGAAGTGAAGCGGTTGAGTTGAGAAATATATAAACTCCATCGGAAGGAGTAGAGGATCTGAAGGAGAGGCTGTAGGAGAGATAAGGTTGAAGTGACAAATAAGTGGAAGGAGGAATTAAAGATTAGAACAGAGGGTTCGAGTAGAGATTGTTGTTAGAAGTGTATTTGCGGTTGTTCTCAACAGTTGATCCAGAGTCTGAGTTGCAGTCGAGGAAAGACTAGTGGTAAGAGTCTGTTAGATTACTATTGGTGGGTATTAGAAAGCTTACCCTGGAGAACATAGCCATTTCTGTCATAGTAAATATATACTAATAAATTGTTGAAGAATTGTTTTGGTGATTCTGTAATTATTTGTGTCGTAGTACTTAATAATTGAATCTGGTGATGGCACAAGAGGACGCCCGGGTCGGGCGGGCGTCACAGGTGTAACATGTAACAGCAGCAATATAGCTGGTTTTTATTGGCAACAGGACACGAGCCCAAGACTTGACTGACACAACGCCACTTGCGAATTCACAACTATGGCCACTGGTCTACCATAGCCAAGGGATAATTTTTCGGTTATTCTCAAATGAGTCTAATGAAATCATTTGTGGTGCATTAAACATGAATGTTCCATTTCATAAAAAAAATATGAAATGAATTGAAAGAATAAAAGAGAAATGAACTATTATTTTAAGTATTCCAGTTAATTTTGCAATCATATCCTTTGAAGAAATATGAGTAAATATTTCGTTCTCGATTTCGTTGAATTTATATTGTTTAATTTTTAACAAAAACCTGTTTTTATAAGAACTAAACTAAACTCTCATCAAAAGCACAGCGATTTGCAATTAGAAATTCCGGTAATTCATAAAAGCTCATAGAGAACTCACACTTGCTCACCTAAAGCTTAGCTTTTAAAATAAAATTTCTAATAAAGCTTTTGATATGAGATGAGTGGACTTGTAAGTTGAAATGAAACTCATTTTGAAGCAAATTATTATTTTTTGCAATCGACGTAATTGACGTCATAATTTGAATGTAAACAACGATTTTTTTTAAAAAAATGACTAGAGGTGAGAAGTCAAATTACACAGATTTTTAATACAATATTCAGTTCAACAAATTTTTGCATTACAGTACTTAAGTCATTGTTCCTTATTTTGGCTACCTTTTCGAAAAGTCTTACTATTACTGTGAATTGACTTAAATTTGCACCCCCCCCCCATTTCTGTAACTGTTATTTCTATTCCAATCTTGAATCTTTTCATGTCCTCAAGTGAAAAAACCATAGAACATACTATTTTATGTTAAACTTTTTTTTTTTTTTTTTGTAAAAGTTCGAAGTTTTTTTTTGCAATCCCATTGCAATATTTATAATGATCTATGGTGTTATTTTAAGTAATAGTTTATTTTGCAAAATAGTCTTATTTTTTTTAAAGTAAAACCAAACATGATAAAAATTTATATGGTCTGTGAATTTAAAATTTTCTGGGAATTATTTGATTCTATCTTTGAATACAATAGCTTCGTTAAAAGATGTCAAAATAAAATGAATCCCTGATCGTATTATCTATTCACGTTCTCTAAATATGTATAAAATGATTGACACTTGATGCAGATAACCATTAGTTCATAGAAGTGGACCGTTTGATTTTCTGATTGCATTTCTATTCAATGCGAAACTGTTTGAAATTCAATTTGAGTAATTCAGACTTGCAAATGCCTTCCTTGCGTCGCACCACTCCTTGACTTAGAATATTACTCTACACGAACTGAGACCATGACTGCATTTACATATTACTTCTCAGAAAAGAATGAGTTTGAGATTATTTATAGCTTTTTTAGCATGACCAAAAATAATGTGTTGCTCTTTGAGCACTAATAGCTGGAACGATTCGATTAGTCGTCCGTTTACCTTTGGCAGTGAGAAAGGTAGCATCTTCTTGCCACATGCCATTTATCGTATTCTTCCCTTTTCCTCTGTTTTTTTTATTTTAAAGTTTTGACTCGTTGGCACATACACCTTGGAGGTAATCAAAAGGTTGCTACCAGCGCAGGTCACTCAAGCTGTCAAAATTCTTAGCAGTCAGCCCAAAACGAAATTGAAATCCAGAACACGCGCGCAACGACCTTTTAAAAATCACACGAAATAGTAAGAAGACAGGTGAGGAAAAAAAAAAAGAAAAAAAGAAGACAGAAATTGTTTTGTTCGATTCATAATAAATCAGTTCCAACTTCCTACAGTTTCGGCAAAAAAAACGACAAAACAATAATAAATATAGAGCGACAAAGGGCTTGAAAAATTATAAAAAATGTATATATTTCGCAAATTTATCATGATTCGTATTCTGAAACTGATGGTCGATACAGCTGCCATTTTTCTATTCAAACTGTCAAGATTGAAACATCGTTTCGCATAAAAGAAAATCCCTTTTTTAATGTTTTTTTTTTTCCTTCTTTCTACTCTTCTTCCCTTTTTATGTTTAGAGTCGGGCTTAATCCTTTTTCTTAAAATGCGATATATTTTGCGATTAAAGCCACATTACCGGCGTTCCAAACGACTTTTTCAGCCATCGACATATGGCGCGAGACGTGACTATCCGAATTTATAATTCTAGCAGACGATTATTTCATGATGGATTCCTACCGCTTCGTTTCGCCTCTGTCTACGTGAGCAGAACGTTAAAAAATTGTTCCAGCAATCTAGGTTTGGAATATTCCGAGTAAGTTTTTGTTTCTTCTGAAGACGAATGTTATAATTGAAGTGTTAAAGGGTTCCGTGTAAAATGTAAATGTAAAATTGAGCATGATCAGTGATTATTGCTCTTCGCCGTTCAACGAATTTTTAACATTCGGCTATCAATTATCAACTAATGGTGTAGCGATTCAGTTGCTAATTCGGAACGATGCATTCTAACCTAGAGATATTCATTTTATTTTTTCCGTCCTGACTCGGTTTAAAGACTTATTTCATTGTATAACCTTTTATTATTTTAACGATGTACAGAGTGAACTGATTTAATCTTGTACAGTTAATTTAATTTAAAAAATTCTATTCTGTTGTATTTATTGAACTAATAATTTACATCATAAAAAAAGTAATTTTTAAAAACATATAATACTATAAATGTACAGCATTCATTACTCAAATACAAGAAAATTTATTACCAAAAATGTATTTATTGTTTGTTTATTTACGTCACTCTTAGAAACAACATGAAGGCTATTGGCATAAAGTCTGAGACAGACATCGTAATTTTGAACCTCAGCCAAGTCACGAGGAAAACAACTGAGCTGGCACTTCCATTTCCAAACTTCCACAATACGCCATGGGAAGGCTTGGAGTCTCGACAAATTTAACGAACATCATCCCCGCTACAGGGTGAGTCTTTATTGGCCTCAGAACTGAAACCCTCAACTCAATAAAACAACACCCACAGCGATTTCGCGACCCATGGCATTAGGCTACCACAGCCACATGTATTATTGAGAGTAGACTGATATGTAAACATTTATTTTATTTTCCAATTCACATCAATAATAGCTAACTTTCTCTAAAAATAAGTTTCATTTGATAATTTATCGTTTGCTTTAGCTTTAATATTTGAACAAACTATTATTATTAGTTTTACTATTTAACGTTTGCTTTAATTTTAATATTTAAAATCTAATTTGATTTCTATCGAATAATCGTTTACTTTCATTTTTTGTTGTGAAAAGTTGGCATTGTTTTTCTACTTCAGATGTTTGTACATATTCTGATTGAGTGACGCGGCGGCGATAGAATAAATTAAAATAAATTTATAGGAATGATAAATTTATTTTAGAGACTTTTTTAAAGTTAATCATTCAAAACCAAGCTGCTTTAAAGGATTATGGTTTTGCAAGATCTATAAGGTTTAGAGAAAGCTTTATATATATATATATATATATATATATATATATATATAACATTATAGTGTTAAAATCTGAAACTAAAATTAAATTATTTTTGGTGGTAACTTGTCTGCGCAGAATTTAAATGCTATTATTGTAAGCATCTAAACTATTTGAATTTATAATTCTGCAGAGGGTCATTTTACGATAAATTGATTCCGTTGCGTGGTTTCGAATCGCTACGTGAGAAGAAAGTGAAAATTGTTCCATCAATTTAGATTTAGTTTATTTTGAGTTAATTTTTATTTCTTCCGATAACGAATGTTGAAATCGGAGTATTCTAAAGTTCCGTGTAGCTGAACTTACAAAAGATGAACATAATTAGAGATTATTACTTTTTACACCCTTCGAATTTTGCAAGTATCATTCTGTAATCAATTATCACTGGTAGTTAAGTATTCAAAACGATGCATTGCAACATATATATTTTTTATTATCTTTACTGTGACTAGAATATTCAAAGGATATTTTAATACTACATTTCCTGATGTTGTTAGCTTATTCACAAAAATATGAGGTTAATTTATTTATTTCCTAATTAAATTATTCAATTTTGAATATCTTGGTTGAAAAAAAATCAAAGTGATTTTACTTCAGTATGTTTGCAATCTATAACGATTTTAAGCATGTAGAAATGAAATAACTGAATGAAAAATAATAGTTGTTACTAAGCCATTTATAACAAATATCAGATCTCTTGGCCTTTTCATTCCGCTAAATTTATATGAATTATAAAAAGTACCAAAGAGTGGCATGACCAAAAATGGCAAGAGAGCTCAAAAGTGACTCGTATATATATATATATATATATATATATATGCATGTAATAAGTCCAACGGAAGAGTAAATAGAGCATTAGAATTTATGGTTATAATAATACGACAATACTTTTTAATAATACTTTTACATACATTTTGAGAAGATCAGCAGCGCGGCCTTAGTATTAATGGCCAGAGCGAAAAGAGTGTAATCTACTATGCTTTCAATTTATATATAGGGATTTTCTTTAGATCTCGTGGTATTGATTGAAGGGATTTTCTTTAGATCTCGTGGTATTGATTGAAGGGATTTTGAGAGAATTTTGCAGGAGATAAAAAAGCCTAGTAAGAAATTCTCGGTATAGGTGTGCAACCATTTAGCAGATTTTATGAGCGCGTGATTGCATAAATTAAAAGATAAATTAGAATGGTATTGGGAAATAAGAAGGATTTCTTTTCAGCGAGTTAAAGAGTAGGAAAATTTTGGAAATTAAATTATTTTTAGTGAAATTATTTCATATATATCAGTGACCTACCCAGAAATTTAGGTAGGGGTTGCATATCGTCAATGACTTGAAAGAAGCAATTTCTTTGGCTCAGAATCACCATTAGGTAAACACTAATGAATACTCAGCATCAATCTTAATTCTCCCATTTGAAATTGTTCAAGTGTTGATGTATATAATTTTATTACGTTATAAAAGATACAAAGATAATGATTCTTTAAGAAAAATAATTGAGTTCCCGTGAGAACAAAAATTTCTACTATCCAGAATCGGTGGAATCTCCAACATCATTGAAAAATTGATAAAAATCATTTATTGATTGGAAAAAATGGTAACAATTGAAAATATGGTCAGAAAGCTGGAAGTATAATAAAATGAAAACTTCTATACAAAAGATTTTTCAAAGTTATATTTGTTCTCCGTTTTTGTATATGCAAAATATTTAAGACTTCTTTCTCACTTACTGATATATTTTTATGTACGTGTAACAAACAAAGCGCCTTTAATGTATACTGTTTCTTGATGGAATAATTTGTTCCTTAATATTTCATAGCTGAAAACTATCTTTCAGCACATACGATATAGTACATATTGTATCAAACATGATGTGAGATTAAAAATTTCTTAAAGTTTATGGATATTCCGGAAAATATATCTGCGGCACTCTTGTAAAGCTTCTATAACAGTTAATCTAGTTGATCCGAGGCTGGCGGTCTTCTTCAAAATAGATATGTATATGCTTGTCATTTTTCCATTTCTTTAGAACAATTTGTTGAGTTTAGGGTTTTCCCCCCCATTTCCTTATCGAGTAATAGGCTTGGGATTTTCCTTCTATTTGTAATCCTATCAACTCATAGGAGAACAGCACGTCTCCCATCAAAGCTTATTTTAAATTTCAGTCTATAGAAGTAATTTTCAACCTATAACCTGTTTCGTGATTTAAAATATGGAGATATATTTCAAATGATAATAATTAATTTTTGAAGCTTTGAGTTTCTTTACCAAGCTGTACGATAGGAAAAGGAGTCTCCAGAAGTATAATTCGACCAAACGACTATGCAATGCGGATGGGGAAAATTGTAATGAAAAATTTTGTTATTACTTTAATTTCATCCGTACTCTACTTTGATTACGTATGAATCCAATTCAAATTCATACCAACTGACTTTCACGAGTTTAAATTTCTACAACTTTAATTCATTGACTTTTCCAGAATTTTCTATATGACCTCAGATTTTTGGGTATAAATACTCTCGACAGGAATTTTTCTTCATTTTCTATCACAACTGACATTAGGTTCTGTTTTCCAGATCTGATGTAACGGTCTAGCTGCTCTTCTCCCTAAACATGTTTATACACTTTTGTAACTTCTTAAGTGATACGTTCTAACCCAGAGGTGTACAAATAGTGGCCAGTTAAGAGTTTTTTTTTCTTCTGTTACCCGTCAAGTAAGTCAGAAAATTCATACTCGAACTGAGATTTCCTTCCCGAGCTTTTTAAGCTCGGGAAGGAAATCTCTTTCATACAAAAACAAGGTTTATTTGCAAGAAAACAGGAGAAATTACTTTTTTTTATTAGTTCCCTTTACAAGAAAAACAGAAAACGCATGAAAGTGTTTTTACTAAATTTAGGGATAACCATGAGTGTTTAAATCACGAAGTTACAAGAAGATATCAGGACTTCTCGACATATGAGTTTAAATTCAATTCTACATTATCTCATCAATGCTGATATTGACACAATACCTGAGGTGCCGAAGCTTGAAATTATTAATATGCAATAAGATCCCAAAGTGAAATAAATGTTTAACGCTGTGACATTAGTTGGTTTTTATAAATCATTTTTTGCTGAAAAATTTCTGAGCATGGAGAAATTTGTAGGCAAAATGTTCTCTAATTTCGGTCTACATATATTTGTGAGCAAAATTTTTCTTGCATGAAGATCAACAAGACTTAATATAGATGCTCTTTGACTAACATCGGTGAACAGGTTGTGATGAGAATCTTAATTAGCAATCTTCCTCTTGATTAAAAAAAATATTGTGGAAAAGTGTGATAGGGTATATTATTATCATTAAACTGATTCTAAAATTAAATGTGCTTGCAGATATAGATGATATAAAATTAACAAATAAATAAATAAATTGAATAAAACTCCCACTATTTTATATAATATATACTTAATGATTTTTGTGGGATTATTCATACCTTTTTCTGAATGCAAGATTAACTAATGAAAGGAAACATTTAAAGAGACGCTGCTCGTCTCTAACCTCCGCTTCCCCAAAGTGGATAGTGACCCAAAACAATTGCCCACCCTGATCTAATCCCTTGAAGATGTAATAAATTGCAAACTTAATATTTTTGCAATAATTGTAATAGAATGGATTTCTGCTATAACTGAAGTAAGAAAATGAATTACGTAGATTGTTATATGGACATCGGAGAAAATATACAATTCGAAAAATAAATTAAGTCTATTCGAAAAAATAAATTAAAACCTCTATTACCGAGTAAAATTATCTGTAGAACTTTTTATTTGTAGAATTGAACTTTTTTATGCTCAAGTAATGAACATAGCAGCAAATATTTGATGTATTTTATTTTTTTTCTTATATTTCACCTTTATGCTTCAAAAATTCCTAACATGAAAACACCCAGCTTTAAAATATGCTCTCAAAATTTCAATATATATTTTTGTTTGAAATGCAGGCTTCAATTTTTTTTTTAAGTAAATGCATATATTCTTGAGATCATTTATAACAGCAACGAAAATTGCTTAACGTAGAATACACTCTGTGAATTGAATAGAAGTTTGTCCGATCCTTAAATATTAATTAAGTATAAAAGTGTTCGGCAAAACCATTCATCGAATTTTCACTTGAAGGGAAAAAAAATTACGAAAATATACTATTTCAAAAGCATTTTTCAAGAGAAAGAGAAGGAGAAAAAATTAATCGAACGTTTATACAAAGAGGTTATGCTCCGATTCTGAAATAATTATTTCATATTAATTTTTTTCCCTTCTCTTTTCTATACATTTCTATTCTTTACTTTTTGACAGAGGCTTGCTTTCTTTTGAGTAAGGGCTCTTCAGGGTCTTTGGAAATCAGGAACACTTCGAGAAAAAGCAAATAAAAGAGTATTAATAATAAAGAAGAAAGTTTTTATTTTTTTAAAAAAATTCTACCACTTGTTTGTGCTGTTGCGTTGTGTATTGACTGTTGCCTCTTTTTTTTTTTTTTTTCATTCTCTCTCAAAAAAGGAGGGAAGGGAAAAAATAATAATAAAAACTAAAAAATGGAAAGGAAAAAATTGAATTCATCCTAACCATAGCGGAATTCCTTTCATCAATAGGAAATAGGGGGAAACGGAGAAGGATGTGCTAGGGAAGAACGCGGAGAGGGTGAAAAAAAAAAGAATATCTACCACATAGAAAGAAATGCGAGAAAAACAGTTCTAGAATGAATGGAAAACAGCGGGAAGTCTGTACTCGTCTGTCAAAGGCACTTGGCGACAATCAGACGACTTCCGAAACTACTTCTCTTTTACTATCTGACAACACGAATTTGTGGGAAATGGTGTTCCGAAAGAACAATGACTGACCACTTCTCCCCTCCCCGGTTACAAGATGATAAACATGCCATTATTTACACCTGCACATTGTATACGAATATATATATATATATACTCTCTGCTTTCTATATTCTTAGGCAATGTTTTATTAGTTGCAGTTATGAATTAAAATTGTTTTTATTTTTGGTTCTGGAAATGCAACCCTTTTTTTCTGTGTCTATATGAAAATAAGCATTTTTTGATAAAAATTTTGCTCTTCTGAAATCATTTTCTTTCAATGGAATTTTCTTTTCAAATTACGTGATGAACTATTGTTGGTGGAAACAAAAAATTTTATAATGTAAGCGAAAGTACAAGACAGAGATCGATTGCAATCAGTTAATACTTTCATTTTCAAATAATTATTACAACAGGTAAGGACTTAATGTTGGCTCATGCAATTACATTTTTTTTGTGTGTGTCTTGAAAGAAAGTATTCATTTGACTGTAAATATACGATGCAACATTCAATATATTTTAATAATTCAATATATTTTAACAAATCAGTTTCAATGTTAAAAGCATTCATTCTCGTATCTTGATGATAATCAAGCTAATAAATTTAATTGTTTTGAAATATTTTTGTCCGTAACCTAAGCATATTTAAGGAGGTTTTATTCCAACCTGTTACAGGACATCGATAAAAAATTTCAAAAATGGCTTGAAGTACATTTTTGAATTATCATAGTTTTCAAAAACAATAAGCATTCCATTATGTTATTGCAACGGTGAGAAAATTCATATTTTGATTTAATTATTCTGTAGATTTATTTCTTGCCACATTAGTTATATATAAGCATGCTTTACTTTTTTTTTATATATTTCTTATATTATACGTGGTGAGTTAGTACTTTGAAACTGAATACCAAATAGCAAACAGTATTTTTTCATCGTGCACAGCTGATTAATTTGTTGTGCAAAGTGTAGAAATGCATCTCCTTTTCATCTCATGTGTTTGATTAACAGAAAAGATCGTTAATTTTTATATCTTGGATCATCGATTATAGTGGCTTTTTGTTAACTCTAGGTTTCATTCTGTGTTATTAGGAGATTTTCTCATCTCGCATAATGAGTCGATAAACAATTTGTTTCGTTGCATTGAAACTTTCGTAATATCATTCGCAGAATGCGTGCACAGTGTAAAGTACCTTTCAGGTACTTTTTCCTTGATATTAACGTAATATATGAATCCTTTATTTAGATTGTTGCCTCGCAACCTTGATTCAATGCCTTTTCGCGAAGTAAATAAGTATTATAACGTTTCTCACGAGGTTCATTTATTGTTACAGTTCATAACTTCTCATAGTTTATAATTAATAATTGTTCATTTCTTGTACAAATGGAACATAACACATTTCTTGTTGTATGAATACATTAGTATGAATTATAATCTCTCTAATGTAATGTTTCTTCCCATGAACGTTGCGGACAGTAACAATTTTATGTAAAATAGATGTATATAGATTTCTCAAAAGATAACTGTATTTTGTACCATTCCTCCAGTGAAATATCTCCCAATTTTGCTGATGATGGTGGTGGATGAACTCTTCTTAGTTATGGCTCAAGATATCCCCATTAAAGGCCTACTAAAATTAGGGTCTGACGACTGAGAACACCAAGGCAATTTTTTCACTCTTTCCTCTAGGTCATTATGTCAATTATTCATGTACTTTTCTGAATGAACGGGACTATACCTGAAACAAGGGACTGCCTTTATAGAAGACTGTGTTCTCCAGTGGATTTACGTGATTCGGGAATGCGTTTAAACAAGTTAAAACTTGGGGATGTTGCCATCACTTCGGAGAATTACATATACTTCAGAATGACTATTGATCATTAAGAATGTCAAGAAAAAGCAGTCCCACCACTGAAGACCAGCCTCAATGCGCTTTAGTTGAAATCAAGTAATCAGGATGGAATGCTTCTGCGGGACGTAGCCAAATATGAACTCTTTATGTAGTGGGAAATAAAGTGAAAGACAAATGTCAAATCAAATAACATGTTTCTGGTCATCAAAGTTTCAGTTTTGATGCTCTTTACACCACCCTTTATGGCCGAGGTAGCCTAATCGTCAAAGTTGCTGACTCGCAGGTGGCGTTGTTTAAGTCTAGTTGTGGGTTCGAGTCCTGATACCACGATAGATCCGTCGCGTAGAGGGCTGATGCACGTTAAATCCGGTCAAGATCCTAAGTCCTCCCATTTGCGTCATGTTGAAGTTCGGAGAGGGAAGTGTCACGTCCTCGGAGGTTCAAAATTACGCCCTCAATAGCCCTCGTGCTGTATCTCAGTGTGACGTCACTAAACAATCACTCACTCACGCTCAACCCTTTACGTTTATGGCTTTGATGTCAGTAACTAAAACCCATTAGTTTTTGTAACTTTTCTTAATAATTACTAATGATTCTTACTGTAACCAACAATAAATAAAGTCATAACTCAGAATTGGGGGTTAAAGAATGTTGTATTTCTGCGTATCAGTGAAATTTTATGAAATTGCATTTTTGTACCTGAAAAATGAAGTATCAAAAAAATCAGTTTTTATAAATTAAATTTTATCGACAAATAAACTTTCAGTACATTTCACGTTTTAATAAATGCCTTAGAGTGTTGCAAAAAAATCATTTGTAAAACATTATTTTGTTTTGCTATTTTTATATGAGCACACAATTTCTTATAAAACATATAATACGTTTCATTTCATATAAATATTTCATGGATTATATTTGTTAACGACTATTTAGTTAATATTCTATACGTCATATTTCAATGTAGGTTCAAAAATTTCTCTAAAAGTAAAAAAATATACATGGATTTTTTCCCAAAGTATAAAGCCCAATCAATAAAACCAAATTACTAGCATAAAGTTCAACCATGATTGCATGTTAAATGACATCAGAGATCAAGAAAAATAACACAAAGGTACACTTTTCCAAACAGAATATTAGCAATATCATCTCCGAAGCGAAACAATATTGATTCAAACCCCGTGCAACTCTTAAGATCAATAGATTCTCCTTCAAAAGAATAATAACAACCCGAGCTGCAATCGCCATAAAGGGTGAACAAATATATTCGGTTTTTTCTATGAATATACAGTGGAAATCAATAAAGCAAATATCTTTATCCGATTCGAAGCCGTCTCTGTTTCTTCTTCCAAATATACGGATATTCCAGTTATTATTCTTCTTTGGTGTAGAAGTCATTCTTTTTCCCCCGTGCCAAAAGAAAAAAAAAAGTTATCTCATTCAATATCAAATGTTGTTTATGTTGCCATCGTTGTGACTAGACCAAACAAAATCTTCAATTTTTTTTTCTCGTTTTTACTGGAGATATTTATAATGGATTTTTTAAAATAATTAAGCACAAGTGATATAATATAAGGCCTTTTTAGTGGAGATATGAGAACTTGATTACATGAAATTACTGTTTCAGTAATAAATTGCAATGTTTATCTCTAAATAAAATTTTTAATTATTTTGAAATATTTAATTTTGGGCTTAACAACGCTTCTATCTATCAGCAGATTATTATAAGCATGTTATAAAATATCACATACATATTAAAGAAAAAATGACGTTCTTTTTTTTTTAGAATATGAACAGAGAAAATTATTCCACTCATTGAATATCAAATTTTATTTCAACGTAGTATCCAAAGAAAATTTTTCAATCATCATGTTTTTAATTAGTTTTCTTATGTGCTTTTAATAAATTTAACAATAAAATGAACGAGTAAGGATTCTTTTAATTCGTTTATTTTTTTTTTGAAAAATTAAAGAAATACGACTAGATTAAATATAAACTGTTTTGGTAGTGAATGACCATACTCAATTGCAAAGAAAACTTTATATTTTACTTAAATGAATAATTCTTTTAAGTTGTCCTTAATATTATGTTTAATCTTAAGTTTCTTATAAATTATAGTGATTTGATTATATTCGGTGACATCAAAACTCTAGAAAAGGTAATAAGCATTCGAAAAACATTTCACAATTGAATTAATTTCTCAATGCATTATCAGACGAAATTACATGACAAAATATAAGTTAATAGTTTATTAAATATCTTAAATTTTTTTTAAATATAGCTTTTATTTTAAGTAAATTTATACATGTTTGATACCTTAAATTTTGATATAAATATGATATAAACATTAACAGAATAAATAAATATTTCTATCTAATATTACTTAGTTTGAATTAATGGTTTGTTTTCTTTTTATTCCAACAGGTAATGTCTGTTTTTGAAATTTGTATTTGATATTACTATCAAACGCATACGATTTAAATATATATTGTTAAATTTTTTTTTAGAAATTATATGAATAAGCAGATAAAAATTTAGATAATTATGTATTAACAATTATTTATTTAATAGATACTCTTTTTTGATAAAATGTACGTTTAATGATTCAGTATTTATAATTTTGGAGTGAACGTGACTAAAATATTAGTGAAGTCATAAGTGGGCATGTGGTATTTTTGATTGATTGATTGTTTATTGACGTCACACAGAAGTATAATGTGGACTGTTGGCGACGGACCTCATTATTTAGAATCTCGGTCAAATAACGAGAGCGACACTTAAGGTGGCGCGTCCCTCTCCAAACTTCCCCATCACGCCAATGGAAGACTTGGAGACTTGGCAGATTTAATGTGCACCAGTTCCGCTACTGGACGGATCACAGTGGAATTAGGCTTGAACCCGAGTTTGAGATCAGATCGAGGCGACCGCAGATATTCTAGGCATAAAATGTATTCTTTCACTAGAATCATTAATTTATTAGATATGAGGTAAAATAACCCCTACCTCATGCCAAAGTGCTTCTTTCCATAAACTGGAAAAAAACCTATGATTTTTCCGCAGGATTAGGCTTATAATAGGAAATAAGAAAATTCAAATTCAAGAAAATTTCATGTATCAAGTGTTGAAGAAATCTCTCCTGCTCCACTTCAAACTGAAAGAATATTAAATTTGAAAGCTGTTTGTAATCGATATTAAAATATACACTAAAAAGTATAAGTACTAGCATAAAAAACAAGAAACCATGCATATGTGTGTGAAATATGTATTCAAAAACTTTAATGGTTAAATATTTTTAGAAACGAATGGAAAACTTAAATTTAGAGTAGGAGGGAGGAAGGAGGATATTCTTGTGAAAGAAACAAATTGTTAGATTTTGCGGTTATGCAACAAAAGTAGTTTTATTTTACTGCTCATTGTAATTATTGCTGTAAAAAAATCAATTTTTAGCAACACTCTTTTCTTAAATCACGTAACAAAATAAATTTTATTAAAGTTAAAAGTTTTCGACTTACAAATCAATTTAAATGAAAGCATTTAATTTACTGTAAATATAAGAACATTTGATTTACACTGACTTCTATTAGTTAAGGAATAAGAATGCTTTTGTTTGTTGAAAGTTTGAAAGTTTTTGAAAGTTTGATGCTTCTCAATAAAATAAAGAAAACAAGATTAAAGTATAATTTATATGAATCATAAATAGCTTCAATAAAACCTTATTAAACTATAATACCCACCACTGTTGCTTATAAATAATTTAATTCTTATATATCAGTCAAAGGAAGCTAGGAAATTCCCTCTTAATTGACAGTTAGATAGCTTATACATTATAAATAATAAAGGACACATCCTTTATTAAAATAATTTTATTTGATTTTTGTTACTTAAAAATATGAGATATTTTAAAGCAAATAGTAGATTTTTGTAAAAAAAAATTATTATTTATTTGTAACTCTTCTTTAGTATACAACTAAAATTCAATAAATAACTATTTCAAGCACAATTCTTCCACCTTTTGTGTATTTTAATTCCTTTGTTTTAAAATTAGTTGTACAAGACTGGTTGTACTACAACTTCTAGAGATATGTACATTTTACTTTTCTCTCGCATCCTGTTTAGAGACATTCAAATTATTGAAAATTAATTATTAGGTGAACAAATAATACAAATTCGCAATTAAAAATTTGAAAAATGGCTACAATATCTTATATCTTTGCTTATCAAATAGTTTTATTATAGTTTGTAATGAGTCAGATATTCATAAAGGAATTAAGAACTAGAAACCTCTTTTAATTTAAATAAACTATTTGTAAGCTTTCATTTTGAGAGGCGTAACAAAAGTGTGCCAGAATATGAAATAAACAATAAATAAATAAAGCTATAAATAAAAAATAAAAAAGAGCAATTAACAAATGAAGTCAAATAAAATTTTAAAAGATAAAAAAAAGTAATTATAAATAAATATAATTGAATAAAATTTTAATAAATAAAAAACAAAATAAAGTAATAAAACATAAAAAAAAACCTACTTAGGAGAATTGGGAAGAAAACAAAATTGTAAGTTGCAGCTAAATTTTCATTCCAGATTCGTATTCATCAGATTCCAAGCTCAATTCACATCAGTTATAATAGCGATGTTTTTATTTCAGGAAAATAATTACTCTTCTTAACTTCAATTTATCCTCCCGATCAAGTCTAAGAATGCAGTACCAAAGAATGCCATTAAAATTTGAAAATTCATTTTATTTCATTTCTTAGTAAACTTGCATAAACAATTCAGGGAAAGGAATATCCCTTTCGCTACCGGAGGGGAAAAAAAAGAAGTGCTTCTCTGGGCCCGAGGCTTCATACAGCGGAGTGTCACGCTGTGCCCAGACGATTTTAGATATTAAGCCTAATTCGCGAAAAAAAATTCCTCTAAAATCGGCTATTCATTAGAATATTTTGGTTTTTACTTATATTATTTAAAATGCATTAAACTTAATATATACGAAAGAAGAAGAAAAAGATTTAATCGAAAATTGTATGTCATAAAAATCATATCATTTAAGAAAATACAAATTACATACCGCAGCACGTGCTTTTAAAAATTACTCCCCTCCCTTCCTCCTGATAGCCAGAAGTGAAAACTAACCCCATATCACCAAGGTCAACACTCCAAATAACCTATCCATATAGATTTCTTGGTATTGTAACGCCATGAAGTAACATTCAAAAAATCGAGTAAAACGTTCTCATCAAGCGTATCTCTATTGATACGTTGGGCCATAGATGACACTCAAGGAGCGTATCTAATGTGATACGCTGGGCACAGGAGAGGAAACGCGAGTGTATCAAAAATGATACGCTGGGAGTGAACGGGATATAGGTAAAAAGGAAGAAGTAGGAAACAAAACAAAACGAAATAAAATTATTTTAAATTTACAAAAACAGTTTATCCTCCCAATAGAGTCAATGAATGCCGTTATATGCTAAACTTTAACGTTCAGTTTACTTCATTCCTTGGGAAATATTAATAAACAACTCAGGAAAATGATTATAAGCTCAATGGAAGAAGTAGGAAACGATAGAATGGAATAAAAAATACTGAATTCAGCAACTAAAAAGAGAACGAACATCACAAGGGAAAAAATACTCGTTTATACTATGAACTGGCTCATAATTAAATAATGATTCATTCTGTTGATTAATTTTCAATATAACCTACTGCAGTTTATTTAATATAATTGAGAAAAAGTAATTTATCAGTATTGAAAACAAACATCATTTGATTCTACTTTGTGTGATTAAGAAACGCAAAAAATGTTGGTAATGCAAAATAAATGAAGAAATAAACGAAAATAAATGAATTCGAACAACGTTTGATGAGGCTTTCAAAATAGAGTAAAACGTAATTGAAAAAAGTACTTCTTTCATTTTGGGAACTAATACTTAGAAAACAAATCAGAAGGGGAAAAAAATGAATTAATTTCAATATCTAAGTACATTAAGATGTCATAAACATGCTTCGATTCTTTTGTTTTATTTTTCAAAAGTAATCTTCAAGTTTTCGCTCTTACTTCTGATCAGCATATTGCGTGACGGTCAATTGTCTTCGAATTTTTTAAGCTATTTGTTTTCCGACTAGTTATTAAAAGTTACTTACTACCCTAAATTCCCTCTCAAATCACGAATAATAGTGGATAATGACACCGCAAAATGTGCTATTTCATTATCACATCCGTCTTTTAGAACTTCGCCAAAAATGAGTTACGAGAAAAGATATCTTAATTTGTTTTTGAAAAATTCTTTCGCCAAACGAGAATCTCAGTGGTATAAAAAATAACTCATCATATTTAATGCAAACTGTTTGCATAATTTTTCCATTACTCAATTCCGAAGTTGATTATAGATGGGAAAAATTTTCGCTTCACTAAGAACACGTTAGGTTTTATTTTGTTGAATTTTTATCACTTCACTTCAGTTAATCACAACGTAACGAGTTTCTGAAAAGAGAAACTTGGAATATTTTATTTTTTTAATTCGGCGTTCGAATACCGTTTTCATGCTTCTATTTAGATAGATTTATTCCAACTTTTTGTTAATTTTCGCTCAGAATCGGGAGATAATTGGAAATTAGAATTATTTACATGTCTTATTAAGATAGATGTTGATGTTAATTTTGGGCCGGCAAATCCAGATATGGTTTCTTTTCCCTCACTTAATTCGCTCCGATGACGTCACGTTTCCGTGGTAACCAATCAAGGCAAGTGTGCTTGATTTGACACTAGATAAAACGAGAAGAAAAAAAATTAAATTGTTCTATTCGAAGGCAATTAAATGCGCACTTGAATCCATATCTCATTCTTTCGGAAATGGCATATATAAAAAATTAAGAATTTTTTCTTCAGTTTCCCATCCGTAAGAGTTTTAGAAAGAATTATTAAGCAAATTCGCGATTGTTGCACTGCGTGATATTTTTACTAATTAAAACCTCACAGCGAAAAAAAAACTTCTTTTTTTGTGATTAATGAGTAAATATTTTTTTTTTAACGACACGTTTTTTTTTGATTGATTCGAAAATCATTTTTGAATCCAGATAAAAAATTCGTAATAACTCTCTTTTATTTATCAGCATAATACCATTGAAATAATTATGATTTACAAATAGGTGAAAATCTGGAAAATAAGTAACTATTAAATATCCATAAAAATATTTAATATTTTTGCCTTAAATAAGTGGTATAAATTAACTGTAAAAACTATTAAATAAATTTATCTCAAGAAATAAAAAAAAATTAATTTACATATGACGAACATCCATGATGATATTTTGCTTAAAAACTCAACATGGTAAATTGCTAGTTTTTGAGGTGTGTCTTCAAGAAACTTTTAGGATCGAAAAACTGGACGTTTGCTGACAATAAGAGCTAAATACCGAGTATCTTTGAAGTTCCCCGTTCTGACGATTCGTAAATTTACTGCATAAAAACAAAGAACTTTAATTTTTATAGTAATGGTGAAAAGTACTTCTAATATAAAGTAGAAAAAATTTTAAATGAATATTAACAACAAATGCTCAAAATGTTTGCCCTTTCTAGGAGATTAAGTTTAGCTTTTCGGACATATAATGAGAAACGTGATGCAAGATATGCTGGGAATGGCTTTAAGTAACGGCAAATTTCAGAGCATCTATTGTTTGGGGAATTTTCATAAACTTTTTCTTAAATATACCCACAGAAAAAGTCAGGGGTCGCACTATTAGCAGAACGAGGCTCAAAGAACGCTGTAACGTTATAATACGCTTTTCGAGTGAAGAAACCATAAATATGCTCCAAGTTTCTTTTTTCTTTCTTTCTTTTCTTTTTTTTTTTTTTTTTTGGCAATTGACTCTTCACAGGAAATTTTTGACCACCTCATTCCCATTTTCCTGGCCTTTTCCTATGGCGATATTTAAAGAAACAGTTTTGAGAAAATTATCTCCAGACAATAGATGATCTTCAAAATACTCAAAGGATACAAGATGTCACCCCTAGCAGCTTATCAAAACATGGTAAAAAGAGCTCAGCTTTACTTTCTTGGAAGGGGCGAATATTTTAAACAATTGTTGTAAATGTAAGTTCAAAACTTTTTAATGCGTTATATTAGAAGTGCTTTTCATCATAAGCATAAAAATAATTGCTTTAAAAGTTCGATGTTTTTGTATAATAAATTTACGAATCGTCGTAGGGGACCTTCAAAGACATCTGATAGTTTTTATTCAACCAAACTTATTTACAAACACTCAGCCTAAGAGACACAAATAAATATATATGTTCGCAAAGTCGGGCTGTTAGTGATTTTCTTATCACTAATCTCCGGGACTTTCTGTTAATTTGAATTGTATAAAATTACAATTTCCTACCAACCAAAATGAAACGCAATTAGGTGAACTTGACGATGATAGAAGGAAATTGAATTCGACTTAAGGATATGTAAATGAAATAGAATTGAAAAGAAAGAGAAGGGAAATAGAGAATAACGACAAGCTGATAGATATTTGTAGATTGGATTGAATAATCATGGTTCATCGTTTGGACTGAAGCGACTTCGTGTTAAGATATTAAGTTTCGAATTTGTTATAATCGAGGAATGCTTGAATCAGAGTGAGTGATTTGGTCCATTAAGACTTTATTATTTGATCATAAACTAGGATTAACTGTATTAAGAAGGATTCGAGAGTTAGCAAACTTACGTATTCTTTGATAAATAATTGTCTTTTGATGATCTTTAAATAATAGTCTTCTGAGGAAACAGAAAACTACTCAATTCTAGCTGAAACTAAAATTAACTATGTCAAATTCTCAATCTAGACTTGAAAAGTATCAAATTAAATTTAAAGTTATCTAATATATAAATTTGAAAATCGGTTTGTCTGTCCTTCATACAAATCTTCACTATTGATCGAGTCACGATTTATTATTAAAACATTTTTATGTATTTCACTGTATGTGTGTGTGTCATCAAATTTTCGATCGTGTTAATTTGACCAACTTCCCATCAAGCTAGAGCACTGAAACTTTGGGAATCGTTCTAACTCGCCTAACAATGCAATATTTAGACATTTGCGACAAGTTCTAACTAATATTTTCTTTAGTAATGCAGTTTAGCCCAACCACTTAGCGCGATTTAAAAATTGGCACCAAACTCGGCGATTTTTTTTGGCTGAACAAGTCCGTAAAACGGACTAGGGTAGCCACATTTGGCAAAATACCGCCAAATAATTCTTGTCGCCAAGGGTGGGTTAAACTGCATTCCAACCATTTAATTTACCGGATGAATTAATTAATTTTAGTTAGTTTTAACGTTTTTATGTATTTCACTTGGTTTGTGTCTGTTTGTGTGTATCAGTGTGTGATCAAATTTTCGATCGTTAATTTAACCAACTTCCTATCAAGCTAGAGCTCTGAAATTTTGGAAACCGTTCTTGAAAAATTTTGGTTTTTATCTCGAATTTCTTAGGATGCTTTTCTGATGTGTGGTAGAAGTAGCAAGCTTAATCTCACTCCGAAAATTTTTTCAAATTTATTTAAGGGATTTTTTTTTTTTTTGAATTCTTTCACCCCCCCCCTTGTCACTCTTTTACCGTGTTTGTCATCAGACGGAGAAAAAAAATCCACTAACTTTTTCCTCTCGAAAGATTAATATCTTAATGAATATTTTTAAACACAATCTGATTTAGATTGAAATCTTTTAAAAAATAACGTAGCCGCATTAGTTTCTGTTCGACACCGAATTCACGAAGTGCAAGACTAATCGCTAGAAGAGTCAATTATCGACTTACTCGAGTCATGTTTTTCACACGGAAAGGTTTGCATCGCATGCTTGCGTGTTGTGTGTGTGTGTGGCAATCCTATAGTTCTGTAGAACTGCTCACCAAAAAAAAAAAATGGATAGACGAAATATATAAAGTATCCACTAGAGATTGCCTGGAATTTTCACTTCAAGTTATTTTTTTTAAAAAATATTGATGATGAAGTTTTATATTGGCTTACAAAATATTAATAAAAAAATATACGTTTTTGAACTTTCTAACTATTAAGGATGTCTTCGCGCAATGTTAAAGAATGTTACAAGCCCTCGAGCATTGATTATACTCTGACCCCACTATCTTTTAGAGAGTAGCATATTTTATTGTGTTACTTATTTCTTAATCTGAATAATTCTCTTTTTTACCGGTGAAAAATAAGTCCCTTGTTCCGTCTCCTTTATTGTAATGCTAAATGGGTCTTGAAATGAAATTTATGTGTGAAAAATGACGTTTTTTTTATAAATGCCCCTAAATTTTAAGAGCACTGCATCAGAAATGGATGTACCTTACTATGTCACCAACTTTCAAGAAAATTTCCCGATGTCATAGTGGGAAAGTTAGGAGAGGGGTTATCAGCTCAGGTGCCGTCTTCGTCACTTGACCGAGGTTCAAAATTACGAGATCCGTCGCCAATAGCCCTCTTGTTGCTTCTGGTGAGACGTTCATAGAAACTAAACTAAAAAAAACTAAGCTAAAAACTTCGTGAAAATTTCTATCTCTCAATTTTCTGTTCGGAAATATGCTTTAAGTTTCAATTGGGTTCTTTGATATAAGGCTGGTCTTATTGTCTTTTCTATCGTTATTGTATTACTTTTTCTCACATAGCTCGGGAAAAAAAACCGATAAATCAGCTAATCTGTTATATAAAGCTTAATAACTTCTACATGGGGCGTAAATTCAACTGGTCATAATTTGTGTTCGCCAGCTTTGGGAAAGGACCGTGGCTCGCTTGAAAAAATAGAACATATATGTAGAACAGAAAAGCGAACAGTACATTTATGGACATAAACCGAAAAGTTTTGGAATTTTTCCTAAGCTAAACTATGGGAACAAGCTTGTATATATATATGCCAGTTCACAAAAAACTTAAATACTTTTCCTTTAACCACGCGCAAGCGATAAATCGCCAAATCCAGCATTTTTTTTAATCTCTATAGCTTACAGATTTTTTTAATAAAAAGTTTGGTAAATAATGTGCACATAAAAATAACAATGAACGAGGAATACATTACTTCGAACTTCTAACTTATATTTTGAGTGTTTTGAATGTAACTTATGCACAACAAAAAAGGTCACATAAATAATTTAAAGGCCGTGTCAGAATCTGATGATTCGAATTATTTTTCAAATCCACTTTCTTTCATTGAATGCCCGGATTCATATCTCCAACACTTTCAATGCTTTCCGTACAAAAATTTACATATATCGTCTTCACGTAATAATAGAAAAAGAACGAATCTTAGAAAATTTTCTAGAAACTTGATTCAAGTGAACATGGGACATACACAAAAGTACTAAAATCTATTTGTTTGATCTTCATGAAATTTAGGAAACTATTTTTAATGTTAATTTTTATCCATTCGCAAAATCTTGAAAAAATATTCCAAACTTTTTGAATTATTAAAATTTTTCATACATTTTTCACGTATATTGAAATATTCTACTTTGATTTGAATTTAAAATAATGATTTTATAAAATTTCTATTCATGTTCTATTTTACTGAAGAGAATTTGCACAACCTTGTTGACAGAAGACACAA
>BMAW01011328.1:142822-160920 GCA_019974015.1 Nephila pilipes
CTGTTGTGCTTCGTTCTGTACGTATTGCTGTTAATTACTATAACTTGAACAGTAGTGTTTTTATGAACACAATTTTATTCTTATTAGACTCTAAAATACATCGTAATTCCTCATTTAACAAATGCTCATAACTGGAAATAATTTTAATTTCTCTCTTTTGCATTCCTAGTGTAATAACCCGCATCATTAATGATATGTAAAAGAATACACAATCATCTCAATATAAGCATATAACATTTTCTCATCTTTAGAGTATTTATAATATTTTAATACTGGTGCATTTCTGAATATCTTCGAATTTAATCTAAGGTTTTTAAAACAGAAGTTTAAGAATTTGAGGAGCTCTTCAGAATAATTTGTAGAAATAATGGAATTTCATTCAATAATGCTTATAATATTTTGAATGAAATACTACTAATTTCTCAAATATAATTCAATTTGATGTAAGTTTATTAAGGAGGCTTAGAATTCGAGGACGAGCTCTTGGAATAATATGTGGAAAATAATAGAGTTTCATTGAAAATTTCTGATCTAGAATTCTAATTCAAAACTACAGAATTTCTAAATATAATATCAAATTTAATGTTAAGGTTTTGATAACTAGAGGTTTAAGAATTTCAGGATATCTTCGAATAGTTTGTGGGAAATAACAGGATGAGTCTGTTTATTAAATCTAACTAGATACTCAAGATTCTCACAAGGAAGGTAGTGCATATTAAAAGGGAAGTACAGGTATCCTTTTGTGATCTGATTATGTTTCAAAATTAATAGATGCTTTATCATTCTTCCGTAGATTTAGGATGACGTTAATTGGATACAATGCTTGCCCTTCCACGCCTACCCCTCCTTGGTAGACAGACAATAAATAAGAACCACTTCTAAATTTAAAATGCCCTAAAATAAGTATATAAAGTAGATATATATATATATGAAAAATACTATTATTTTTATCTATCTTGGCAAACAAAACATTTAAATCGAACTATTTTTCAATAACCTAGTGTCTTTTTCTTACAAGAACTTTATATTTTCAATGGCTTCTTCATTTTAATTTCATTCATTTGCTCAAAATTAATTTTTGCATTCAGAACACTAATTGCTCACTAAATTTTATTTCAAATGCACAATACTTAACTTACTTGCTTTACACATTGTGTGTCAAAAGAAACGTGTTTCGATTATTTTATAATTTTAAAAGCTTCACAACCTAGGGAGTATTTACAGTTTAAAATTAGTGGCTGTATTTAATTTTAAAACACAACTACTTCGATTAAGTATATTATTAAATTATGAACAAAATCAAGATGATGTGAGTATATTAAAAACAAAAATATTTTAAGGGGAAGAAAACATGAGAAAAGCAGAATTATAATACCATGTTTGATTGAAAATATGTTAGTATCTTACCTATAATTAATAATAATATTTATTTAAATCAGATCTATTTTTCAACATATATTTTGTTTTAATTTTAGGATCCTTCAAATTTTCAATGACTCTTTGATTTGTTTTCATTCATTTTTATCAAAACAATTTTTGTAAATTAAATCGTTCCTTTGCGATTCATATTTTGTTTAAAGGAATATTCAAAAATTTTTTTATTCTATGAGGAAAAAGCATACATAGTTCTTTTATAGTTTATTTAAGTTTAAAAGATAAAAAGATGTTCTTCAGAATGATGACGAGAAAAAGATGTTTTTCAATGTTCTTTCAGAATATTCTCAGAAAAACTCAAATTTTTGTGTCTTCTGTCAACAAGGTTGTGCAAATTCTCTTCAATGAAATAGAACATGAATAGAAAATATTCTACTTTGATTTGAATTTAAAATAATGATTTTATAAAATTTCTATTCATGTTCTATTTTACTGAAGAGAATTTGCACAACCTTGTTGACAGAAGACACAAAAATTTTGAGTTTTTCTGAGGAATATTTTTCTGAAAGAACATTGAAAAAACATCTTTTTCTCGTCATCATTCTGAAAGAACATCTTTTTTTTTTTTTATCTTTAAACTTTTAAATAAACTATAAAAAGAACTATGTATGCTTTTTTTCCTCATAGAATAATTTTTGAATATTCCCTTTAAGCAAAATATGAATCGCAAGGAACGTTTAGTGTACAAAAAAATTGTTTTGACAAAAATGAATGAAAACAAATCAAAGAGTCATTGAAAAATTTGAAGATCCTAAAATTAAAAACAAAATATATTGTTGAAAAATAATCTGATTTAAATAAAATTTATTACTAATTATAGGTAAATACTTAACATATTTTTTCAATCAAACATGGTATTATAATTCTGCTTTTCTGGTGTTTTCTGTCCCCTTAAAATATTTTTTGCTATTTTAATATACTCAACATCATCTTGATTTTATTTCATAATTTAATAATATATACTTACATCGAAGTAGTTGTGTTTTAAGAATTAAATACAGCCACTAATTTTTTAAACTGTAAATACTCCCTAGGTTGTGAAGCTTCTTAAAAATTATAAAAATAATCGATAAATAATGCTTCTTTTAAGTACACAATGTGTAAAAGGCAGTTCTTAAGTATTGTGCATTTGAAATAAAATTTAAGTGAGCAATTAGTGTTCTGAATGCAAAAAATTAATTTTTGAGCAAAATGAATGAAATTAAAATGAAGAAGCCATTGAAAAATATAAAGTTCTTTAATGTGAAAAAGACACTAGGTTATTGAAAAATAGTCCGATTTAAATGTTTTGTTGCCAATGATAGATAAAAAATAATAGTATTTTTTCATATATATATATATATATATATATATATACTTATTTTGAATTGTAAGTACTTTTTTAAAATTAGAAGTGGGTTCTTATTTATTGTCTGTCTAAGCAAGGAGGGGGTAGGCAGTGGGAAGTGGGCAAGTACAGTTATCCAATTAAACGTCATCCTACGGAAGAATGATAATGATGCATATTATTAATTTTGAAACATAATCAGATCACAAAAAGGATACCTGTACTTCCCTTTTAATATGTAGGCTTTCATATCACCTTCCTTGTGAGAATCTTAAGATCTAGTTAGATTTAATAAACAGCGATCCTTGTTATTTCCCACAAACTATTCCGAAGATCTGAGTCTCGAATTCTTAAACCTCTAGTTATCAAAACTTTAACATTAAATTTGAATTATATTTGAGAAATTCTGTAGTTTTGAATTAGAATTTTTGATCAGAAATTTTTCAATTGAAACTCTATTATTTTCCACAAATTATTCCGAAGAGCTTCGTCCTGAATTCTTAAGCCTCCGGTTAATAAGACCTTTACATCAAATTCGAATTATATTTGGAGAAATTGTGTAGTATTTCATTCAAAATATTATAAGCATTATTGAATTGAAATTTCATTATTTCCTACTAATTATTCTGAAGAGTTCCTTCTCAAATTCTTAAACTTCTGTTTTTTTAAAACCCTAGTATTAAATTCGAATGATATTCGAGAACTGCAGTCTTTTTACAAAATATTATAAGTATTCTCTAAAGATGAGATAAATTTTATAATTGCTTATAATTGAATGATTGTGTATTCTTTTTTATATCATTTAATGATGTATTACATAGGAATGCAAAAGAGATAAATTAAAATTATTTCCAGTTATGAGCATTTGTTTAAATGAGGAATTACGAAGTATTTTAAGAGTCTAATAAAATTAAAATTGTGTTCATAAAAAACACTACTGTTCAGTTATAGTAATTAACTAAAATAGAAAGATATGTTGAAGATATCTGAAAATGTTATTTTTTTTAAATAAGATAATTTTTGAAATATATATAAATATTCATGTACTCAAGCATGCATTATAATACATTATTTTATTAATTTCTGTAAAGCCATCATTTAACTCGGAAATAAATAATTTTGGAATTTTAATCAAATAAACAATAATTAGTTATTACCCTAAACGAAACTATTCTGGAAAACATAATTTTTATACAAATGTTTCATTTTCTATATACCAGAATATTACATAATTTTAGACATGGTAAAAACGAAGACAAAATGTTTTTCAACATTTATCATCTTTAAAAAAAATTTGAAACATACATTTGATAATTTAAGTACAATGGTATGAATTAATGAATTTTGGAAAATTTAGACGAAAAATAGCTTTTTTTTTCCATGATTTTTTCGAGGCTATATTTCTGAAAATAAAAACCACTTCAAACAAGACTACAAATAACAGAAACAAATTAAATTCATTATTAAAATGCATACCTTGGAACCACTTAAATTAAAACCAACGTAGAAACAAAATGAGAGGCAAGGTTTAAAAAAAATCTTGAAAGAAGGTAAAATGAATATGTTCCATTAACTTTTAGATGGTTTCTTGAAAACAAACTTTAATACTTCAGAAAAATGCAGAAAAATAATTACAATATGAGGGGGAAATAATTTAGGGAATGCATTCAGTAACTTTTCTTGCATGTATAAAAACAATTCGAATATTACAGACGATAATTAAAAGCTAAAAAACGGATAATAATCATTTTTAAACTTCGTCTTCAAAACTTTCCCTCGAAAAAAATATAAAGAAAGAAAAGAAAGAAAATTAATCTTCAAAGTAATGATCGGAAATGGAGACCATTTTCCCCCTTTCAAAACAACAAAATATTTTCTTTTAAATTAATTTTTCGTTTTCCTTTTTTTCTTCTCAATCTTCTATTATATGGACAACGTTAACGAGTTCTTTGTTTTTAGTATTTACTTTCATTGCCATTGTGCAAAACTGAAACAAAAATTATAAAGTGATTTTTTTTTCTTATTTTTGTTTAACCTGTATTAACATCGCTTCTTTAAAAGCATAAAACTCATTTTCGTCGAATAACAGATGTCCTTTTTTTTCTCAATTTTAGTAATTTAATATTTGAAATGAAAGATGACTGAACTAGGTATGGAAATTGTCTCTAAGAGATGTTTCATTACAGGTATCAATACATTTTAAAAAATTAAACCAATGAAAAAATATTTCTAATAGAAAAAAAAGTTAAATGGTGACTTAAAAACAATAATTTTAAGAACAATTATATCTTTTAATATTTTGACAACCGAAATGTCAAATCAAAGGCTGCCAATAGAAAGCCTCAATTAAAAACGATGGCACACACACATATGTGTGTATATTATATTACTAGCTGATACCCGCCCACTTCGCTGGGCAGACGATAATATTATATTTTGGAACCTATACATAAAATTTCAAGAAAATTGGAGCATTGAAACGACCTTTGTGTTCTTCAGATGGTTTTTTATCGGCATTAATTATAACCTTGAACTCCTTTTGGTCTTTAGGAACTGAATCAACAGCAGCTTTGAAATCGTGAATATACCTGTTATGTTCATGTAGCGTCTTTTGTAATTGGCTAATTCTGGCTTAACACCTGTTAAAATACCACAATGAATGTTTTTTTCACGTTCATCATCACAGAGAAAGTAAAGCTGAAGAAAAGAAGGTTGTTGAGGCGGCTCAGTTAATAGGCTACCTATCCTGTGGTATACTTGCCCCTGGACTTTAAATGTTAGCATAAAATTTCCTTCCTTCAATTCTTTTGCTCCGAATGATGTCATCTGAAAATATCCATTATACTTACGAATTGTAGAAAGAAAATGTTCTGAAAGCTGATCCTCATGGCTAAGAAGACTATTCAAAGGTTCAGGGTAGGATCTAATAGCAAGAAGCTGGACTTGACCACCACTGCCGCACATTCCTGGAGGTTATTCTATCCATTTTAAAGCACGGCACCTCGAACAGGGCAAACGTTTTCCGATACTGACAATTTTATCATTTGAATAGTCAATATATATTTTATATTTAGAACCAGACAAATTTTTGGAAGTCTATGGCGCTAATTTATTTTTGATCTTTTTTTCATTGTTTAATTACAGCTGCCTGATTCACGTGGGGGTTATTAGAAAAGTATTTTCTTACAGCTGCTCTATGTACTTCAGGATGGCTTTTAGTATATTTTGAAGCAGCTTCTCTATGTTTTTCAGGATGACTTTGAGTATATTTTATAGCAGCTTGTCTTACTTGTTTATATCTAATTGAATTTGTGAATCTTTTTCTTCCTTTTTTACCTTTATTTAGTTGAAGAGATATTACATCATTAATAATTGATTCACTTGAACTTGAAAAATCAATGTTAGATATTGATTGAGTCTTTGAAACTAACACAGACACATTTTCTTGACGCTGAAACTCTAAAAATGACTCATTTTCTTCATTTTGTTTCACATTATCATAACCAGGATTAACTTTACTTCTATTTGTTAATCCAACTATTTAAATATAAACATCAAAATGACCACTATTACAGTTTCCCATAAAACGTAATCTTTTTTCCCCTGAACTGTTTCTCCAACAGAAGCTATAAGGCAGCCACCTTGATACACTTCGAACTGATAGGGAAATGCTCTGCCGCCGCCATAATTTTGCAAATTGATCCATACGTGTTTGGTTTACACATTTCGGTAAAATATAAATCGTTAGTATTATAAGAAGCGCCAGATAGCATTTGAATGCAGCATTTAAACCGATCCCAGTTGTTAAACACGTGAGAAACAATATTTCTCATTTTATACGCCATCGATATGTCACCAAACACCAGCAAAGATAGAGATGAAAATAAACATGCTCCGTTGCCAAGAATTTTAAAAACTTTGAAAGGAGTAGGTATTCCATCTATCCAAATATATTCAACATCCATTATTAAAAATTATAACTGAAAAGTAAATATGAAAAATCAATTTGTATTAACCTACAATGAAATACTTCTCCAGTTAAAAAATATAACCGAAATTAATTTTTAAATATCAAATTATTTAAAAATTCAACAAAAAATACTAATAAAAATAAAGTATAGTAAAATTTTTTAGCAAAAAGTCACCCGTATTACGTTATCCTTTTTGCAAAGGGATAACTCTATTACGCTAGCAGCATATCTGGAACTGCAATTGAATAAGACAGAATAGCTCTTAAAAATTCATAGCATTAAAAATAATTCTGATTCTGATAACGATAAAATATTCGGCCATTTTAAAAAATCAAAAACATTTATTTTCTAGAAACCAAAAACTAAAAATAAACAAAACACAGAAAAAAAACCTTTTGCTTAAACATTAGGTTACAATTATTGCGTACATCGAAATAAATATTTTGATAGCTACTTATTTTTTTTTTATCAATGACATGAATAACATACCGTTATTATTTATTTGTTAAAAGCCAACTTCAATATCATTTAATAATAAAATACTTTCTCATAAATTTAAAACTTACGCCTAGGTTCCACAACTATAAAAAATTATCGTTTGCTGAGCAAAACGGACAGAAATTAGCTGGGGTTACCATAGTATAGCTATTTAAAATTCACAATGCAAGGTCATTGAAATGCTTCAACTTGGCGGTGGAAGATATTTGGTGATAAATCTCTAAATGTAGGAATTTCGGGGCTCAACATTTACATTATATATGATAAACCTACAATGTATCCTATTCAGCGGATTGTCTTGGGTGTGTGCTACTCCATAAGAAGTCGAAATTTTAGTATTTTTCAAAATCCCGCTCTTGCCAATCCACCATCAGCGCCTCAATATTAAATTATTTCCATTTCGCACGCGCAAATCCCGCCAAGTAAACTTAATTGGTATCAATGCACAGAATACATATAAAAAAAAAACATATTCCGTTTGGCGTCGGTCATGTCATTTTTGGCGATAAAGTCGCCAAAAATGGCATAATTTACGGATAAGAAAAGATTAATTGACGAAAATCACACTTTGGATAAGAATTCCGTAAAATCCGTTCTTAGTGAGCGGTCTACATCGCAAAATGAGTAACTATACCAAATTTCAGGTCAATCGGTTTTATAGTTTTAGAGATATCGTGATGAGTCAGTCAGTGGTATTTCGCTTATATATATATAGATATATATAATGTTAGGCTTTTCCTTTAAATATTTCAAATAGTATTATTTTATTAAGATTCAAAAACAGTCAAAAACAATTCAATTTTTAATTAATTATTTTACTGTAGCGGAGAGAGAGACCATTTCCACACGGCGGGAATTACGAATCCGCTGTTAGATAAAGAGAAGAGAACAGAGCGTAAGATTTTGAGAGCAAGAGAGTAAAAACAAGAGAGGGCGTTTCGTTGTGTTTTTGGTTATATAGCTGGGAAATTTCACAATAAACTTCATAGGATATGTGGGATAAATGGAGGGACTTCGAGGGAATTTGTGTGCTCACCTAAAGTCTGGTAGGGATCATCCCTACAGGTCTACAGGCTTGGGAACAGCATTGTCAGGAACGGTGAATTTTTAAGAAAGTGTGATTGCATTAATTAAGTTAAAAAGGAATGGTATCAGAAAATAAGAATGAAAGATTTACTTTTAAATGAGATAATGGGAAAAATTAGTAAATTAAATTATTATTATAAGAAACTAACATGAATTAAGTTAAATCATTACACACACACACACACACACAGATATAAATATATATATATTTTAATACAATCAAATCCTATTCTTTGTCTGATATTTAAAGGCAAATGTTATGCAGAACCTATCACTTGAAGTGAAGAGTAAAAAGACAGTTATTTAAAGTGAAATTAGTATCTCAGGAGTGATATAAAGAAGAAAAGTTACCTCAAATCATTCGGGAACAAGATGTCAGTATTGGAGTAAAAGTAGGAGCAATATCAGTACTAGAAAAGCATCTTAATTTGAAGTGAAGTGAAAATATAAATCTGTTAAATCAATTAGAATAATTAAGGATTGAAACCTACACCTTAAATGAAGAGAAAGAAGAAATACAGATTGAAATACACATGCAGAAAGAAAGGACCTGTCGGAAACTGATCGTAATAAGGAACTAATGAATCAAACGGAAATTGGAAGAGAAATTTTTAGAAAAGAATAGGGGAGCAATTAAATGATAGACCACAAAGGCCGCAAAAAATAAAAGCATTTAAGACAACCTCGCGGTAAAAGTTTCAAACTATATCTTGCAGTAATAAGAAGAATGTTAGTGTGATATGTGCCGAAATATTCTCGTGAATTCAACAGATTTGGTGAGATTAGGACTTAACGCATCTTATTCAGGGAAAAGAATTATTTGATAGATTATAAAAATTGTCCATAATCGCAAAAAGGATATTAACTACGGAGAACATCCCCTTCATTTGAAGAGTAGATAAAGATATTTTGGATATAACTGAATATTTTAATTAACTATTCTGTGCTTGGACTTAAGTTGAAATTTAGATCTGTGATTAACTTTAAGATGATAGACGAGACGGGTAATAAGATGTCGTTACAATTTTTATAAAACAATATTTTGTGAAAAAAAAAAAAAAAAAAAGAACAAGCGCATTTCTTTTTTTAAAAAATATTACCACTTTTATTATTCTGCAATCGTCTTTTAAACTATATCTTAAAATTTATTCAAAAGTCACGCCAAAGTATTAAGGATCAAAGAAGATAACCGATCATGGAATGCAAGATAATTCTTTTCACCTCCATATCTTTTTTTTAAAACCTTGTGCGGTTATCTTTAAAGCGAAAGGGTTAAAACATTTATTATACATTTACACATATGCTTCAGTTATTTATGATGATAAAATCGGAAATAAACTCGTTCACCTTTATTTTTTCCCAACCCATCCGATTTGAACTGTATATAGCTTTCCCCCCTCCCTTTATCGTCAAAGTAATCGTACTTGAACATAATAGCTCACTTTTTAGACGAAAAAAAAATCACCCTTAATCTTCAATCCTGGACCGAAAACTGTACTTAAAAGTACATTTAGGGGTTCAAACTGTAAAATACAGGAAGTGACGCTGACACCATCAGGTTTTGGTCAAGCAAAAAGTAAATGAAGAAAAAAAATAATAATAAGTAAATAAATAAAGACCTACAGTTTGGCTCTAATAAATGGTGTCAACATTGTAGATAAGCGTTCTGTTACAAAAGTTGTCTGGATGGTGAATTTACGGTAATGTTAACGGCGTCTATGCGTCAGCGAACCGTAAAATTGTTGGCAAACTGACCTAGCAGCATCTTTAGGTGAAGTTGAAACGATTCGATAACCTCGGTGTCCTATCTCCTTACATAAGCATTTTTTCTTTCTTTCTTAAGGTAATAATGGTTCTAAAATGTCTTTTTTTTTCTTACACTGTTCTTTGAGAAGTAGTTTCATGAAGTTACTTTTGTATAAGGACAATTTTTATTAATAAATATACCTAATGAATAGTTTTATGTAAAAGAGTTGTGTTGGATGTATAATTTTAAATATTAGACTGTCTAATTATGTTTCATGAAAAATTGTGGGAAGTAAAAAAAAATATGTAATTTCAGTATATATTTAAATATTAAACTGTCTAATTATGTTTCATGAAAAATTGAGGGAAGTAAAAAAAAAAAAATGTAATTTCAGTATATATTGATGAAATAAAATTAGTAAACTTCAAATAAAAAACCCTACTAGTTAATATCTTGAAAAAAATGTGATTAATATTTAATTTTTTTTATATTTATCTTTTATTATGTTTAAGTATTTATAGTTAATACACGAAGAAACTATTCTATTTCTTAAATATCCTAAATAATTCCAGTGGGCTTAAATTCAGTATATGCCCATATTCCAAGTTTTTATCACCAAGTTTGGCGATTTTTGGTTAGTGTAAAAACTTTAATTGGAATTCTTAAAGAGTATTATTGTTTCACCCTTATGTAAAATTAGAAATTTTTAAACACGGAGCAAAGTATTACTTTGTTAAACAAAATTTTAAATCGTTGCCAGATAGATTTTTCAGCAGATAAAGTATTTTCATTGTCAATGAATTTCTTTCAACCAAGTGATTCCGCTATTTTATATATATATATATACATATATAAGTTCTTCAGAAAATCCATTTCATTTTATATGTCTAACTGAATCCTAAAGTTCGAATTGAATTTTGTGTTTTTAATGTTGTTTTATAATTGCACAATGGCCAACTAAAAAGATTTTTTTAAGGAACAAGAGTGATATTGCACCTGAAACGTCTCACTACAATCTTCTGCATAGTTCCGTAGATTGTCTTTGAGGTCCACTGCATTTATTTCTTGTTAGTCTCATGTTATTTCAAACAGGATTTCTTGTGGTGTAAGACCTCCAATTCATGGTCACAAAGTTTGTAGTGCATTTTTAAAACTTTTGTATTATCCTACATATCAATTAATGCTAAGAAGTGGAATTTATCAAGTAGGCTACACTGCGCTCTGTGATAGTTTTTATTAATTCAATATAATTCGCGATATTCCTTTTTTCCCACATAATAGGCTTACGCTTAACAATTGTTTGCTAATATTGTGTTAAATTGTGCTTTTAAAAAGTGTTATTTATCGTTTTGATTATTAATATTGTTTCATGCAATGTCTTCATAAGTAATCAAAATTGAATACTTTATACAATGAAACATAGGGCTATTCAAAATGAATCAACCGGTTTCCAAATTTCATATTTTCAAAAATAAACGTCACTAAATTATAAATAATACATGGATACAGAGAAAAAAATATGGAAGTTACATAATTTGAACCATGTATGGCCCTCGTAATTTTTTTTTTTTTTTTTTTTTTTTTTTTGAAGCTAATTATGTTGAGCAGTGTAAAAGCAATAACTAAAATAATTATTCTCTGTTTAATTGAAATATGCCTAGGTTTATTAAAAATAAATTTTTGCTTTGATTATTTACATAATTTATTTGTTTACACTTAAATGACTATACTGAAAAGAAATTTACAGTATATTATAATTTAGTTTTAATGAAATTTCGTAGTTTTTTACTGTGACATAATTATCATCCGCCTTATTTGAAATTACACGGCTTGGTCAATTTAGAAAGAAAACTCTAGCAATGAGATTATAATCTTAAATGTAATGTTTTAAAATAGTATGTAATTAGGATTGTTTATAGTACAGAAAAATAATTCTTTATATTCCATTAATGATCCACAAAGAATAAAATTGAAGTAACTACTAAAAGAAATATTTTTTTCCTTTATAAATGAAAAAAAAAAAAAAACACCACCATTTACAAAATGTATAAATATAACAGGTCAATTGAAAATTCCCTGGCCTGACACATAGATGGCGCTACTAGAATTAAATCCATATGTTTTTTAGTTAGCCTTAACCCTCAAAAGATGCGTATATAAATTTGACAGCTGTTGGATCATTAGTTTATGAATTATAGAATTTTGAGTGAAGCAACTTTTGTTATTGTGAAAAAAATGGATAAAAAGGAATTTCGCGTGTTGATAAAATATTGCTTTTTGAAGGGAAAAAATACAGTTGAAGCAAAAACTTGGCTTGATACCGAGTTTCCGGACACTGCCTCAGGAAAATCAACCATCAAGGATTGGTATGCTAAATTTAGACGAGGTGAAATGAGCACCGAAGACGGTGGACGCCTAGAAGATGTTGTTACCGACGAAAACATTAAAAAAATCCACAAAAGGATTTTGAATGACCATAAATTGAAATTGAATGAAATAGCAGACACTCTAAAGATATCAACTGAACGTGTATATCATATCATTCCCGAATATTTGGGAATGAGAAAGCTCCGTGCAAAGTAGGTGCCGCGCAAGCTCACTTTTGACCCAAAACAACGACGAGTCGATGATTCGGAGCAGTGTTTGAAGATGATCAAGCGTAAAAAACCCGAGTTTTTGCGTCGATATGTGACAATGGATGAAACATGGCTCCATCATTTCACTCCGAAGTCCAATCGACAGTCATCCGAGTGGACTGCACACGATGAACCCGCTCCAAAGCGTGGGAAAACGCAACAGTCGGCTGGCAAAATTATGGCGTCTGTATTTTGGGATGCGCATGGAATAATTTTCATTGACTACCTTGAAAAAGGAAGGACCATCAACGGCGACTGTTACATAGCGTTGTTGGACCGTTTGAAGGACGAAATCGCCGAAAAACGGCCGCATTTGAAGAAAAAGAAAGTGCTGCTTCACCAAGACAATGTACCGTGTCACAAGTCAGTGAAAACGGTGGCAAAAATCCATGAATTGGGCTTCGAATTTCTTCCTCATCCACCGTATTCTCCAGATCTGGCCCCCAGCGACTATTTCCTGTTCTCAGATCTCAAAAGAATGCTCGCTGGGAAGAAATGTTCGTCGAATGAAGAGGTGATCGCCGAAACTGAGGCCTATTTTGAAGCAAAGGACAAATCGTACTACAAAAAAGGTATCGAAAAGTTGGAGGGTCGCTGTAATCAGTGTATCACCCTTGAAGGGAATTATGTTGAATAAAAAAAACTAATTTTGCCAAAAAAATGTGTTTTACTATGATAGCCTGGGGACTTTTCAATTGACCTGTTATACAGGAATATTCACAATAAATCATCTGATCTTAAAATTTCATAGTTTCAAACATAAAAGACATATAATGATCATCAATACATGAATACAGAGGGAAAATGTGGAAATTTTAATTACGAACGATAGATGACCATGGTGTTCGTGAAGCTTTATCAAGAAAACTGTTTCATTAGCTTTTACTGAGCTACCTTGCATTTGGATCAGTCACAGTGGATCAGGTTAAGTGATTTTAAACAGTTGGCCATCTAAGTCACCTGATACACCCATATGCGACTTCTTCAACTGAAGGTTTGCAAAACATGAAGTGTTCGCTTTACCAACATCCACAAATTTTTTTGAGCTTAAGAATGTATATCTGCTGCTGTACAATAAATTTCCATTGACAGTTTGCAACGTGTTTGGCAGGAATTTACATATCGAATTGATATTACATGTGTGACTGAAGGAAGTTATATCAAAAACACTAGTAAAAAAATCTTCCATATTTTCTCTTTCCATTTATATATTATTTAATATTCAGTGTTTTTTATTTATGAAAATATGGAATTTTGTAATTGGATGAATCATGTTGAATAATCCTGTATTTTTTACGCCATGAAATAATTTTAGCTGTAAGAGAATATGTGAAAAAAAACTGTAACAATTGTTATTGCTTGTATTTTTGTTTTGTTTCTTGAGTTCAACGTTCGAAATTGTATCGAAAACAATAAAAATAAAAATAAAGTACTTATATAACAAGTTTGTTATTAATATTTGACCCTTACACGATTCAGAATAATAAATAACGATTCATAATTTCTTCATCAGGTATAAAAAAGAACGGGAAAAAAACTTAATCTCTCATTTTCTCACCATCTTTATGTACTCCTTAACATGTTTACTGCACCATAAATAAGAGACACTTTGTTAAAAACACTTATTTCCAGGTCTCTAAAACTCAGAAATAATATTTATAATAAATAAATCCTTGAATTTAACGAACCACAACTCCCTAATAAAGCCTCCGAGTAGCGCTTTCGGCTTCGTGTGAAAAAAAAAGGAAACAGCATCGTCATTATTCCTTCTTCCTAGGAAGACATAAACATTTTGTTTTCATAAGCAGGGGAGAGCGTGCATGTTTTCGTGATTTTTATATTTTCACAGATGCTATTTAATTCGTTAGATGACACAAATCGTTTCCTAAGAGCTTTACTTTTTTCAGCTGCTATGACGCTGATCACGAACACATGTTCTAAATAAGCAATTTTTTCACCCATTTCTGATAAAATGTCTATTCAGAGGTGAAGTGAAATCCACTGAGTGTTGACATTAAAGACTTAAATGGAGCTCCTGGGAATTTAGTACCTCATGTTAAATTCATGAACCGATATTGGATAATATTGTTGAATATTTACTTCTAAACCAGCTAGAATTCGCTGGAAGTCTTAGGATTAGCTTTTCAGATAATTGTAAGTTGAATACACAATCATTCCACTGTTTTCCGATTTGTCTTTAATTTTGACTTTTTGTAGGATTGATCAAAAATTGTTTTGGAGCTTTAAATGAATATAATTTTACTGTCTTATATAACAGAATATATATATATATATATATATATAATTTGATATCTAAATCTAATTAATCACCAATACTTTAATAAAAAAAACAAGTTAAGAAACAATCTCAAAAATTAACATAAATAAAATGTAAGGAACTTCACTGTACCTGTGAGTTATGAATTTAAAGATCAATCCATAAATTAATTCAGATGAAATGTAATCAAAGAAAACTGAATAAAAATAGGTATGCAAATTTAACTAATAAATGAAACATTATGTACTGGAGAAATTTCGAAAAGAAAGTAAATTCTACGGAAAACTAAATTAACAATCACCGAAATTATCACAAAAAGATAGATAAAGTACGAAGCCATTAAAAAAAAAACCAAAATTTGAGTTCGGTTTTATTAACATCAAACTAAAAGCAACATAGGGGCTATTGACGACAGATCGGATAATTTTGTCCCTCTGTCAATGTCGGAGACGACAACTGAGCTAGCGCCTCTATCTTCTAACTTCTACATCACGCCAAGGGAGGACTTTGAGACTCGACAGATTTAACGTGTATCAGCCCCGGTTTCACAGCGGGTCTTCAGTGGCATCAAGACTCGAATCCACGACTCGACGAAAACCGCCAATTGCGAGTCCGTGACTTTGACCACTAGGATACCGCGGCCACAACCAAAATTTAAAGAAAACCAAAAGAATGGAGTATAATATATTTAACGTTGTAACAGGTTGGGTCTTTTCAGAATCATAGGCCTAAACAATCTCCACCAAATAACTATATTACAATAAAAAATAGTTATAAAACAAAATATACAATTGAGCAGAGATAAAAAAAAAATTCATTATAGAACCATTTAATAAAACTACCAAGTAAACTCAGAAAAATCCATAATATAAAAACATACTACTACCATAAGAACTAAAAAAGATATTAAAAACACAAAATTTACGCCAATATAAAATAAACTTAAATGCTGATAGTAAATTTTTTTAAAAAAAAAACAACAACCCATTTAGCAAAAATGGCGAACACACACACAATTACAGCTATATATATATATATATATATATATATATTACTTCTTTACAGAGATGTCTTTACAGAGATGATGTATATATATTACTATATGTATATTACTTCTTTACAGAGAGTTTTTACAGAGATGATACTGAGAAATCAGAAGAATGTAGTGATCAAGGAAAATTTAAAATCTTGGACTCCTCTCTATAAACTGTCATTAGGAGAAGCATGAATTATCTGTCTGAATTCGATGTGATCGTGCCTTGATGCCACCACATTCCGGGTGTATTCTCTACAGCTGAGAGCACAAAGTTTATCAGCAATGCATATCTAAAAGCTAAAAGGACTACTTCTTAAATTAAACTGATGTATGTGTCTTTCGAAAGAGAACAAAGTAACATGTATTTGAAAAGTTACATAGTGGATAATTTTTATTCATCGTTAAGTCGCATATTTTTTTATACTTAAAATCCCAAGCCTTCATTTTTAGATTTTCATGAAAGTTGGTGACTGAATCCTATTACCCTTCTCGTCTGTTATCTTAAATATTGTTCTAATTATAAGATCAAAATTTCTACTTAAGTTCCATGTACTGACAAATTCATTAAAGTAGTTAATTATACCTAAAATATTGTTTTCTCTAGTAAGGGGAATGCTCCCAAATAGTTTTCACGTTTCTAACTACGAGTACCTAACAACTTCTATACCAAGAATACGCCCGCAGGAATACAATGCGAGTATCTCTTTCAATTGTTCCGACAGTGTTGAATCCTAATCTTACCAAATAAGCTACACACGTCAGAAGACTATGCGCAGATCACATTAACACCTTTCTAAAAAACCGTAACATTAATATTATTATTTCCTAACTTTCGGTCTCCCCCTCTTCCTCTTTCACACCACATTTCAATTAATAAATGAATTTTCTTTTGCATGATTAAAAGTTGAGTTGTTTGAATCCAGTGCAGTTCAAGAAAATTCCGTAAGGGCAATTGAAGTAAAGTAAATTTACTATCATTAAAAGTTATTCGCATTTTTAACTGTAAAGTGACTTTTGACACACTCTGTATTATTCCCTTATCAATGGTACAGTAAAAAAAACTATTTCATTTGAGATGTAAAAGATTTTGCATATAAAGTGAATTAGTTTTCTTAGAATATATTTGTTACTCGCTCTAAATACTTTTTAATTAAATATTAATTATTTTAAGATGAGTGACTTCAATAACACTTCATTCTGAAATCCAATTCATCTCATTTTCAGAATAACATTTAACATTTTAATTAAACCTTATTACTGATCATTTGTTTGGATAATAATCTAAAGAAATGTTCCTGATTGATCGTACTGATATTGTTATTATTAATAAAATTCCAGATTTTATGGAAAGATTTAAAGGCCTTTGTTAAATATGATCGGCTCTTACATAAGTTTGATACCATGAAAATATTTTTCGGCAGAATGGAGAGAAAGGTTAAATAAATAAAGATTAAGTAATGCAAAATTAAGTCAATATCGAAACAATTTGCTCTAGTTTCCCCTAAGTATAATGTAATATTTTTTTTTCATTTACCACTTTTAATATGATATTTACTGACATTTTAAGTGTGGAGTTATTTTACAAATACGTTTCACAAATTAGCGTGATTTCCATAAAAATGCTCATTGTTTTGTCTTATCTGCTTCCTTACCCTTTTGAGATATCAAAATAAAGCGTTTTAATGTCTTACTCGTAAGTGGAGGAGTGAAGGAACTTATGTTATCACTGGGCAGAACCAATGAAATCAACTCTAACTGTTGGTGAGAGGAATTCGGCGGTAGAGATCTCACATATGCTAAGAAGAAATCTTTGAAAATGACGAGACAGCTTCACAAATGTTACAAAAAATTGCATAAATTGACTCTGTTTTTAGTTTTTTAATATTCCCGTTAAATTGTACAATAAATTAAATTAAAACACCTATGGATAGGTAGAAAAAGGCTCATTATTCTTTTCTACATTCTATTTTTTGTTTGTTTGTTTCTATTCTCTAGAAGATTTTTGCACTTTATTTTAATGGAAGAGATTTTAATAGTCGAAATAAAAAGAATCAATGTAAGTTGTACTATAGCAATACGTAATAG
>BMAW01011328.1:165706-235777 GCA_019974015.1 Nephila pilipes
TTAACAATAATGTATCAAAATAATACTTAAATCTATGTACCTTATTATGATATCTCATATATATTGAATGATTTATCAAAAAATTAAAGATTTTACAGTAATAAAATAAGTAAATGTATTTTTTTTTCTACTGAGGGAAAAAGTACCCATAAATTATTTCACAAGAAGTACCTTTTTATCGTTAAAAATCATTCGTTTCATCGATCGGCTCTTTCCAAGATTTACTTTTGAACGTGACTGACGTATGCCATTAGTCCTTTTACATTGCTCTTCCTGTAAATCGACTTATTTACAATGTTGTTTATATTTTGAAGTTGTAAGACGAGGGGTCATAGATAAATCCTTTTGAAAAGAATGATTTCAACCTTGCCACGGCTGTTAAATCAGTTTCGCTCGCTTACGAACACATACCGAGCAACCTATTAATAAAAAAAATATTTTCAAGAGAAAAGAAAGAACTTAGATACGGAGAAGCGTATTACATGTATGTAGTTGTCCCACCCACAATTTGTTTACTGAGATTGTAGATTGTATTGCATCCTCCATGTTTGAACACGATATTGAAGCGTATACGAATTTTCGAATAAATAAATAGTAAATGAAATATTTCCAAATGGTAATTTTCTTAATAGCAGGAAACATAAAGCCCGTTTATGTTGGAGTGTGAGACAATGGATGTTTTGGAAAAATTGTTATTAATAACAAATTAAATTCAATTTAGCAAATTAAGATTAATTTTATGAAGTGAAATTGTACTAAATTAGTTTCATGGTTCATGGATTGATAAAATTAATAAATAAAGGTAAATTACTTTTAAATAAATAAAGCAAATGTAATAAAACTTATTCATAATAATTATTTACTTCTTATATATATATTGCTTCGAAAGTTCAAACAGGGGAAAAGGGGAAGGTGTTGCAATTATTTTGAAACACAAAGTCAATGTTTCTTCTTTACCGAATTATCTTTTGAAAGTAACATTCCTTTCGAATTTGACGTCACATTTATATACTAATATGCAGTTTTAAAAATAATTTGATACAAATACTATAATTTTAAATTTAATTCTAATGCATTTACTTATAACGATTGATATAAAAAATATTGCACTTACTTATAATTTTTAACCTTTATTAAAAGAAAATATAAGGTCGTAGAATACCAGACTTAACTTTAAGTATGTTGTGAATATGCTCTATGCAGTAGTTTCCAGAATTAAGATTTTAGCATTTTTAACTGTTGTAAGGCATATAATTAAAATGATTATAATTATTCATTCTGATTGGCGAATTTGAGCTTATATAATGTTTAAAAGTGTTTTCCACAGATATTATATGTTAACATATATATAAGCTGGCATATTTTGTTGAAAGTTTACATCTATGAAACGTTTTGACCATATTAATTTTAAACACAAGGGAGCTTTAAAACCATGTGTCTGAATACTTGACTTCGCAAGGAAAGGCATATATTTCTCACAAAGCATTGTTGAATTTTTTTTGCAGAATATTGTTATGCATATGTAGAACGTTGCTACAGATTTTGTCGAACATTGATACCCCCCCCCCTCCCCCCTCCCCCCCTCCCCCCCCGGGGGGGGGGACAATGATGTATGTACTTCTCATATAACTTTGTTACACTATTTGCAAGACATTGATATATTCTCCATTGAATAATGTTACACATTTGGAAGAACATTGATTTATTCTCCATTGAATAGTATTACACAATTTGAAGAACATTGATCCATATCTCTTAGAAAACTTTTACACATTTTGTTGAACATTGATGTATTTCTCATACAATATAGTTGCATATTTTTCATCAAACAATGTTGCATTTATAACAATCAGATGTCATTCAGGATATCTGATCTAGTATAAAAATGATGTGAGATCCATCACCAGTAATTAGTAACTTCATTCTAGTGCTATATTTATTCAAAAGAACACCAAATATCTGATAAAGGTTTTAAAAATATTCTTTCTTAAAATATTCTGATGAACTCTTCTTTTATGGTTTTATTGCGAATAACAAAAAAATTAAAGAACACATAAACACTCTTAAAAGATAAAACATAAATAATTTAATAATTCTGAAACTTGGACAAAACTATTTGTTCAATAGTGAAGCAATAGTGGAAACAGTATTTTTTTTGAGGCATTATTTCAGCATTTCTGTTTCTTTGAACATAATCACTGAACGAAGATTAAATTAGACTGAGTAGAAATTTTATTTAATTAACTTTTTAAAAAATAACTGTAATTGCGAATCAGATTATCGAAAACAATAATTCTTGAAACATTTTTTGTTTCCCTTGGTCAAAAATGGCCGAATATTTTGTACTTGTATCTCCAAACAGGTGCTCTATCTATCTCGTCTACGACTAACAGATAGGTGAAAGATTTTTCAAGTAAGTTATAGTCTGAGCACGTTTCCCAAGGAACCCCCTCCCCTTCCGAACCCTTACTCTTTATTTTTACTTTCATATTTCAGTCGGGAGGGAGAGGAAAGGAGAGGGAGAAAATCGAGGTAAGGGGGTGTGGACACATCGTGGATGACCATGCCCATGTAACAACGCATCGTTAACGGGGCATTGCTAGGAACTCTACTTCAGGATAAGGTGAAGAGCGTTTGTTCGTGTGCTCTTTTGGTGGAGATAGTTTTCCCTATGAATTAGGGATTACTTTTAAAATTTCCCTTTTGTGGAGTCATCGGCCTGTGATGCAATCTTTATGGTAATCAATTCCACTTTTTTTAAGTTGTTGTAAAGTGATGAATTTTACAGTGGATGCATTTGATGCACATTTAGATGAGTTAGGTTTTGTTCAAAAAGAATTGGTTATCTTGGATGTTGTCATCGTCCCCCCCCCCTACCTATCTTGCTGTTGTCATTGCCATTATATTATACTTGACTGGTCACCTTTGGATTAGGTCACAATTTTATTTGAAGTTCAACTGATCATAATTTAGATTCGAAACTTATGTGATGTCAATTAATTTTCGAAATCAAGCGCAGAAAAATGTCCACAAGTTAATTTTAAGTTATAAATATATTTAAATAATTAAAGTTGTTTCTATATTACACATATTTTGTAATTATATGTATTCTATCAACTAGGTAACTACAGTGTCCTACGAGGAAAATTTCTCGATTTAAAAAGGATTGCCAATTAATTTGAAGTTTCATTACATTCTTTACAATTATTCGTCATAGTTTAATGCTTCTCTAAAAAAGTGGAATATTTCAAAAAATAAAAACTATGTATTATCTTCTATTGAAATGATCAGAGGCTGGATACAACAATCAATACCTCGTGATACTATATGTACGTTACAAAAATTGACTCCTGATTATAGTTTTTTTTTCTTTCCTTTTCTTTTTTTTACAGAATATGATATTTACGAAATACAAAATATTTTTTTACAAAATATTTCATTGTTAGATGTTTGTCTCAATTATATTTTAAAGAACATGAATTTGCTCATCATAATGAACATCAGTGATAATCAAATAATATATGTTCATTACATTGACATGTACTCGTAATCATTCTTTCCATGGGAAATTTAAAGACAATTTGTATTTTTATAATAATACATTTTTAAACCACTTCCTCCCCTTTTTTTCTTCTTTTTCTTTTGTTTTTACGTTTTGAAAAGTAAATATTTTCAATTGTAGAAAGAAATAAAAATTACTCTTTATTATGTTATATATTCTGTATAAGCATTTTAGAAATTAGGCTTTTAATGTCAAAAAACATTTCTTATTTAAATATTTTATCTAATTTAATAAGAAAAAAAATTCACAAACAGTATGCTGTTGGAAATGAAATTTAAAACGATGAAACGTGATTCTCAAATTGTTAAGAAATATTTTTTCCACACATGGTAAAATAATTCACTTCGAAAAATAAGAGAAAAAAATTCAGATTTAAGTACAAAGTTGAACATGAAAATATATTCAACACTTTTACAGATTTAATACAATGCTTAGGCTTCCCAGCCAAGAATGTAAAAAAATATTTAAAGCACAATTACGAGAATACAAACTAATGCCAATATATTGGTATTATCAAACATTTTCTGCAAATGTTTCTTCTGAAGTTTGCTAAAAAAGGCAATCGAGGTTTAAAAGAAATAGTTCGAAGATCACATGACAACGGTGATTTCACATTTGTCTCTAAAATCACTAAAGTTTGACCACAATTTTTGAATAATTTCTTAAAACTCCAGTTTAAACATAAGTTAATGTAATCAGCCAATAAGTTTCAAATTTTTTATTTTTTCTATGAGTTTATTTATATCCATTCTAAGTTTTAAGATGAATTTTATTTTGAAAGCTAAATTTTTAGACTTAAGCATTGCACAGTTGAAAATTGTTACAAATTTTATCACATTGCTCAGTGCAATAATGTGTTTTATTTTAAAATGCTGTTTTTTTTTCGCGTGATAAAATGTACCACAAAATTGATGGGATGACATTCAGAGTAGAATACTTTATTAAGAATAATAAATGAGTACAATTTCTTTTATAAAAGAAAAAAATAAGGCGAAATAGATTCCAAGGATTAAATTGAATAAAATTATTCAGAGAATATAATATTTATTGTTACCATTAGAAATGCTATACAAAGCATTTTTTCATCGTTTCGTGTTCTTTTATGCAATGAAAGATTTAATAATAGAATAAACTCTTGATTACTCACAATAGAAGTGACTTGTTCAAACTGGCAGATCCCAGAATTTTATTAGCCACTCAAGGGGCTATTGTTTCAGTTGGATCACTATGGGCGTACCAGATCACTTTTCAATTTTTTATCGTTTGCTTCAATTTTTGTATTTAGCAAATAAAATATTTAGTTTAATAATATATTTATTGTTTGCTTCGATTTTAATTGTATTTAGCTTAATATATATTTAGTTTAATAATATATTTATTGTTTGCTTTAATTTTAATTACATTTAATTGATATAATAATCAATATAATAATTTATCGTTTTGGCTTTAATTTTAATTACATTTAACTTAAATCTATTCAATTTAATAATTTATCGTTTCCTTTAATTTTAATATAGGAAAAGTTTACTATTGCCCATTTCTCAATATTTCATCGCTTATTTTAACTCTTTTATTTAATTGAGTAATTTAATAATAATTATAAAGAAAAATGCATCTTGGGCTGCTAAATCTGTTCTTTGCAAAACTTTGCATATAACTATTTCATTTTTTTAAAATTCTATTTTCAGTTTTGAAAAAGTTATTGGATCTAGCTATCAATATAAACGTTATTTTATTTAAGCCTCCCCCCTTCTGCCTTACATCTCTCTCTCGTGAGATATATATTCTGGTAAAGCACTAGCTGCGACACCTATTATGACGATTGAACATTTTTTTTATGGGATTTTTATTTATTTAAAATATCGTTTTTATTTCCATATTTAAATGATCGTCAAACCATTAGACGCATCCCAGCCAATAAAGTCGATTTTTCTACATAAAAAGGTAAGTCTCAAATCCGAAAAAAACGATAACTGATTAGTCCACAGTATTAACAATTAACTAATCAAAAATCCCTTCATAGGGAAAATAAAAGATCGTTTTCTGTTCCACTATCTCGAATTTTGTTTTGCAAGACCGTGCCTCTTGATGCCCAATTAGCTTCGACGCTAACCTTTCACTAGTAAAACTGGTGCTAGCATGTTGCTTTTCACGCGCCTTTTATCAGGAGTTGCCTAACAGCACGTGATAACCACAATTCTTTCCCCTTTTCTTCTTGTACATGTTGACTCTTTGACTGTTCTTTTGTTAAACAAGTTAGGCTTGCAGTCTGGAATAAGAAAAGTTTGTAGACGTGGTTATTTTTCAAGGAGTAAAGCCTCGTGCATTTGGCTATTGAGTTTGATTTTCTTTTTGGGTTGGAAATGAATTCCCATTGTATTTGGTTGAGTCTTTTGTGAATTTGATACGATATAACTATTTGAGGCGATTGTTGTTGGGAAGTCGAGACTTCTTAAATAAGTATCTAGTGATTCAGATTTAAAAAAGTAATTGTTATCTTAACAGTGAATGACAGAATATTATAGTTATTATGGTTTTTTTCTTTCATTTGAATCCTTGAAATTCAGATTGATATCACTCAGCTCATATTTATTTTTCAATATTCAATTATTTATTTATTTATTCATTTTTATTTTTACTCATTGGTTTCTCCTTTTTATGTCATTATTAACATTAGGAATGATCACTAGCCTTTCTTTTTTATTTTTTCTTACAGTTATAGAGCTTCTGGAATCCTCGATTCCAGAGAGTCCATAACTCACAGTAGAGTTAAAATATGTGGACAGAAAATTAAGTTTCTCCTTTTTTTATGTTATCATTTATATAAGAGATGTGGAGTTAGCACTTGCCTTTATCTCTTTCATTTTTGCTTATAGTCACAGAACTGCTAGATTCCTCGGTTCCGAAGAGTACATACCTTAAAATGAAGCTAAAATACGTTGATAAAAAATTAAATTTCGCCTTTTTACTTCCTCGTTTTTGTTAACGATGTACTGTTCCACTTACTTTAATTTCGTTCGCTTTATTTATATTAATTGAACTCTTCTGTTCCGAAGAGTCCCTAATCTCGCAGAGGAGTTACAATATGTTGAAAATATTTCTGTAGTCTTTCCTAGAAGTATTATTTCTCTAAAATAAATCTGGAAAATTAAAGTAATTTTCTGAGAAAATAAAATCAATGAGTGTTTAAAAACACACGATTTTTATATTAAAATTTGCAGAAAATTTAACTTCATTAAAAAGAACTTTTTTTAGTAAATATATGGGAAGAAAATTACATTTAACATCACATTTAGAGAAATCGAAATATTTAACGGGGATAAAATGCTCATGAATGGAACTTTAGAATAAACAAAACACTGAAGAGGAAGCCAAAAGCATAATCCATTCCACAAGTCTGTATCTTCGGAGGTCAATGCCATAATCCAAAGGGGCAAATCTTTCGCTTTCATGCATTAATTAAATCTTATAAAAGTCGTGCCGATAAAAAACTCTTTGAGCGCTTAATTGAAGATTGCTTTCAATCATCTTGTTTATTTTTAAATGAAGCCACGCTTATCTAATTTTATTATCACAAGCAGTTTCAAACGATTTAATTAATGATAATAAAAGCCTCTTCATTAAAACTGGATTTTAAGTGCTCTTTTTTATCAAGAGCGCAAATTAATAATTCAGTACTATATTAATTAATTGTATTAATAATTCAATACTGTATTAATTTATTAATTGTATTCATTATAACAACATTCTCCGATTTTGACAAAGAAAGATAACATGAAATAAACTCATCATTCCCGCAAAATTTATTGTGAATCTTATTTAAAACTGTTTCTGAGTTATGTTAAGAAAAAATAACCTGAACTGAAATTTTCTGATTAAAAAAAAAGTCTCAAAAATAATAAGTTAATATGATTATACCTATTTATTAAAACACATTTAAAAAAATACTTTTCATTTAAAGTAATAATTTTTTTTTGTTTTAATATTATAACGAACCGGTGTCGTTATTTGTATTAAGAGACATAATCACTCTTTAAAGATCAGCTCCAAATATATTTAAGTAATTTATTTGGTCCTGAATAAATAATTTCAGATTAATTTGATAATTTGGAGTGTTTTCACCTGTTGCACCCTTAACCAAATATTATAACTGAAAATTCTATTTATCTTAACAGCAAAAAATAGGGTTGACTAAACTGGATCCGATTTCAATACATTTCCAATAACAGATCCAAGTCAGGTATCAATTCTTAAGCTACGGTTTCCTAAGAAACCGGTACCATTATCCAGCGGACGTATTATTACTGTGGATGACGCCACCAAAACGTGATCTATGCAAACTAGCCTTGTGGTTCCCCACGGATTCAACGTATTTAAGGAACTATTCCATCTTGTTCACATAGACAATGTTTTAATAATGTCATCCTACGCAATATCGCGGCTGCCAGATAATGGTTCCGCTTTTCTAGGAAATCGCAGTTTTGGGAGATTACTATACTCGCTCGTATCTATACAGTGTGCTCATAAATTTGGCTACTTTATTTTTCTCCTTTTATATCTGGTCTCTAATACTTCCAATCTCTAAACCTTAAAGCTCCCAACTTTATTAGGCCACATACCCAAGCTGTCGCGATTATTTTCCACGTACTCCCAAACAAGAATTCAACCCTCCTCCCCATTTGTTTTACTCATTACAGATTCCGAAAATTATCCAAAAAATAAAGCATGATAATTAAATTAAATGGCTTATTTTTTTCGTTGTGCAATTTCTTCATTTTGAAGTAAGCAAACCAATTAATTCAAATATTTGAATCCAAAAAAATTAATGGGATATCAGGGACTTCAACGAATCAAAGAATTTTGAAAAATTAGGCTCATTAGGGTATAAATACAATCCCAAACGGAGCCGCATTTAATTTGCTTCTGTGTTTATTTTTTTAAATGTAAGTGTACGAAAAAAGCGCCCTTCCAACAAGCTCCATGCTATTAAACGTCGATAAATACATTATAGAAGTTTTTAGAAAGTTCACTGCATTTGTCACGAGTCCCCAAATTATTTTGGTTCATCATTGAAGAGGTTCTTCAGAGTTGTACTAAATGCGAGCTTCAATAACTTCTTTTTTTCAAGGATCGACTTACAACTGATAATCTTAATAAAAACCTGTACCTACTTTTTAAAATTTGTTTCAATGTTTTAAATGTATTTTGTTCTTTTTTTAGTTGTGCGGATGCCATGGCCGTTTTCTTTTAGCAAACCCTTCAACGGCTTTTCTCGTACCTCTTGGGGTGTTTGCACCACTGGTTGATCTTATCACGCTGCTCTATATTATTCACTGCATTTCTTATACAGCATGAGCTAACATACACGGTTCTTACACAAGGCTAGATTTTCAATTCAAATAACGTGTTAAAATAGAGGTAATTTAAAAGGAAATACGTGTGAGAGTCTCTATATGAAGTTAAAGCTGCAAGTGTATTAAAGTATAGGCAAAGAAAAATGTAAATATTTTACTCAAAAACCTGCTCTGGTTAGGTAAGTGGAGAATTAAATGGATACTGCAATCCTATTTACAAAAATTAATTCATAAATTATTATTTTTATTGTAGATTGTATTTAAAAATAAAAGAGAGAGATTAGGGATTGTAGCACTTAACAATAACTTTGCAAAAACAATTACCTGCTAGCTGAGCTTTGAATAGTTATTCGCTATTCTTAAAGTCGGTGGCCAGGAACATTCCAGCGTGAAAGTTTTCATACCTCTCTGATTTTCTTCCTCCTCGTAATTTCTATATAGAATGAATTTGGTCGCTCCTCTTCATAACCCCGCGATACTATGTTTTCTGTTGATTGGCTATAGTCGCAATAGTGATTTCAACTATTGCAACCTTCTTTGGCTCCTGAACACTACGACTACGATGGAAATAACACCTGTAATGTTAAAAAATCAGGCGCGAGTGTGTTTTGGATTTTCTGGAGTACCGGCTGTTGCTATAAATTTTTGACGCTAACTTCAAAATTTATGTGCCACAAAAACGTCATCTGGTCTCTCTCATAGGGCTCAGAAGCATTTTAGCTGAAGCATTCTGTCGGAATGTGAATGGTTCCCTAAACAAAATTGGCTGATTACAAGTGGTGTTATGAAAACTGGTTGTTCATTTAGAAATAAACAAAAAAAAAGTTAACTATGACAGGAAATCTTAATACGATTAATAAATTGGAAAATCATTTTAAGGTCCGCAATCATGAACACTAGGCTACCACTGCGACTAGAAAAACATTCAAAGATAGATCTTTGTTTTTCTTAAAGTAATGACAGACTTCAAACTCAATTTAAGGCAGTAATTAAATTACTTGGGATATTTCATCCCATTAGTATAAAAAAAAGTCAAATTTAACCAGTTTGATGATCACGCGATATAAGAATATAATTTTTTTTATTTAACTGTAAATTTGTTACATTTTACTTCCTTTGGATTTTCGTTGGCATATAAATTCAAATAATACATTAATTAGTTAAATTGAAAAGTATATATATATATATAAATTTTTGAAACGAGATAAATCAATCCATCAACATTTGAAGAGAAATTATCTTTAGCAAATACAGCTGCAGCCTTCTTAATGTGATAGCGATTATTTTAGTTAGCTTTAATATACTTACTAAAAGAAATCCAAAGCAACTAGGGATAAATGCACCGATTTGGCATGCTTAAGTAATACTTTTAGAACTAAAACAGAGTTTGTATCTGAGTTCTAATTAGATTATTGATTTTAGAATGATGTTGAGAAAATGTAGCATTATTATATACTTTTAATACTTCAATAATACAATCTAGCATTTTTAATGAACAGTTTTATTGTAATTCCCTTTCGTTAACGAAATTTATATTCAATAACTTAATTCTTAAGTTAACAACTTAATTTATATACTTAACATTTAAAGTAAAAATTGAATTTTATGAACATGTGAAACCAGCCTATAATTTCAATATGATAATATAATTGGCTATATATTGAAACACTACTTCAGACAGATTAACAATTATATATATATATATATATATATATATATATATATATATATATATATATATGGGGAGAGAGAGCTATTATAAATGGCTGTAATATGAATTAAATCTGTAAATCTGTTTAAAATTTGCTAATTATTTTGAAAAATATTTGACAAAGATAAGAGTTGGGATACTCTATGATAAATATAAAATATAGCTTGGAGAACATAATAAAACTGAAAGAATTTCAGAACCATTTGCTATTAACATTGCAAAAAAATTATATTATTTTCAAAAAAATAAAGAAACAAATAAAAAGTTTGCCTCAAAGAGGACTAGCTAGCAACGTTCTGGCTAATCTATACTTGCATTTTTATAAATCAAACCTCGTTAACAAATCTTTTTATGGTTTATACAGATACATGGACGACCTAATAATTTTTTCGTAAATTTTGGGATAATAAGCCGAACCTTGATTTTTATTCAATTTATTCGGTTCTAATACCGACAAACTCAGACACATATAAGGCTGAATATATAAATATAGAATTACAGATACTAGATCACATCTCATTTATATTTTGTAATATATGTATATAAAAAAGATGCATTTCAATTTGAAGTAATTAAAATAGCCACATATTCATATACAGGAGCATTGTTCAGCGTATTTCGAAACTCATGGACAAAAATTTAAGGAGGTGATAGAAAACATTTAACTGAGCAATTTTTACCATACAATGCTTGATGGAGAGCAAGTATTTAATCTCTTGATGACGCTGTGATGAAAAGCTTAAAGCGCGAGTTTTCTTCCACATCCACATTTCAGGAAGCATGGCGAAGTCCAATAATCGAGTAAAGGTCATAACCTAAAAATAGTTCGTGGTTTCCTTACTCTTGTGATATATAGTGTTTTGAAACTCACGGAGGGAAATTTAAAGGGTGATGGAAAACATCCAAATAAGCAATTTTCACCATGCAATGCACAGATGGAGAACAAAAGGTACACTGTTAGACAGCACAGTATTGGAAAGCATAAAGTGCGAGTTTTCTTACACATCATCATATCTACCTTGGATTTCACAGGAGGCTTAATTTAAAATTTTTATTTAAGTTTTCCTGATTGGGATATCTTGCCGTTTCTTGTTTCTTTTGCTCAATCTATTACAATTTACATTTTGGTGTGATTCAATTTTTGCCAACAAGATGCACTGGGGGGAGGGTTGGTACCATAAAATAATATTTAACCCCGCAATTCAGTCTCCAGTTTGAATGTGCATGTTTTGTTTTTTTGGATATTCAACGTTTATTCAATTATTTGCTCATTTTGTGTTTTATTTATTCTCTTATTTATTATGTTGTTTTTTAATAATTTTAATAATTTAATTGTTAATTAAAGTTTATGTACTATAATAACTTTATACATGTTTTCTTACAATAAAAATTTAAAACCTATAATAATGTACACTAATTCAATTTATTTTAACTGAGAATATTAACTCTTATCATAATATATATTTTCATAATATATTCTTATAAAAATATTAGAATTAAATAATAAGAATATTATTAAACATAGACTCTTATTATGTTTAAGAATATATATAACCTTACCATTAAAGTTTATGCTACAAATTTCTGCATTTTCTTCAATTAAAAGACCACCTTTTTTTTTTTTTTTTTTAACTGAAGTAAGTGATATTTATATTACTATTATCAAATTCCCCTTTTTTCTTTCGAATGAAAAAAATATTTTATGGTAAATTACATGTTTGAAATATATTATATGAACCATAATTTAAATTTTTTACAATAAATTTATACATTTTTATGTAATAAAAATTTTATAGAAATACTGTTTTACTTTAGACAAAATACAAACTAGAACACACTAAAGTGATGATCAAGGATGAATGAAACATGAATCGGAAAGGTTGCAAAATATTTCAAATTCTACTCATATATATTTTTAAAAATACAAAGGGCAATCTATAAAAACTGAGAGTTATTTTTTTTTACATGATAGCAACACCATGAAACTAAAGAATAAGAGTGCAAGTGATTTTTTCAAAATGTTAACTGAACGCTTATAAATATTCTAAACGTAGCAGGCGATTTTATTTTCCTAGTTTCATGCTTGTTTAGAGAACTGTTTTATTTGCCCTACAGAAATGCAGGTGAGTAATTCAGAGTTAGACTCCGGAAAAAAACCGGAAAAACCGAATCTGTTGAAAAGGTCATGATGATTATTTTGTTTGATCGTGAAGATGTAATCTAACTGCATGCTGTGCCTTCAAAGACTACTGTGAATAGTGAATATTATGTTTCAGATTTGAAATTTTTGCGACAACACATATAAAGAAAGCGTTATGAGCTGGTAGGGAAATGGATATTACTTCACGTACGCACGCCGCTTCTCTGTTGAGAAATATCTTGGTAAACCCCAATATTAAAATCATGTCGCATCCCCCTTACACTCCAGATCTCGCAACATGCGATTTCTGGCTGTTTTCGACGTTGATCATAATTCCGAGGCAGAAAATTTAATACAGATTCAGACGATTTTTTCAGCAGTGTAGGATTCTTTGAAGTAACTTCTGGATAAAAAAAAAAAAAAAAAAAAAAGCTTCTCTACTTGTTTTGAAAAGTAGGTTGAACGATGGGACCGTTGCATATCATCTGAGGGAAGGTATTTTGATAAGAAATGATTTATTTTTTGCTGCAAATATATTTCTTAATTTTTTATGATTGTACTCTCAGTTTTTATGGAACGCCCTTTGTATATTTAAATGGTTAATTAAAAGTCTTAGTAGTGAAATTGTTTTAATAGTGTAATTGTATATTTTATCAATTTGTCTGGCAAAAGAGGTGCAGCGAGATAAACAAAATATTACTTCACATACAGTATCTCAAAAAATTTATGTTTATATTAATGAAATTTTGAATTGCGGATACTGTAATCTATTTTTTCAAAAACAAAGCTTTAATTACTTTTAAGCTTTTTAAAAGTAATTAAATTTTTATCATCTATTTCAGCATTTCAGAGTATTTAGTGTTCATCTAGAACAAGAGTAAGAATACCACTTTTACTTATTTTAATTTATTGGTGTATTCACTTAAGAAGATGTTTCACGAAGAAAAGGTTAGTGATGAATTTTCGGGATGCGAAGAGCGTCATACTGAAGCATTCTTAGGAAAAGGGAGAACGATATAATTTGTCAATACTCTACAGCGAATTATTTCATTCCTAACACGTGAACGTTTTCAACTGCTTTCGTATATTTCAGCGTTTTTTTATGTCAAAATATGAATTTGCATGAATACATAAAAGAATAGGCTTTAAATAATTTGTAAGAATCATTGTTATAGCTGCAAGTAATTAACTTTGTTGATCTTTGCTGTAAACAAAGTGAAAAATAACTTGCGATTTTAATTCTATATCTTAAGACATTACCTCTCACATTTAATTTCTATTTGGCTTTAAAGATCAAATATTTGAGGATATTTCGCTGAATTACACATACGAGGGATGCTCCGAAAGGAAGTTTCGTCATTTTTTTTTTGTTTTGAAAAAGCACGTGGTTCTCTAGATGAAACAACAACCACCATAGAAATCTACACTCATTGCTGGTTTATTGACGGAAGTAGCGTCTTCGGAGGAGGAATGACACATGCGCATAGAGACGAAGAAGGGAGAGTAGTAGTAGACAAGCGTGCCCGAAGTTATTCGAGTATTAATCACGGTGCAGACGTGTATTGATAACATGGTTGGCAAAAAACGTGCGTGCTGTTATCTGGTATGAATGGGAACGTGGGATTAGTATGTCTGTTTTTCATGAACGCCTACAGACCGTGATGGTGAACAGGTCATGCCTTGTCAAATGGTTGGTGTTACATGTTCAGTGAAAAAAGGCAGAGTGAAGAAGATGAAGGTCGAAGTGAGCGTCCCTTCACATCTACGAATGAAAGCAACTTTTCTAGAGTGCAGGGCATGGTATTAGTGTATAGGAGCATGATGATGTCAGACGTGGCGTCCATGCTATATATTGTCGTGTTCAATACCATCCAAAATAATACTGAGGTAGAGCAGGTTGTGAGACAATTCCTCGCATTGCAGGGCACTGAGTTTTACCGGAGTGATTTCTTCAAACTGATTGCTCGCTACGACAAATATCTCAATGCCGGTGGTGGCTAATTCGAAAATTAGTATAAGTGTATAATTCATGATGTCATTTTTTTGGCAAGAAAGTTTCTGTTTGATAATAATGACGAAACTTACTTTTGAAACATCCCTCGTACTTTCAAATTGGACTGAAATTCAATGGAAAGTTAAAATTAATTGGTACAATTAATTTATAAAATTACAAAATTAATTGGTACTTAATTTATAAACAACTTTTAACTTATTACAAGACATTAGTAAATCTAAACATCGCAAAAATAATTTAATATAACTACGTATTGGAGTTTTAAAATTCAGTATTTTTTTGTTGAAAGTTATTTACATCCATATTAAAACACCAAATCATATTCAAAACAAATTATTTATGTTTGAAATATGAAATCAGTTACATCACTTACAATCAATGCACTCATTTACCTATGCGAATAAATTGAACTAGTGTTTCCAGAAAATTTCATAATTTCTAAAAGTTAGCTAATGACATTGTAGAAATGATTATTTATGTATTGATAGTATTCCTCAATATAACATAATTTTGCTGTTTAATTATAATGCAGATTGTGGTAAGTATCATTAATGAATATACGTCCTTTCACTAGAGAGATAAATTAAAAAAATTTTAAATTTTCCATCATGTCGATAGGTGAATACATAAATTTTTTTGTTAAATAAATGTCCTCATCTAAAGGAAACTAAATCCTACATAAATATGAATATTCATTTAGCTTGCTTTTGATAAATGTTGTCAAACAACCAAAGCATGAAAAATTATTTTTGAGACCCATATATCTTTTACGCCATCTGACTGCTCCATCAGACAAACGCTGCTCAGTAAATATACAAACCCATTTTCAGCCAAAAACTGCTTACTAAGCCCTCATTTACAATCCATCGATTTATTTATCTGCAAATTTGGCTGCCTTAATATTTCACAGCTAGTTCGGTCACTCGTTGGCTATTGTCAAAGTTAAGGTTTGTACTGGAAATCCCATTTGACTTGCATGTCCCAAAATGAGATTACAGAGTAGAGGCTATTACTACACAGCCCGAAACCTATTATGGGGACTTCCGCCAACTTTGAAAAGGGGAAGTATTTTGCGCTAACCTTTAGGGTAGAGGCTCGAGCCATCATCTATTAATGGAATGATTAATGTTCATCGGGATTCTGTATGGATGATAGCTTCGGGAACTTCTGAATAGATTGCACAGAAAAGATACTATCAGGGGACACTGCTAGGTCTTTAATGGCAACCTTTCCATTATTCTTTAACATGGATTTAGGCTTGTAAGACAAGGATTTTTGATGGTAAAGTGAGATCGTAAGACATAGAGGTGTCTTAAAATATTATCGTTTGACATTATCATCACTTATCTTTCTTACTTAAAGTTTCACTACAAAAATCTTTAAAATCTTAAAAATATTATCGTTTGATCCTATCGTCCTTTATCTTTCTTACTTAAAGTGTAAACATCTATAAAATTTTTAAAATATTATCCTTCGTATTTTCGTCGCTTATCTTTCTTACTTAAAATTTCTAAGTAAAAATCTTTTAAAATTTTAAGAAAATTTTGATGTGAAAGCTTAGGAGAAAATGACCTTTAGGAGTATTTTTTTCTTTAAGCTTGGGAGTAAATTTTTAAATGCTGTACTTAAATTCTTTTAAACATACACAAATAACAGCGAAAGCAATTTTATAATTCATATGGAGCGTTGGTATATTTATATTTATTACTTATATATTTACCATGTTAACTTATATTTTGATTTCAATATTTTTTCTAATCTTTTCCTTAGGAGGCCTTGTTTGAACTTTCAAAGCGTTACAAAAATTTAAAAAAATAATAGTTTTTTATTATACGAAAAAAAGTAATTTTTTAGAAAACTATTGCATGAAAAACGATATATTTCTTTTATTGTGAAATTGTTTTAACATTTTTTTTTATGTACCCTTTCAATTTAGAGGATATTTTATAAAATTGAAACGTTTTGAGGTAAGCAATTATATCTTTAACAGCAAGAAAACAAATTTATTTCCTACTCGTAATTTTTTATCATAAAAGTCTATTAGCTTTTAGCCATTGCACTACATTAAAATGTTTATAGTTTGGTGAGCTTAAAGTCTTGCCTATATGGAAAAAAATATTGCATAATGATGCCATATATGAGCTATTTTTACGCCAGACAATAAACCATTTGAAATAATTCTTCAGTTATTTTTCTACAGTCCATTAACTGATACATAAATCTACTGGATGTCATCATCTAGAGTAGTGTCTCTCTAAATCATTTTTATCTCAATTATTTTTTCAATAATTGCCTTCTCAAAACATTGTTTGGTATATTTATTTTATATCTTTCATGAAATTGTTAGTAATTACTCTTTGTTGGAAGGAAATTATTTGCTACTTTTATAATTGTACTTTGTAAAAAATAATACAAAATTTTCTGATTGTGATGAAATGCATGTGAAATATTTGCATACCTCTAAAAAATCAATTTTTACTCCAAAACTATGAGCGTGTTTAATTCCATTTGCGGAATTGCTTTAGTCACAAATTTTTGTTATACAATCATTTTATAAAATGAAAAATAGAAACATTTAATCATTCACAATCGAATTGGAATGAGAAGATCTTTTGCAAAAAAACCCGGGATAATTGTGGAACAGTATAAGTTTTTATTTAACTAAATAAATAAAAAAACTTTAGACTACTTCATTTCTTACCATAAAAAGGTTCTTGCAGAATAAACATCTTGTATCGTCATAATTTCATGAAATTATGTTTTTTTTAAAAAAAATGAGTCGAATTTAAAACATACTAATCATTTACCAATACATAATTGCTATGAAAAGGCTGTTAAAGTTGATTAAATCGAAATAACATAAATTAATGTGACTTTATTGTTAAAATAATGTCAATAATTTGGTATCGAGATTATTTTAAAAATGAACTAAATTAAGAAGATATCCTATGTCAATCAATCCGTAACGCCCCTTCTTCCTTATTCAACTCTACCGCCATCTCTCAGTCTAATATACCAGTCAATAACCATTGAACTCCAATTGAAGACACACAAGAACAAGTTAAAATACTTCATTTATCACTGAAGCACAGATTAGATCGCTGTCTCAATCATATCAATTAACTCTCCAATCCTAGATTATGATTTAAAAATGAAATCTTAGCTTATCAAATCACTCGTTCCGACTCCAACAATTCTCAATAACAGTAACTTCGAGACTCAGTACAAATATTAAGAATCACTTCAATCCAATAGAATTATAACTACGATATTTCAATTTAATTTATAAATAATTAACAGCTTGACGTTATCCTCTACCTCCCTTCATTTTCCTTCAATTTTATTTCTTTTATATATCATTATCTCTAATTCAATTCACTTCGCTTTTGTCATCATCTGATTTACCTAATCATGTTATATTCTGATAGGGAAAAATTGTAATTTTTGCAATTTAATTTGCTGTAAAGTTCCCAAAATTAGTGAAGAGAAAATCGTGAATAGCCCAATGATACCAACTCTATTGTAATTAAAATACTATAATATGAACAGTTAAATCAAAATATGATAAAATAATTTTGTAATAGCTATTCTCCTTTTTTTAGAGATATGGTAAAATATATAGAAATATTCCACCCTTAAAAAATGAAGGCAAGATTCCCAAAATAAAATACTGAATCATGAAGAACACAATAACTGGATGAAAAATGCCTTTTATGTCAAAACAACCCTTAAATAAAACTATGTTTCGAAAACATACATTTATTCATTGCAGATGCATTGTTTTCAGTACTTGAGCATTGTTTTACAACGGTCATTGGGCTTAAAATCTAAATGTGACTTTAACGACATAAAGATGACAAATAATCATGGCATTTTTGTAAAGCCATTGCTCATGGCTTGCTTCCAAATCTGCAAACTGATTTTGATGTGCTCTATTACTTGAGATTGGTGTAGCATTGGCCATCTATGAATCATATTTTAAAATGGGTAATGTTCTAGCCAATGTTTCCTTTCTGTGTGTATTTTATTATGTCCATGCAGTTTAAAATAAATGTAACAGTTACTTTTTAAACTTTTATTAGGTCTATAAAGCTAAAAGGAAGTTATGAAATCTTTTATCACAGGAAATTCTCAATAATAAAATATTTCAATAGAGAGAGAGAGAGAAAAAATTCCATTTCTTTTCGAGACACTGTAAATGCTTTAAAGAATGTTAAATGTCTTTTTTAACAGATGAATGCGACAATACTTGAGTTTCTGCTCTTTGAAAAATTTTGGAAGATGTCTTAAATTATTAATTACAATAGTGCTCTGTCAAGGGACACTTCTTTCTATTTAAGGGACAATTCTGTTTGTCTCTACCGCTTTGGACAGTATATGTATTTACTACTTATTATTTTTGTTTCAGAGACAAAATGTCTGGTCCGTCGGATGTCCTTTATTAGGAGATTTGGAGGTGACTGTAAATTTTAAATATAATGCTGCATTTATTTTTAAGGTTTTCATTTACAAAAGCGATTTTATGGCCGAGAACTATTTTTTTTTTTTTAATTTCTTAGAACTAAGTTTTTTTTCCCCAAATTTTTCCAAAAAGTACTAGAAGTTTAGGGCTTATGCTGGATACCTAAATAATAACGTTTCAGGTTAAAAATTTTACCGCTTTCATCAGTCCATCAAATACAACTAATTAGCTACTTAAAATTTTAAACTTCCAAACTACACACATTAGTACCTCTTGAAAGGGACGCCTCTATTTAAGGGAAGAAATATCTGGTTCGCTGGATGTCCATTATTGGGAAATGCTACTAACTTTGCAATTCATAATAAGTCAGGAAAATGATAATACAAATATATTTTAAAGCCATTAGCGTTTTTGCGTTTATGTTAATGATTTATTGCAACTGATATATAAAGTTAATTTCTGTTTGAATGGGATTATATATATATGATATTGTGAAAAATTACACGTTTGTTGCTAATTTGTCAAAAACTTTCTTTAAAGCTGTCTTAATATAAAGTAAGAAGAAACACAAAAGACAGGAAACTTTTTTAAGAGAAAGGGTTCCAATATTTATGTAATAACATATACATATATTCACATCATACTCAAGATCAATATATATAACCTCTTTTCTAGTAATGAATCTTTAAAGTTAAAAAATACATAGATAATTGCATATTTTTTAACTTTAAAACAGTTTTCTGCTTTGGTCTTCCGGAAAGTTCTGTCCATTTTTGAAAAAAAAAAATGAAAGTGTAATAAATTTCAATACATTTATTTATATTTACTGATTCCTACAATTATCATTGTTACTTATGACCCCTTCCCATATAGAAAAAGCTCAACTTTTTCTAATACCGGTAATTCGGTAAGATTTTCAAATAAAAAGGTATTCCAGTAAATTATTGAGAACTTTTTTGAACCACAAATGCGAAATTAAAATTCATAATAATGAGACATTTTACTTGGTTATTGCTTTAAAAAGGAACAAACAATGTTAAAACATGAAAAAGAATTTGAAATAAGTAGGTAGACGCTTTATTACGAGTATGATTGCCTGTTGTAAAAATGTCGATTTCATGAAAAGGAGAATTTGCTGGGGTTTGCATCAGATACCACTCTGAAGAACCTCTTCAATAGAAAAATGGTGAATCTAGAAGATTTAGGTGCTCATCACAGCGACGAATACACAGGGAACTTTTTAAAAATTTCTTTAATATATTTGTTACTGATTGTTTGTACGGGGTTTGTTGAAAGAGCATTTTTCTTCGTATACACTGACATAAAGATAAATATAGAAGCAAATTAAATGCAGTTTTGGATTTGATATTCTTTTGATCCTCTTGTAAGCTTAATTTTTCAAAACTTTGTGCTTCTATGCAGTCCCAAATATCCATTACTTTTTCCTGTTCCAATATTTGTGTTAATTTGTTTGCTTATTTCAAAAGTAAAGAAAAGTCTTCGTAACGAAAAAAAAATTGATCTTGTAATTTAATTTAGCATACCCTTTTTTGGAGAAGTTTTTGAAATCTTCTATGGGTGAAATAAATTGTGTTTGTGGGAAGAGGGTGGAATAATTTTGGTTGCGGATGCATGGAAAGGATCCGAGCCAATTGGAGGCACGTGGACTGAAAAAATTTCAGAACTGCTGCTGTAGAGCACATACCATGATGTTGTATTACAATAGTTTTAATAACAATAATACATCAATCACAGTGAAAAATTTGGATAACAGTTGTACAAACAGATATTGTGGATATTTAAATCTTTTAGTGTACAAATCTCGCAAATTTATATAGCAGCAGTTATTATAACTATAATACATCATTCATAGTGAAAAATTAGGAATTTTTTTTAATCATTCCATAACCATTTTTGGAATATAATTTATATTAAAAAACGTTTTTGGCAATTTTTGTTCTAAACTATTGAATTTTATGCTGTAGAATGATAGTTATGAAATAATTTTGTTTTGTTGATTAATGGGATTTGAGAAAAAAATAAGAATTTGAGGTATTGTTGAACAGGAAATATCTAACACCTAGCCCACAAGCAGATTACGTACTTAAAAAAAAGAATATCTTAAAAAAAGAAAAATGCGATCTTCGTTGAAAACAAATTTGTGTAACTTAATTATCAGTTATTTTGTTCGTCTTAGTGTAGTAATCACTTAAAGCAAAAAAAAAAAAAAAAAAACTGTTTTCCTCCTTTTTAATGAAAAAAAACTAACATGACTACTTTTCAAAATTTCAGAAATCCAAAATTTAAGAAAATAAAAAAAAAAAAAATTAGCTTTGCATTATTATTAAAATGTGAATAATTCTTTACTATTATATTAGTCTCTGTGTATTTTTTCAACCAAATCGCAATAAAAAATAAGTTTAGAATTCAGTTAAACTTTTTTTCTCTTAAAAAAATCAAACTGAAGGAAAACTTTTTATAACATATCGAAAAAAGTTTCTTTCCCAGCGGGCAAATAAAAAATTAATCTCGAATCAATAACACTACTTTATATTTCGCAGCATCCTTAACAATTTAGATACATAGATTAGTTTCCTCATAAGATATTTCAAAAATGGCAACGGTATTTGATTTGTGTAGCCATTCCATCTCAAGTTATGAAATCTATATGGCCCCATGGCACTCCCAATAAATTAGAACAGGCGACGTTCAGGCTAACCCTCAAACCACTGCACTTTCATCTTCAAATCACATCCGGAACAGGAATTAACTCCCCCAGATTGGACGCCATAAAAGTCCCCCTCAACACCCATAATCTCGCAAAAGTGTGTTAATCGTCAAAAATTACGACCACGGGCCGAGAATATTAACAAAAGTAATTGACGAAGTCTTCTGATTAGGAAATTTTACGCGAACGCTAATAAATAGTCGTTTGGCGATGTGGCCACGGGACGATTCATCCATCGGAAGATTAATCGGAATCGTTTCGAAGGCGACGCGAAAGCTATGGAAAATAATGGCGGTCGACTTAGACCTAATGTTTTCCTGTTAATCTCGGGGTAAAAGCTGTCTATTACTGGCCGCTAATAATTTTAGGTTGTAAGAGTAGCCGGTGTGTGTTATTTGTAATGCTAAGTGAGGTAAGAGGGGCTATTTGGGCTGCAGAAGGCATTAAAGTGCTTTGTCTCTTGAATTAAGTTCAATGAATTCTGCTGTTGTAGTATTTATTAGGATTTAGGTTGCGATAGGCCTCCAGAGAATAGAATTAGTTATTTGTAATTTAATTACGCGTTGGATGAGTCGTCTAGTTAATTTTACTTGACGTTCTTATTTGTGTTCGACAAAAATTAGGGATATCTTTGAGTAAAATTGCCTCACAGGTTTCTATGTAATTGGATAAGGTATTATTTTATCTTCTTTCTATTAAAACGTTCAATTTAGTATACATTTAGAAACGTAGTATACATTTAGAAACGTAGTATACATTTAGAACTATATTTTGTAGTTCTTTAGTTCTGATATGTGAAAGGCGGGGCGAATGGAAAAGCTGAGGAACATTTATAATCGCTTAACTGTTTGGATAGCATTTAAATTGGTTTTGTACATTAAAAACATCGAAATTTTGTCAGAAACTACAGCTGCAAATTACAATTAGAAAATTTTGTTCTTCCCCCCCCCATCGATTACGCAGATGAATTTAATTAAACATGTATTAATGGAAATTAAATATTCCTTCTGAAAATTTCTCCTAGAAAGAGACATACTTCAAACCCCTAGTAAAAGACTATTCTTATGTGAAAATAGTTTTATCTATTCTATATTATACTGAAATAAAAAAAATAAATTAAACTTCATTTTTTAATAGTATACGACGTGTTAATTTACACGTCGAGCTATTTGCACACCAGGGGTCATTTTCAGCTTCTTCATTAGGACCGATTGTCACAGATAGTCATTTTGGATATGTTTTTTAGCACCATGTCCTCATCCCTGGGCACATTTTGAATTGTTTTTGCACATGCTAGTCATATAAATGCTATTTATATAAATATTTACTACACTCATGTGGTTGTATCTTTTTTAACAAATTATACTTACGCAGAAAAAAACAATGTGTGTCAGATCCGGAAAAAAAAACAATGATTTTTAAAATGGAGCAATTATTCCAAACAAATAATTTATGAAAATTGGTCTATAATTTCCAAACGGAGGGAATACTTCTTTATCTATTAATCGTTAAAATGTTTTAGTTTTATTTAAGGATTTTCATACGTATTTTTTTTCATTTTTAATGGTACGTAGCCACTATTGTTTAAAACACTTTTGACTAAAGCATTTGAAAACTATAAAATACATAACTTATAAATATGTAAGCCTCATTTTTCGGACTGTATGATTAACCGGACGATCCCATGCACTCCTCATTTATGGAAGATTTTTAGATTTTTCCTACAAAATAAAAGAAGTACAGAACTGAGAAGATCCTAAGAATTAAATTGAATATAATTATTCGAAGAATAATGTTATTTTTATTTTCAGAAATGCTAAAAAAAAGTTTTTTGCTTCATTTTAAAATAAATTATTGTTATTTATTTAAAATATCAGCCTTCAAAGAGCCAATTATCTAGTCTATGACAAAATGGTCACTCGATTATTTTTCAGAATTTTATCGTAAAAGATTTTGTATAAATGTTTGATGCCTGCTTTCATCAATAATGAAGCTTAGCCTTAAAAAATATGTCATAATACATGTCTCGTAAACTAAAATTTTTTTTATTGGACTGAAATAAAACATGTTTAAAAAGTAATTCATCTTATGACAGTAATAATTACATTTAGCTTAAAATACATTCAATTTAATAATTTATCTTTTGTTTCAATTTTAACATCTGGAAAGAATATTGTTATCTACTTCAATATTTTATCGTTTGCTTCAACTCTAATATTTAACTGAGTAATTTAATATTTATTAAAAAAAAAGTTGGCACTTGGGGGGGGGGAATCTATTCTTCACAATATATATTGCACAGAACAATTTTTATTTTATTTCTAATTCATTTACAGATGAGAAGGTTATACAAATAAAATACTCGAATAAATTTAGTTTTGAATTTTTATTCAGTTTTTGAATATTTTTTATTCATTGTTAAAATAATTCGCACCAACAATATTAAGTTCATCTTCACTTTCGGTACTATTATTCATACGCGTATTTTAAAGCTGCCTTCGGAATATAACATGTACTCCAATCATAGTTGATTTTTTTATTTTATAAGTTCTATTTCATGATCCGAAAAGTACGGTAACCCATACAATTTTAAAACTAACATTAGAATGTGCTCCAGACATATGTTTTTCACCAGTATCTTCTGAGCTTATAAAGATGAAATTTGCAAAGTAAATGTTCTCTTGCTTTACATTAATACAAATAAAAATAAAAATTTAAATCTAAATTATTTTATTTCGAAGATCACATATCACTATTAAAAACAACTTCTTATTCATTTTATATTAATTCTTAGAAACCTTATCTTAAAAACCATCAACATTTCCCATTTTCCGTATGTATCAGTTTCCTCTATCGATCAATATTCCAACAAACCTCCATCAAATTTTCAAAGATTTTCTAGCCGTTGCCACAAATAGTAGATAAAAGTCTCCTTCGGAAACCTACTACCCTTTGAAGGGGCTAAGCAAGCAGCCAAGGCCAAACTTTGTTGAAACGACAAGTGACGGGTTTTTCTTGCTTCTTATTGAATACATTCGTGTTAGAGATGCATATTCCATCCTAGCTGGGCATGGCTGAAGCCAGAGGAATTGTGAAGGTTATCTTATGAATCATTCATAGAGGAGAGAGTTGCCTTTTGCGGTAAGGGATCGTACTGATAGTATGATTCTATCCACAAATAGTTTTGCATGATGGAATGAATAACATTCCTTGAGAAGATATTGCTTGTGCACAAACCTAGTTTTAAAAACAAAAGAATGTTACATATACTTAAAATTACTGATCTTGCGTTGAAACTTTATTAATACAAGAACCAAAATTAATTCACCATTTGTAAAATTAATAATATTACAAAAATTCAAAATTGGGAAAGTTCTTACAATAATAGTGCCAATAAGTTTTGATTACTTAAGGGGTCTTGTTAACCTAAACTGGCTCACTAAAAGCAGACTTCTAACGATTTGGTTTAACCAGCCCCATTTCATTTTGGTTACAATTCTGTGGTGTTCGTTTAAGGGTACGAAAACTATGGTTTCTTAAAAAAATGGAGCCGTTATCTGGCGTCCACAATACTGCAGTAAATGATGTTATTAATCTTTCTAGTTCGGTATTTCCCAGAAAACCATAGCTTACTCGCTGGTTTACGTTCCACTCGCATTCAATGCTCTTTAGGAAACCACGCCACTTATTTACAAAGAAATGTTTTAGTGATGTCATCCGCCACAATATTGTGACCTCCAGATAACGACTCTAATTTCCTAAGAAACTAACTTTACAGTATTTAAGAATTTTTAATTAGAGAGAGAAGACATATCTTGGTTTACGAACTTAATTCGTTCCGGAACTCGGTTCGCAAAGCGAAGCAATTTTTTGCTCCATTTAAATTAATAAAAATAGAAATAATCCAGTCAAACTTCAGAACGAAGTTATTTTTAATTTGTTATTATATGGATAATATAGCGTATACATTAGATCATCTCTAAGATCTGAATGCTGCCAGCAGATTTGGCCTTAGAGATAGAAAGAAATTCACGCAGGAATAAATGGAAGTGTGGCGTAATTTCAAGTTTAGAGGAATCATTAAAATAAGTTGGGCAGTTATAAATATACTCTGGTGTCAATGAAGCATCCATATAATTACTACAACTGGCATAAACTATTGTGTATGAGTTTAGTCGAAAAGAAATATCTAAATGATTCCAAACAGATTTGATTTTAAGAATTAACACAAAAATAGAGTATAATGTTCAGTGTTACGATTTAGCTATTTGATGGAATTTTTTTTCTCTCGGGTCTTTTAGATTGGGACAGCCTCACTAACATTTTCACCAGCAAACTCTTTTCACGTATCATTTTTTTACTTCTTCTATAATTTGTGATTTTTGCTTCGTCAAAGAAGCCACTTCTACATCAGAAGCTTTTATTTCCTCTTTGTCCTTAATTATTGGAACAAATGATAGGTTTCTTCAAAACAAACTGCTCGTCGATATTAGAAACACGAACACCAATGCCCCTATTTAGCTATTATTTTCTTCTTTTTATTTCAATAGTGATTCAATTAGACATCCTAATAGCACTATCACTTCCTCTTGCCGCCTTTTTGGGAGCCATGCAAAGATTAATTTAGAGCAAAATATGTACTTAAAATCTGTGAGATACGAGATTCTGAGCTAGGCTAGTGTGAGCTCAACTGAGCTTTCCATATGGACTGTTAGCGCACCGATGTATAGCTCGTGAACCGAAGAAGGATTTCTCTCCAAATCTTGTTCATAAGCCGATTTGTTCGTAAAAAAATCAGATGATAAAAATATGTGCATCGGTATTCGATTCATGAACCGTGAGATGATATCAAGATCAGAATTTGACGTTTTTGTGGAAATTTTACCTCTTAACATCTTTCGTCTACAAAAACAACTTGTTCTACAATGAAAAGAATTTTTTTTTTTTTTTTTTTTTTTTTTTTTTTTGCCTTTGGGTTGTTTGCGTCAGAAAAGGAGGAAGTAGCTCCTGAATATTTCGTTTTCACATCTTTTTAATTATATATGTAATGATAACTAGCTATAATTCGTAATGAAATATATATATCTTGAACAACATGTTAAAGTTGAATAAAGGAGCAATATTATTAAGAAATACAATTCAATTTACTTTTATTGTTTTTCTTAATTTAATTTGCTCACTGTGTGTTGTGTTTGATCTTATGAACTGCTGTAAAACACCTTTCGCAAAATGAAATAATTCAGAATGGTTATTACATGAGTAAGTCTGCTTGTTCGTACATACAATGATAAATTAAAACTTCATTTTGATTGAACGCTTCTAGCCATTGGCATGTATAATAATAATATAAACTTAAAATTGGATAAAAGTAATATTGTTATTTTAAGTCCCGTATACATATTACGAATTAACATGAAACTACATAATTGTTTAGTAATCTTAAAGAGTTGCAAATATTTTTTTGAACTGAATGTACCCGATAAAAATAATGCAATTAGAAAACAAAATTAAAACGATAAAATTAAAGATATCTGCATAGAAGTCGCAACTGAAACGAAAATTAATTTTTAATCGAAATATTAATATTTATTAATGAGAGATAATTGGTCGAAAAGTTTCTTGTTAGAATTTCTAATTTTCGATACAACTAGTTTTATCATATTTATTGTTATGAAAACAATTTTTGAAAATATTAATATATAAGTATTGTAATTGAAACGCTGGTGATAAATATATAAAAATAAACTTTTACGCAATAAAAATTAGTCCAAAAGCTAAAATTTTTAGAACTGATTTATCGCTTTGCTCCCTGAGGCCGCGTTAGCCTAGTGGCCATGGTCACGAATTTACGGCTGGTGTTGTTACCGCCAAGTTGTGGGCTCAAGCCCTGATGCCATTAAATACCCACCGTGTAGAGGGGTTGGTGTACATTCAATCTGACGAAGTCCCAAGTCCTCCCACTGTCATGATATGGAAGCTTAGAGAGGGAAGTGCCAGCCCAAGTTTTGATTTCATCATTTGACTGAGATTCAAAATTACGAGGTCAGTAACTAATAGCGCTCGTGTTGTTTTTCAGTATGACGTTAATAAACAATCAAAAATGAATTTAATACGCTTTCGTGTCCTCGCAGATCAACTGAAAGTTTCTCATTCAAATTAAATCTTTTATCCCTAATAAAGGAGAATTATATATTGATATTATTCATTGCTTTCTTCAAATTGAACAAATAATTTGAAAAGGCAGCATTTATCATCAAACTATTCTTCTGATACTAAAAATTGTATTGAAATAATGAGTGTTTTGTAAAAAAATTTTCTTTTATGTATAAAATATCTTTGAAGAATCCAACCTAATAAAATATGAGGGCGTTTGCTGTAACATTTCTCTTGTAGGAAAAGTTTTGTTTCAAAAAAAAATTATTATAAATCTTTTTTTATTATAAATCGATGTAAAAAATTACGTACTCTTACATATTGATTGGTATATTATTTTTTTTTTATAAATAGATGATCAAATATTATCTTTAATATGTTCAATTTACGCACATTTTTAAAACAGTTGTGAAGGTGCTCGTATTTTGTCAAATAATCCTTAAACCATTTCAACTTATCTTTCATATTTACATTCTTACTGTAAAAAAATACACAAATTAGCCGTAATAAGTCTGAATTCAATTACAAAATATCATTTGGGAGCAAAACTATTTAATACAGTTACTATACAAAGAAATTTGTTTTTGAAATAACCTCTATATATGTTCTACCTGTTTCTGTTAAATATCTGACGCTCTACTCTTCTTTCCCTTTCAATTTTGTTACAAACTATTCCATGCATACTATTACAAAATGTTATGATACTAAATTAATATACGTGCTTAACTTTTCAATCAAAGTAGAAAATGCTCTTAAACGAAAACTTATAACTTGCTGATTTATAATTTGATGAAATTCTGTAACAGAGTAATTGTATATACCATCAGAAAGTTCATATCTCTGACAGAAGCAATTCTTTCTATCTTCTACGTTTAAAATTAATCGAGTCCAGTGATGTTTATGAATTCAAAGAACTAGATCTAATTTAGTATTCAAGCCCGAGCTTTCGAAAGATTAGCTGAGTTTTAGCATAATATTTCATTTAATCATTGTACTAAATAGCCGAAGTGTTAATTTCAAAATTCTCGTATCATGAAATTAGCTGGCAGGAGAAAAGTGATATCCACTTCCGCCGAGATGGATTAGTTTATTGATTATGTAAAACGAGCATGGAAAGTCTGATAGTTCTGCTACAAACTTATTGGTATGAATTTCATGGAAGTGTTTGAATGGTTGTTAGACTCGTAAGTAAAATCGAAGGAAATGAGTTAAAGATAAGGAATTAGAAATTTGATCTTAAATATCTATAAATGGCAATAGCAGCCCTCAGGACAAATCCGACTAACGAATCAATCTTGTTTTCACATGAAACAATTATAAGAAAAATGAATGTTACACTAGAATTTTTCGCATATTGATGCAAGTGCAAAAGACAATTCTGTGTTTCAAAATCCATTTGACTGTATAAATGAAGGGTTTTCCTGATAACTTCAGTTGGAAGTGACGATCTTTAAAATAATCATACTAATATGTTAAAAAGGATATGTAAAGGGAAATGAATCTATAACTCATTGGTATAGATCAACAACATATAGATATCTTTAGGGAGATAAATACGGTCAATTAAAATACTATACTAGGATATTTTATTTATCAATGTGAATTGATTGATTGATTGATTTTATTAGCGTCACTCTAGAAGCAACTTGAGGGTTATTGGCAAAATGCCAAGTGCTTACACCTACAAACCGGTCCATTGAGAAACAATCACCCCGCACTCAGCATTTATTGGCAGAAAGAAAATGAAACTCGGTCAATTGACTGGAACACCCCTCCTAACTTCCTCATCACGCCAACTGGAAGACTCTGACCATCGACAAATTTAACGTGCATCAGCCTCGGCTTCAAGGCGCGTCTTGAATGGCATCAAAGCTCGAACACACGACTCGACGAAAATCGCCAACCGCGAGTCCGCGACCTTGACCACTACGATGAAGTATGTAAAATCACAATGCAGGTCATCCTTATAAATAGTTGATCTTTTGCAAGCAACATTATTGATAGGCAGCACTAATCTCGAATTTCAGTATGAGGAAATATTATTTCAGAAATAAACAATTTCATTCATCGTTTAAGTACAAAATTAACCAATTCTATATAATATTTATTAACAACAGAAAATATTTTATTTGTTTGTTTTTTTTACATTGTCACCATGTGTAAGTAAACAATACGTAAAAATATCTTGTTACTCTATCTGTTTTGTGTGTGTTGTTCTACGATTATAATCACGCATGCAAATATCTTCGAATTTGCAACCAGTCTCTTTCCAAAAGGGTTTGCTAACCCTTGACCTATAAAAAGGGTGATTTTAATATCTATGGGACTCTTTTTAGGCAGAGAATGGCGATAAAAAAGCCAATTACCAAAAGAAAAAATTAACTCGAAATTGTATATTTAAATACTATTATATGTTAAGTTAAATTTACTTCAAGGGTTATAACATGGAACCTTAATTATTTTATTAAAATCTGTAACAAGTTTCAAGAAACACTGTGAAAAAATATCCTAGTTTTATAATCAGACCAATTTAAAGACCTTGACATTATGAAATATCTGCGGGTAACGGTAACCTGTATATGTCTATCAGCATGGGTTCTTGATTCAATCTATAACGGTGATCTAATTATAAATTTAATCGACAATTGATTATATATCTGTTAGTAGTTTGCAGCATTTTAATGATTGTATTCATGGAAATATATAAAAATATCCTTCAATAATGTAAAAATGCCGAAAGAATAAAAGCTGCTTTGAAAAACCATCCCTTAAAACACACTGCACTTTAAAAGGATATTTGAACTCTAGTCCTGACCAAGAAATACTTCAGACTGAATTTATGAATGAAGAGTACTTTTTAGGAATAAGTTTGAAAACTACTGTTCAACATTTAGGCAAAGGTGATCCAATAAAACTAATTGTGATGTAGTATTTCAGATATCAGAAAACTTTGTGTTTTTAAGGATAAGTATAATAAGTGTATCAATTTTTCATCGATTTTTTTCTTCTTATATTATGAATTTATGCTATATTTACATGCTCCATATAATTGGATCATTTTTACCCGGTAGAAGGCCTGTTTTACAGCTGATCGACTGCGAAAATGTTTACTGCTCTCCAAAATATTTAATCTCTCTCATCTTAGTGCTTACTATTGAATCTCAACCGAACTCGACTTCAAAATGAATCATTTGACGTATCTAAAATACCTCACCGAATCCAACCAATCGAAATAAACGGTAAATTTATGCAAATACGCAAACATTAAAACACTACGAGTCTATTCCTCAGCTAAAATGTCAGCCTAAAATGCCATCACCATACTCTCGTAACGAATCGGGAGCATTACTCTTATTGGCATAAAATGCTAATTGGTCGAACACAGCAACCTTTTGAATACTATGTATCCAATTGAAAATGAATTGCGTAATAAAAAAGGCAAGGCTATCCGTCAGTCTTAATACTGCGACCCTTAAAACAGGAAACTACAATTCTTCCAAACAACGTATGGAGTATTCTCTTGGACGCTGACTGCAGTCATAAAACAAAGAACGAGGTGCTGTGTGTAGTAAGATAAAAAGAAAACGACCTCGTAGCACGATGTGCACGTGAACAGCATACGACATCTAGCCCACCAATTTCCGTGCACTAGAAAAAGTACTGCACGCAATAAAGCTCCATTAATGCTAGGGCTGAACTTCCTACCATGAATAATTAAGATTTTATTTGTCCCCTTCTTCTTGCAAACATGATGAGTGATTGGTCGGTTCGTGCCACGGTTGCTACACCCACTAGAACGGAATTGTGCTGAGCGCAATGGTAATTAATAAGCAAAAGTTACGTCTGGGTTCCAGGATGCTGGAAATAATTTCCATGTTGAGCAATCCATCAGCTTTTCAAGTAATTATGCAGATTGTTCAATCCATAATATGTGTCAGAAGCAAATTTAGACTCCTTTTCACGAGAGGGTTATGGTGTTTTCATTGAAATTAAATGTAGTTGTATCGGAAGAAATTATTTTGTTTCTTCTCACTCGGAAATACCCTGGAGAGAGCATGTTATTAAGAAGTTTCAGGTACGCTTTTAGAGTCCTAATTGCTGTGTTCATTTCAAGATAAATGTAGGTTTCAAAGTAGTGCTTGAGAGATGGCTGACTTCCATTTCGGCCGAGATAATTTAAATATGGTCGTGAACTAATATACTTCAAAGAATGAAACAATTTAAAGATTGCAAAACAAACAGCTCATATTTTTTATTATTACTTAATATCACGTCAGATACATGAATACAAGGGAAATTACAAAATGCTTTCGATTTAAGAAAATGGGAAAAGAAATAATAGGAAAAAAGCAAATAGGAATGAAAAACGGGGAAAAAGGTAATTTAATATAGTATTTTTCGATTGAATATTTTTCACTTTTCTTAGAAGCCCTTGAGTATGATGTTCATCACTTCACCTTCCACTCAAAATGACACCATAACTTTTCCAGTCTTTTCCTTCTTTGAAGCTGATTCACTGGTAGCAGCCCGTTGTTTTTGTATTTGCTTGATTTCCGGTGAGCGATAATTGTCCAAGGTCTCCTCGATGGTGACACATCGACGAATAATGATGATGTAGCAGTAAATCGACGCGAAATCCAAACTGACCTATGAATCAGCGTTAAATTTGCTTTAGAGCCATTTGACAGATGACAGAACACTAAATTGTTTTAGCAATGACATCTTTCGATAAAAACAGACTCTCTTAAAACCATGCAAAGCAAAAAGAGTCATTATATGAGATTTTGTCGAATAACAACAAAGGAAGCTTAAGCAATTATCCCCCAAATTTAGTGAGAACTTTGGAGCATTTGTTTGAAACTTGGCGGCTTTGGCGACAAAACAAAATTTCTCAGAAATGCTGGAAGTTCCCCGAAATCTTGATTATGGTGAAAGTTATGAACTTTTCCCGAATTTTTCGGTCATGTCTGATAGGAACGACTTCAAATAAGAAGAGGTACGTAGACTGAGCGAATCAGTTGGGAACTGGCCGAGTGAAGTTATCGGAACTGGGCAACCGAAAAGCTGTCTGAATTTACCGGTGGATTACCCGTAGCTGCAGGAGTCCTTACAAAATATTATTTTAGAGATTTGTCCTTAGTGTGAGCTAGTAAGCTGGTGAGCTGAAAGTTACTGAAATTTCTGCATAACTATTATTGTAAGTGCTGCTTTGTATCTGTTTGCTGATCAGTGCAAAATGCTGTCTTTTTTCATGTTATGTCTCTAATCTATACAAGTGTTGTGTTTCATGATTGTGTTGTTAATTTGTCCAGGTTTTGCTACTTGTGTATATATATATCTGTGTGTGTGAGTATGTAATGATTTCGCTTAAATTTAATTCAATTTTCCAATTTTTCCTGTACTTTTAAGGCTTCTAGTTGGAAGCTTATCTTATTTTCTGATAAAAATCTTTTTGAGCTTCTAATTTATGTGATCATGTTCTGTGAATCAGCATAAACTGGCAAGTTCTCACGCTCTAAACTTGTAGGGAGATATCCCTGACGACATTTAGTCACCTCGTAAAATACCTAAAGACCCCTCCATCTAATACCACGTGATTTGAATAGTCCTTTCTTTAAAATCCCTAACAGGATATTTTTTCGGTCTCTAATTTCTTGTCTTGTTTGGGTGGACGCATGTCTATCGATATCTATGTATGCATCTTCTTCCCCTCTCGCGTATATGAATAAATTTCTTACTCAAATTATTAAGTTTCCGCATTCTGACACAACTGAATTAAAATATGTTTCAAAATTCAAATGTTAACAAGTAAAGTTTTTAGTAATTTTACTCATGCACACACGCATATATATATATATATATAACTATAAGATGTACTAATTTCATGTAAAAGAGATATTCCTAATAGAATAGTTCTCTTGATTTTGATACGAATTTAAATTCAATGTATATAAATATCACACATTCCACATTCATCAGTCAGATTTTTTTGTCAAAATTATTTTATTAAATGTTAAGTTTCATGGTCAATTATCCTGCTGATCTCTTTTATGAGATGAAATTTTTCTATCAGGTTCTTATTTTTTAGAAGAACTGTTAAGAAATTTACTGTTGAAGTTTTGTCTATACACTCATTGCCATAAAAATTTGAGCACCAAGAAGTAAGAGTGAGATTGTTACGAAACTTGGCTTGATATGTAAATGATTAGAAATGCGCTTTGCGTATTGCCACCAGAGGGCGTTGAGCTTCGATCGTTTTGGATTATAAAAAAGGTAAGCAGAGCTAGTTTGCGTGTATTTAATCTTTTGCTGAGGGGCGCTTTTTAAGTAGAGATATCATTACGCTGCCATCGGAGGCATTATGAGCAGCTGTCAGAGTTCGAGAAGGAAAGAATCATAGGGATGATAAAAGCCGGGAGGTCAGCTCGGCGAGTAGCTCGCCATCTGGGCCCTTCTGACTTACTGTGAGCAGGTGTAGGGACCAGTGGATAAGAGAGAGATCTGTTACACACCGACTAGTCTCAGGAAGCTCTCTACAGACCAAAAGTCGAGAAGACAGTCACATCATACGACACGCACGCGTAGAGCTAACTGTCTCATTGTCCACCATCCATGCAAAGGTAGAACTTTCGCAACGGGCTTCTGTGTCAGTCTGTACAATCGCAAAGCACCTGATTGAAGGGCAATTGTTACGTGTAAGGCCATTAAGTGTACTGCCATTGACACCCATTCGACGTCACCTCCTTTCGGAGTGGTGCCGCGCTCGAAGGGATTGGACTTACCCGAATGGAATCAGGTTGTCTTTAGCGACGAATCAATTTGAGCGTTGATGACAGCGTGTACGTTTCTCAATCCTGCCTTCGCTGTACAATGGCGCCTTTCTGCCGCAACTGGTGTGATGGTATGGCGTGCCATGGTATTCGACACACGGTCACCCCTAATATTGATCCAAGCACCATGACAGCCCAGAGGTATGTTCGTGATATTCTTTAGCCATATGTGTTGCTACTCATGGCAGGGCTCCCTGGAACCATTTTGCAACAGGACAATGCTCGCCCCCACTCTGGAAGTATTTCACAGGACTGCCCCCGCCATATTTCCACCCTTCCTTGGCCTGCTCAATCCCTAGGTTTGACCCCGATCGAGTATACTTGGGATAATTTAGGACGGCAAGTCGGACAGCCTACTATTTTGGTTGAATCAAAGGCGCATTCACAGCAACTGTGGAATGAGAAGTCTCAGGACATTATACGGGACTTGTACGCCTCAATGCCCGATTGTATCACATCATGTATTCATGCTAGAGGTGGCTAAACAAGGTACTAAAACCTCCAATCATTTGTAATTTTTCCTTCAGTAAATGATCATGTTGCTTTAATTTTGTAATCACTTATTTGTTATCACTTACATCAACGTTGTTCTTACGTATGTAAAATTTCGTTTCATTCTGACAATTTTTTCTTGGTGCGTAAATTGTTATAGCAATGAGTGTAAATATTTAGAGAGTAATTTATCAGCCTTATCAAATAACTATAAAAACTTTTACAATTATGAAAAGATTTATAACTAAGTTAAAATGGTGTAAATCGTTATTTTAAAATTCGGACTTTTAATTTTTTTTTTCTGGAGCTAAAACCATTCTTAGAAGAAGGTTCAAAATCTTTGTTAATGTAGAATTTACTCCTTTATTAAATCTTAAAAGCTTAATTAATATTAATGTAAACTGATATTTAAAACTTTTTAACGAAATCATATTGTTATAAAAGAACCATAAACAAAAACTAAATTAAAATTAGTATTCTATGAAATAAATAATGAGATAAAGGTAACCATAGAAAAACTCGATTGAGAATGTAAGAAATACAGAGGAAAATATATTTTCAGAAGTACAGGTGTTTGGTATTTTATGTATTTAAAACAAAAAAATGTTTTTCAGAATGTAATATGCTTATTCTCCGCTTTCTAAAAATCAAAACCAAAAAATGTCGATACAATTACTTTATTTAAGATCTCATAAGGTTACTATGAAAAAAAAGATGGAGATTTGGAAGAAAGTTAAGAAAAAAATTATAAATTTAAGTTTTTCGAATAACATTTATTTTTTAATTCCAAAAGATGAAAAATTGAATTAAATTTCCTATTTGCTATTATAGTATTTTTAAAACAATTCAGTTCTTTATCAAACGAATTTTATTTTGCATTTTTCTCTCAGAAATTATTTTTTTATTTATTCTATTTTTATTTTAGCATTCCATTTTTTTATTTACATTTGTGTCATTGAAAAAATATTTTACAAAGCGTGGTACTAGGAAGATATATAAATAAAAGAGCACAAGCGTAGAGAGATAGATAAAAAATAAATGGAATCAAGTCGAGCAGACGATATCCTATCCTTCACTTTACTTCTTTATATAAATAAAAGAAATGAAAGCGGAATTATAAATAAAGAAATAAATTATTCAACAGAAAGTCGAAAGCGAACTTAATACTTAAAAGACTTCAAGTTTTACTCGAAAATTGTTGTTTTATCCTCTTCAATATTTTTTAAATCATGACTCTGACTTTTTTTTTACAACGTTGTTGTTAAAATCAATTACGTTTTCTCTTTCCTTTTATTCAAAGTAAACAGAATAAGAAATACAGTTTTACAGAAGGTCAAGGGGAAAAAATTGTGATTGTAAATATGTTATTGCACAGAACATTTTTAATAAGAAGCATTTTTTAATGTTTCCAAATGATAAGTTACGATCGCATGAGTTCAAAGAATAATTATGCTTAAATATTTCAGGAATTTGATCTTATACATATATGATATTTTTTAAAAAAAGGAATGCAGCAGCTAGAAATTAAGAAAGCTTTTATTTTTTTTTATTGTTAAAACATATTTCAGTTTTCAAATTTGTTATAGAAACGAAGCATTTTATTACAGTGACACTGTAGTAGATTATTATTTTTTTAAAATAAAAAAATTATTTTATTTACGCTCGTGAGACATATCATAGTTTGCTCGGAAGAGTTTTTTGTTTAATGTATTCTGTCAAATGTATGTTTTAAATATTCATTCGAACTGCAAATATGATACGGCACTCATTATTTTCATAGTTTTTCTTTTTGGTTGAGTTAAAAATCTAAATATTACGCTATAAACTTTTCCAAGGACTATAAATGTATTTTTAACAATACAAGCAATTGCGGAAGACAACATCTTTAGTCGAAACTTTTAAAGTAGTATTTAATTCAATCGTATGTAAAATAACAACAAATATTTGAAGTACTACAGTAGAAATAAGTACAGTTATAAATATTTGTTATTATCATTAGATATATTTGAACTCTTAATCTTGTCTTAAATGCTTCGAAGTTGTTCTGCTTACGTTAGAAAATCAAGTTATCTTTTATCATAAAAGTTCTCAGAAAACTTAATCATAAATCGATGAGAGCTTTATTCAAGAATTTTGATACAACACTTTCAAAAGTTTTAAATGAGAGAAAAAATAACTTCTGTTTTAAAAATGTTTAAATTGACATACTCGTAATTGAACATTAAACAAGAAATTAATGAAGCTATTACCTATAGTGACATGAAACGGAAACCGGCATAGAAATAGAAACATAACATTTGTTCCTAATTTAATACCTTCCTTAAAATTTCAGTTTAAAAATTTAGTTCCAAAACATTTATTTAGGAAAATTCGTGAAATCTGTAGTTGGTTGCGAAATTTCTTGGCAGTGAAATTTGAACAAAAGAAAAATCTAGTACCAAGGAAGCAAGAAAGAATGAATCTTGCACGCTTCAGAATATTGATACGAAACAATTATGAAAAAGTGGAAAAGTGTTATTACACATTTGTCTGGAGTCGAATTTCTTTGCGGTAAAAATTTAAAAAAAACTTATCGTTCTTAAATGCATTTTTTTTAAAAGTAATTTGTTTTAGTTTCTTTCTCAGAACTAATTCCTTTGCTGTATGAAAAACCAAACTTTTCTCATTTTTTTTTAAAGGGGAATGTGTTATAAGTATTGTATCTTATATTACTCATACTATGATAAAAACTGTAATATACATGGAATTCCTTAATGTTTTAAGCATAAGAATCGCAATTCGTATTTTCATCTTTTAAATCAATTTTTAATTATCTTTCAAAACTTGTTTTTAAATTGTGACAATTCTGCATGGTTTATTATAATAAAACGGTAGATATTTTTTTTTTGTATTTTAACATTAATTTGTGAATCAACCGACTAACTTGTTCTCTTACGTAATTTTTTCATCTGTCTTTGTAAAGGTAAATTTTTATCCGAATGTCTTACAAACAATACATTGAAAAAAAAACAGGGCATAATGCTTTCAAATGTAGTCCCGAGTTTAAGTGAGAAAATTAGCAGGAAAAAAGCAGTTATCGCACAAATAGAATATTAATCAATTTTCTTTTGTCTCCATGAACCATTTCTCAATTTTATTCGATTTTTTTTTATTTCTACAAAAGCCCTTCCCTGTCGTAAAAGATAACAATTTTCTGATCCGTAGAATTCTCTGACCTACAATCATTGTTATGCTACATTTACTTGTTATTAATAAATCATGTCACACAGCTTGCTTTTTAAAACATTGTTTATTGGATTTTCCTCGCGACCGGCGGGCATCCAATTGCTTTGTTTACGAGAAAATCGTTTGGTTGAAAGCTATTTGCCATTGTGTGGTGGCAACGCATTTAAATCATCTGCCTATCTTGCGTTCACATTTGAATTCGCCTCAGCAAATTATCTGCGTTTGTAACTGTAATGAATAGCTTGTTTTGTATGGAATGGATACATGAATATAAACGGCTTGCAAATGGAAGAAATTATATCATTTGAAAAGAAGATTATGAAAGGGAATTTTTTCGATGATTCTTTATAATGATTGACGTGATTCATTGTGGTCATTGCAAGAAACAGATTTAGAAGTTATCAATACATATAAGTATTACGTGCACGTATTCGAAATAGCATTCGAGTATTTCATTATGTTTTAGAAGATTAATAGTTTTTTTTTAAATGTTTTTGGAGATAATACTGTATGAGAATATTTTTTTTAATATTTTGATGTATATTATATATGGGTTTCGATTAAATTTAAAACAAGTTTTACAACAGATTGTTTTTGTAAAAAAAAACATACATTCATGTGTTAGAATAAAAATGGGGAAATCTAGATCTCTTGAACCACTTTCTACTAATGTGTTTGTAGTTTTTTGTATAATTTGAGGAAAAGAAACTAATTTCTAAAGAACTTGACTTTAGAAATTATTTAATATAAAAAGATTCTGAATTTTTAGACTCTGAAGTGAAAGTGCTTTTCGCATCATAAAAGAAATTTAGAGAAGTGCTCAAATCTCCGCCTATGCTGGAGACTTATCGACTCACCAAAAATGAAAACTAAATTACTCTGAAATTTCAAAAATGTGGCGACAAATACTTCATTTATAAATCTAGAAATCACAGCCTAAATATTTTTTTTTATAAATACATACTTTTGAAGTTATTCCTAAGCAAATTGATATAAGATTTACTTTTATTCTCCATTGAAAAAATACGAAATTAAATTTTTCATAATTTAAATCAAATAAAAATTCTAAGCACTGTCATTGAATCATTCAACTGATGCTAAAAATGTGATATTAAAACTACAAAAACAGTTTAAGCTTAGATTCAAATTTACTCAAAATATGTTGTTATGTGTGTGACTTGGTGTTCTGAAACAATACATTTTTATTGTTTAAGGCATTAAAGAACCATTCAGCAGAAAAATATAATCACCCACAAATTATTAAAAACAAAACAATATTTTTAATGGTGCATATTATTTTGAAATGTATGGTGTATTAAATTGTATGGTTCTTGTATACGATAAGTACATGTTCTGATGCTCGAGGACGCGCGTTCTGACACTTGGGGTACTAAATCTTTCAGAGATTTTATTCAGTTTGGGGCTGAAATCTATTGCGACGCTGTAGTATGGGGAGAACTTGCCCAGAAGTAACTCAAATCAAATGATATGTCTCCGAGATGTTGATTCATATATATAAAATGGAAAGAAAAAAAGCCGTTAATGTCTGTTTTGAACAGGACATTGAGATTTCATCCGAACTTATAAATTAATTTGAGTTTCATAAAAAAGAAAGATAATAATTTAGACACTACTGTATTATGTAAGTGGTATCATAAACAGTTGCTTATCCAGGGAACCATATTAAAATCGTTCGAAAAGCAGACACGTGTGTTAGCGGGATCCGTATGAACTGTGTCGATAAGAACCATCTACATTAAAATATTCATGGATATTAAGAAATTTGAAATTACTGAGACTTGATTTCTGAAAATTTAAAATTATTTGATTTTTGGCATTTTTAATCATTCAAATTCCTTAAAAGATAGAAAGTCGATAATTTAATCGCGTGCTGTAAATAGAGTTACATATGAAGATGAAACGAACAATGAAATCCATATGATGAGGGGAATGGGAAAAAAAAGCACCTCCCCTCAACCTGGAAAGCATATGAACGCAGATTACAGTTCTTATTCGACAAGACAATTCCTTGATTCGAGAAAAGATAAATTATCGACATTGAAGAGCGACTGGAATAAATAGTTTTAATTTCGATTAATTGACTTGAACCAGAGGTAAGAGGTATTGAAAGTTGAAGCTTTTTTTTTAAAATTCAAATTATATTTCTTTTCTTTTTAACTGAATTCCTTCGACGCTAGTCTTCACGAAATGAATTATATTTCAATGGATATACCGTTTCACATCTATGTGAACCAAATTTGAAAAAAAAAAAAAAAAAGAATAATTACTGTATAAATTTAATTACTGAGAATTGTTATATCAGTTTTTTAAAATTTTATATGCGTCTTGTATCGAACAATATTCAATTACTGAGCAATTTAAAGAAATTAAGCGACAATTTACTGTTTTGTGATTAGTGTATTTAAATTTGTTCCAATTTATTTCTTCTACTTTGTTTTCGAATGGATAAATCTCTCCCATATTCTTCTGGCGACTTTTCTAACATTTTGCATCTGCTTCATAACTGAATAATTATTTTTTCATTTCTTCATTGTTGCGATTTCCTAAAATTAAATCAAAAGAAGCTTGCATGTGCAGCTAATATGCTATAACTTCATAATGAAAACAATTTTGCCGATCCATTTTATTATCCTCAAAGCCATTTTATTGTACAAATGACAATTTTTATCTTAACACGGTCTACAGATCACATAATATTACATTCTTCGCGAACTGTTACTTACGTTTATTAACGTAAGTAACAGTTCGCGACTAAAATTAAAATTTCGAACGTAAAATTACGTTTGTATATAAATGAATAAAGGGATGCTCAATCGATTATAATAAATATATGAATGGCTTAAAGAAAGTAACTTTGTAAACAGTGCTCTATTTAATGAGTTTGTTGTGTATAATTCAAACTTTTTTAGACGATTCAGTCCTGCGTTGGGTCACAGAACAAAGACTTGAAGGAGTTGAAAACTTTCTATATCTGGAACCATCCACTTCAAAAGTTACGAAACGGGCATCAAGATATGGTCTTAAAGAAATGTTTTCTGTAAATATGAGAAAGCATGTAGGTGAGAAAATTTGGAAAAAAGAAATGGAAACATTTGCAAAGGCAATGTCATGCATGCGCATCGAAAAAACTTCGCAGTGAGACGTGTTATATTTGTGAATTCTGCAGCATAAACTTTCACAGAGGTACATGTTTCACACAAGGGACTATACATCAAAAATGTATTAATATTTGTTAGTTATAAAACTCTACTTTTATTCTTGGTGGTAGTGTTGAAAATTAAATTTAGAGAACAAAATTTCTTTTAATGCATTTTGTACATATTGATTGCGATTGTAATTTTCCATCATAATTTGGGGATATATAACCATTACAAATTGCACATAAATAACCATATAACATATGAAAACAATAATACGGGATACAATTTTAGTTATGGAAGACGGTAAATACCTTTTATTATTTTTTAAAATGGTCATTAGTTTCGACATCTCTTTTGAAAAAGTCTCCAGCTCCAATATTATGTTCGAGGGACTAGAACTCGCTTAAAATGTGTTAATATGATTGCGATTTCAAAACTGATTTTGAAAAAAAAAAATTGTATTATTTATTCACTTGAATTTCCAACTGATTTTGAAATAAATTTCGAAATTTCAATCGGAATTCTAGGCACATTCGACCTTTACTTAAGTTTGGAGAAATAGGACGTATCTTATTTTAGCCCAAGACTCGGTGACACCAATAATTGCTTCGAAAGTAGGGTTCCGCGAGAGAATCTTACGATGGCTGGGATTGTTTTTTAACGTCTCACTGTGAAGCAACACAAAAGCTGTTGGTGTCGGACTTTGTAATTTTGAACATCGGGCGAGTGACAAGGACGACACCGAAAGGGGAACCCCCTAACGAAACTTCCACACTACGCCAATGATAGGACTTTCAGCCACGACGGATTTAACGTGCATCAGCCCCGGCTACAAGGCGTGTTTTTTGTGGCATCTGGGCTCCAATCCACAACTTGACGCAAACCACCGGCTCCGAGTCCGTGACCAAGTTGCGAAGACTGCACGTCCATCGCGCGTTTCTTAACTTTCGTCGCTGAGGCGGAAATAAGCCGACCCACAAATACAAAACTTGAGTGAATGTTATAAAATTTAAAAGCGAAATATATGAACTGATCACTTCTAGAGCTAAAGTTCATCTTAATATATAATTTTGAAAATGAAATCATGATTGCATATCAAATTAATGAACTAAAGTGTGTTAACATTTTGATTTAATGTTAAACTAAATACAGTTTTTTAAGTAAATATTCTCTTATGGGCTTTATGGTATTATAAAACTTTTGAAGAGATAAAAGGGATTTAATTAAATTTTATTTAATTCAGTCAATAGCATAAAAATCATATAGAAACTCTAGAACAAAGAACAGAAACTGAGACAGATATTTGCACCATATGCTAGGAAATTTATTTACAATTAATTACAAACATCAGCAGTTATTGAAACTAAGATGATAATTACATGCGCATAATTCTTAAAATGGTTTTGTCGAATAACTGTCATAAATCGCCTTGAAAATGTGTCTTTTTATTCTTGCCAAAAGTTTAAAATAATTTTCAAGCCTGTAAATTAAAAAGGATTCCTTGATACTCGGGCAGCATGTCCTCCCTCGAGATTGTCACAAGATTCGGTAAGTTGGGAATATTTTCCATAATTCTCGGGCAGCAAGTCCTCCCTCGAGATTGTCGCAAGATTCGGTAAGTTGGGAATATTTTCCATAATTCTCGGGCAGCAAGTCCTCCCTCGAGATTGTCACAAGATTCGGTGGGTTTGGAATATCTTCCGTGACGCTCGGGTACCAATTTCTCCGAAGCAGCTGTCACAAGAATAGATAAGATCCGGTATTTGTGAAGTTTTCCTCACGCAAGCTTTGCAGATCTGTTGTAGTTTTATGAATTTCAATATGCATTCTTGACAGATTTTGATAACGTTATAGGATGTAAATAAAGGTATAATGTCCGAAATATACTGTAGAACTGATTTTTTTCATTTATCAAGAAGTTGAATGATATTTTCAAATTGCCAGCATTTCGTTTACTGTTGAGCCAATTGTGCTTTCAGTTGAAGTGCCTGGCACATTTTAAAAACAGCCACTGAGTAAACTACTGGAACAGGCTGGTTTACATGAAACTGCTTTCGAGAAACAGTTGTAACTCTCTCTTCTGGAACGAAAGTGGCCGGCAGATTTAAAGCTTCACACATCTTCCAGACGAAGAACGATCGCACCACAGGTACGGTAGCCACTCGATCATTTCGTTTGTAAGGAGTTTCAGTCAAAGTCGCGGTTTCTTGTGGAGGAACGAGTTTGGACTCGAGGGCCTCACAAGTCTTCTGCACAGATAGAAAGGGAAAAAGAGCAGCGTCAGCAGTTTCAGTAGCGCGACCAAAAACGACTCTATCCAAAAATTCAGTAGCAGCGTTATCAATAAACTCGATCATTGAGTCAATGATGATGACCTCGATAAAGTAAAGGAGATCAAGGAATCCAACAAAGGCTCTCAAAGCACAGTGAAAGACATGTAAACACAACGCAAAGATCATAGCGATGATCATATCGAAAGTAGGTAAGAAAATATCTCAAAAGTTCGCTCAAGAAAATAATAAGCAATTCACAGAAGCATCCAAATCAACGTTTGAAAAATAAATGATTTTAAGGTAAAAATGCAATAACTATTTACTTTTTTCTTTGTTGTGCTGTGTATGATTATACTGTTGCCGGGCATTATTATTATTTTTATAGGATACCTTTATTAACAATGTAAACAACAAACAAATAGTATTATATCACAATAAAGGAAGAATTTTTTCATTGTTATTTTACTGATGCGGTTGGAAATATTTCCTTTTAAAATCAGACGCACCGCAGCCCAACCTAGCTTGAGAGAATTTGTTCCATTAAATGAGCAGTGTCTTGTGTTATTGGTTTTTAATATGAATTATATGACCTTAACACACACATTTTTGGTATCCAATCCAATCATCAGAAAAGACATTCTGTTCACAAGAAATTATTAATAGAATCCAAACTTTCCTAAGCTTTTTTGAGGTTAAAGACCCCTTTTTCAATCTGTAAATCGAAGTTCCTCTTCTTAGAAGGAGTATTCTGAAATATGAACTGAAAACGAAATCGAAAGGTGTTAACATATAGGTGAATTGCTTGAAGTTTGGTTAAAAAATATATATTATTAAAAAAAAATAGTGTTAATAGTGAGAATACTGAGATTCGTGAAATAATACACACAATTTTCGCTATTTGGGGCCATATTTGTCATTAGAATTTTTAAGTAGCCTCGTTCTACTATTAACAATCTGTTTCCTTTATTTGCTTGAAAATTACTTATAATTCGGAATCCTTTATAATGCACCATTACCTACATTTAATATGGAATGTTTTTTTTAAAAAAAAACATTTAGAATTGTTTGTTAAAATATATTTTCTACGAATTTTAGTATTAATCACGTTTTTTTGGATATTCTTGGGAGTATTTCACAAGGGAGTGTACCATCTCACCAACTCTCAAAGTTGGTTGGTCCTCAACACCCCTTAATTTTACATTAGACTAAAATTTCCTTAGATCTCTTTAATACCCACCAGTGAGTGGTACCAAACATCTTTGGGAATCACTAATAAAAATCCATTTTTAGCACTGATACATTATTTAAATATAATACGAACACAACGTGAAATTCAGTTTGGATGTATAAAGATCGCCCAAATGATAGTGGGAATGTTATTTATAGACAAAAGAGTGAATGGTGGCAATGTGTTAAGAATATAGAATATAAGATATTGCATAACGAATATAATAGATATTTGTAACTTGTTACAGTGGTCTGCAAGATACCATGGAGGTAGAACCTCCAGAAATATCTGAGGAACTATTCTTCAATGGTGATCAGAATCACTTTGTCGTCTGCAAACTTATGTCTTTTCAGAGCTTTTTCGAATGAACCATAGACACGGTAGAAGCAAGATAAGAAATAAGACTTATGCAAGGAATGTTCCTTGAAAATTACTGCAATAAATTGTTGCATGCAGCAGTCACACGAGAGAGGGTGTTGCCATACAAAAGAATGATCCCTTTGATGAACATGCAACATCGAAGACTCTTGTTGCCTATTTTCAGTTTGATTAAGGAGGTGTAATAGTTGGTTACATTAATTTTAATGGAAAAAATGTGTGAATAACTTCTTTTCTGATAAACAGTTCTGCCACTATCTCGCACTTAGATGTTCACCCAGAGTTTCCTTCACTAGATTTCTCACTACTATAATTATTAATATTGATTTGACCACATTAGTGTGACTAGGTAGATAAGGGTCTTCCGTAATGATTCGTCCTTTACGAAACTCAATACACTATCGGAACTCCGAAATATGTGGGAGACTCTGCGTCCTACATACAATTTGCGTTCGTTGATATATATCAACTGGGCTCTCATATTGAGCAATTAAAATTTGCACGGTGACTATGTTTGGAGGTGTCCATGATCCGACCAGTACCTATTATACTTCTTACACGCAATCACAGAAAAAACTGACAGGTTGGGAGGTTACCGCATGCTTTCTTACCATTCAGAACCTTCTATTAGTATATGCACAGCGTTCTTCCTCTTGAAGCGATGGAGCATGCGCGACAGCCCAGAATGTGTTTGGGCGACTCTTATAATTAGAAATGCTCGGAAGAAAAGGAACAAAGCTACTTAATGGGTTACACGAATTCTTAAATCATTTTTTCGATTCGATAAAAAGATCTAATAATGCACAACCACAGCTTGAAATTTGACAAAGTTTACTGATACTTAAAATTTATCTTTATTTACTCTCTGCAACAAAATCTAAGATTTAGAAGTAGAAGAATCGGACTCCGACTCTAATATTGAGGTAGACTTCAATGATTTTGACTCGGGAAATAATCCATCTCACGAGTAATCACGGAAGCTCACCACACAGTAATTTCTAAAGTACGAGAAAATAATCTAAAAAATTTTTTGTATCTACTTATAAAAATCATCAACCAAAAAATCAAGGGAGCTCATTTTAAAGTTTTCTCACTCTCTCCCATATCTCACCATACTTTTAGGAAATACATAGATATTCATCGAATTGAATGCTTTATTGGCGCACTTGACACGATAATTTTTTTACTCTATATTTGTTTTCTATTGAAAAATGTTTAGATGTTAAATCTTTCAGAGAAACAAACACTTCATTATGTAAAGTTATTTTTGTTTATTCTGTTTTTGGAATTAAACAAATTCTGGAGTGTTTGTCCTTCCAGGAAACTGGATTGATTGCAACAAATTATTTTTGGGTGAGCTCGGACTCTCTGGGTGAATCAATAAATAAAATTGAATGTCTTGCCTTTCAACTCCCATACGAAAACTCCCTCATAATAATTATTTGGGGATTATCCTGTCGATATACAGGAAAAGTGCCGAGAGATAATTAATTGTCTTGGAAAGCGTGTCACAAATTGTTTTAACTATCACACATTGTTCAGTACCAATTTTTCTTTTGTCGTGTATTTTTATCAGTACAAAAATATTTAATCAAATTAATGTTCAACGTTTGAATTTCACTTTGTAGTTGCTAGATTGAGACAAACACTTTGTTGTAGATTTATGTTGTCTACACAAGTTGAGAACGTTCGGAAACACACAGCTTTAATTCTATAACATTATTGTACTAATTTTCTCTCAAGTCGTACTTTGTTAATAATTGCGTATCATGTGGATATATATATATATATGTACAGAGAGAGATAGAGAGTTATTTACTGTTGGTATTCCTGTTAAAGCTATGTTGACATTCGAAAATCAGCAAAATCGTTGATTCGTGAGGCCTAGGTTCTGATCGCGCTGGATTAAAGAGCGCTTACTGTACTTGTAATTTTCGTGCATTAATTTCCTTTCCTTGTCAAATATTCCGAATGAATAGTTTTATAATTCAAATTGTCAATAAACTGATAATATGTCTGAATTTCGCACATTTATTTTTTGTAAAGTTGAGTATTAAAATAAGACGAGTAAAAACAAAAAATATATGTATTTTTCAAACTCTTCACGCTCTATTTTATAAACAACAGTATATGGGTTTTTACTTTATATGATTGTTATATATAAATTGATAGAATCTAGCTTTTATTCTCTCATTCAATACGTAGGATTGTTATTTGGGAAAATAATATCTTTGCCTCTTCGCCGAAAGCATTTTCTAAAAGTTATGTTCATATGGCAGGGAATTTTGTACCGAGTACATGCATAGATTACTAGTCTGTGACGTAGTCTCTGAGCTCCACCTCCTCTTTTGTGATGATTCTTAGCAGATCGAGACAGTTTTCAGTGTAGAACTTCTTGGTGAAAGTCTCCACAAGAAGGGTCTGATTCTAAATTTTCCTCTTCAGCTTTCAGAAGTTCTTTTTTTTAGGGTGAGGGGCCTCTCTCTCAATGTTGGTCAACATTTCGGCCAATCTGTACCCAAAAGAAGAAATTATTTAAATCGTAGATCTATTAAAAAATAAATAATTATTATATTACCATCGCTGGATTAATATTTTCAAATAGTTCACCAGAAAGGGGGAAAGAATAATCCTGAGTTTTATATGCTTTGTCGTAAGTTCTACAAGTTGAGTTTTCTTCGAATCCCAGGGATCTGACGCGGCCATCAGGATCATATGAGAGCCAGATATTTGTTACTAGGCTATGAACGGAAATTTGTAGCTATTTATGATATGGTAGAGTTTTCCCATTGGTTGTTTAGCTTGAAAGCTGAGTTCAGAAGAAGTTTTTATGAGAAGATTTTGCTTTAAGAGTTTCTATGAAAATGTTGCTTAGTGGGTGAATTTCCATTGGCTGTTGATTTGCAGAGGAATATGTCTCTATTGGCTGCCCTTGAAGGGTTCTATTTAGTAGGAGGAGTGAGGGTGGATCGGATGCTGTGCGAGCTATACAGTTGATTTAAAATTTGAATTTAAGTGAAATTTTTAAATATTTTATAGAAAAAGTAAAAATAATTAAATTTTTTCAGAGTGAAGTTTTAAAAGTAAAATTTAATTTTAAGGAAGTGGATGAGAATATAGAAGATGGTTCTTCTAGGTCTTTTTGAGTTTGGCTGGAGGTTATATTCCTCGAAATTAGTCATATTTGCGTTAAATCAATGACCAAACACGCTGTAAGCTAGAAATCATACACAACTATAGGTAATAGTCATATGTAGCAAAAACTAGTAAAAAATGTAATCTTTTAGCAATGTAGTCTTTTATTTGATGGAGAGCTGTTTCAACCCGATATTCATCCTTTTTCAAAATTCTATATTTTCAAACATAATACATGAATAAAAGGAAAATAGTGGTTTCTTTATATATTAAAAATAAAAAAAATAGAACTCTCCGGTGTTCATCATGAAACTATTTCACGAAAGCTGTTTTAGAAGCTTTCATGGAACTACATCGCAGTCGGATCAGTCGCAGTCGACCAAATGATTTGATGTTACTAGTTGGACAATTAAGTCCCTTAAAATGGCCCCAAGGGTTTTCTTCCTTTGGGGGTTTATAACAGATTAAGTATATGCACCACATTATCCACAAATTTATATGAACCTAAGCAATTGATTTCTGCTGCTGTACAATCAATTTTCACTGACACTTTACAACGTGTGTGGCAGAAATTTACATATCATATTGATATTATACATATAACCGAAGGAAGTTATTTCGAACACTTGTAATAAACTTCATTATTTTCCCTTTACATTATTTATATAATTTATCATTCTGAGTTCTTTATTTATGAAATTATGAAATTTTGTAATCGGGTGAATCATTTTGGATAACGTTATATTTGGGAATCATTCTTGATAAACGTTTAATTCAGAAATCCCTCTATAAAGATATTTAAAACTTTTTTACGATACAGTATGTTTTCAATAATATTACTTTGGTTTCTCTAAAATCTGAGAATTTTGAAGAGAAAATAAACTTTTATAATATACCTTCGCTCGAAGTTCCATCATCAGTTAGACTTACCCGAAATAAAGGTACGTGGCAAAGTTTCTCTTCAAAACCGTAGAAACTGAACGAAATAAGACAATCCATTATTGTCACAAAAGCGAGATTGTTCTTGAGAGAGAAATAGAGAAAGATCAACACTGATGAAGATTTCTACTTGTAGACAAATTTAATGTTAATCCTTTTTCGCTAACAATAATTTATTAAACAAATTTTAGAAATTAGAAAAGAATTAGAAATTAGATAGAGGTATACAAAACAGAGAATTTTCACTATACGAATGATAATTGTATTGATGTGGTACCAATCACTATACGAATGATAATTGTATTGATGTGGTGGACAAGGTACCATCATATTACTATGTACTCGTTGCTTCATTTATAATCTCAAATTCTCTTAGTAATCCGGCAGATATCTTTTCATTAATTTTTCAACCACTTTCCAATACCTTGAAATCTTGCACACAAATCAGTTTGGATGAGAATAAAATATTCAGTTATAAAACTACAAATAAAAATAAACAAATTTGCTGAAGACCATAAAAAGTAGAAAATATGTTTTCTAACAAAAAAAAAAAAAAAAACAGCACTTTTTTTTACATAGCAAAAGAGTAAAAAGGAATTAAAATATAAAAAATATTTTTCTTCTACGACCAGTAAGAAATGTAACAAAAAGGTACTGAAAATGAAAGTTTTGTTCATCATCATAAGTGGAAAAAAAATTAAGATTTTTCAATCCAGCTGAAAAATTGGAAAAATCCTCATTATTTTTTACTTTTCTTACTCTTTTAAAAAAAAATTATCTATTATTTATGCGTCAATAGGTATTTTTGTACAGATAAATAGAAAAAAATTATATTATTTATTATATATCGGTATTTTTGTGTGGCCATGGTAACCTTGTGAACATGATCGTAAAGTTCGAGAGCCACTGAAGACCCGCCGTTTAGAGGGGCTGATGAACATGAAATCAGTCGAGGCTTGGTGTGGAAGTTTGAAGAGGGAGTGAGTGAAAGTGAAGTTGAATCGTGCAAGAGTCAGATATGACTTTGCAGCGCCAAACAAGATGTATTTAGTTTTAGTTTAGTTTTTATTAACGTCGCGCTAGAAACAGCACTAGGGCTATTGGCAACGGATCTCATAATTTTGGACCTCGGTCAAATGACGAGGATGACACCTGAGCTGGCACCCCCTTCCTAACTTCCCCTCCACGCCAATGGGAGGAATTTGGGTCCCGGCAGATTTAACGTGCATCAGCCGCGGTTACTCGGCGAGTCTTTAGCTGCCAAGGATCGAACACGAGGCTGAACGAAAACCGCCGGCCAAGAATCCGAAGCCATGACTACAAGGCTACCGCGGCCCCAAACAAGATGTAACTGTGGTCTGGACGTTTGAAAAAAAATGGAGAAAAAAAAAAGATAAGAAGTTTGATGAGAAGGAGGGTCGAAAATAGATTAGGGTCGCTAGGTTACCCCAGAGGTGTCACCATGTCAACCATAGACAGTAAAACCCATGGGAAAGAACAAGATCATGCATCTACCTAAAGAAGGCAAGTGTCTGCGGTCCCCTGATATATTCTCCAGGGGCAGTGTGGCTAGGTGTACCCCCAGACACTAGGTATTCATCTTAGGTGACTCTTACGACTTGCATTTGCTACAGTGGGAATATTCTTTTAACCTTGGTCACCACACGGGTAGTTTGAAGAGAGAGGGAGTATCAGCTCAGGTGTTGTCCTCGTCACTTGATTCGGGCTTAAAATTAAGAGGTCCGACTTCATTAACTCTTGCGTTGCTTCTGAGTGCAACGTTAATAAACGATAAAACAGAGTTGTTTTTTTATTATAAATAAATACAAGCACATTTGCACCTCAGCGGACTTGTGCATCACTACACCGGGGTCCGCAGAGTATGTGTGGATGAGTATTTCAGTTATGAAGGGCAATTTATAAAGCATGAAAAACCGGATTGAGTCTCAGTCACCCATATATGTCAAACTCTGATATATATAAAGTATTGTGACTTCATACTTTTTTTTGGATTTTATATTAATTTGTTCTCAAATGACGTCTCGACTTCCCGCTAAGAATGGATGTTAATACTTTTTTTTCCTCTACCATTTAATCTTTCCTACGACGGTTGAGAGAACGTTGTTCTGTAAGAAAAATGTTGATGTTATATTAAAGTGCAGGCACCAGTTGCTCAGCGGCTTGGCGGGGAGGGAGATATGGTGATGTATCAGAGGATATAAGGGCCAAACATATGTTCCTGTGATCTAGACATTAGAAATAGGGGAGCAGAAAGCGAAAACTTATTGACAAAGAAGGTATCCCTAGGGAGTGAGTGATTATATTTTAATGGTGCAAGAACTAGATGTGACGTATCATTAACTAGTACCCTTTTACATAATATTAACCAGTAATGGAGAGAAAAAGAAGTAATACCGGGGTGTTACAGAACTTTTGAATAAAAAATTTTCTTGAATGGCGAGAGTAATATTTTTTACAAGAGGTAAGTGTACTGATTTTAGCTATGAGAGTGAAAATAGTGCAAAGATGAAATAAGTAAGCAAATAAGTGAAATACGAGAAAATTCTATTAAAATTTTATTTAATCAGGAATTCATGATTTTAAGTTACATATTACAACCCCATGAATTATACATTGAAAATTTCATTCTCCTCTTGATATCTTTCCGGAAAGATAACCTTATTAGAATAAAATTATACAAAATGGAAATTTACTAGGAGAATAAACAACTTTGAAAATAATTTTAATGTATGTATCAATGAATTGCGTCTCACAAAAATATTTTCGGACAAATAAATTCAAGGAACAAAATTATCCCCCCCTCCCACCGAAAAAAGAAAATGGAGAATGTTAAATATAGAAGCTGCAAAAATATTGTACTTTTTTTAAAAATATTGCTTTGAAATTAATTAATTATTCATTAAATTTTGAGAACTTAATTAATGCCAATGTATACCAATAGGGTAGGGAAGAGTGGATTTGTTCTACTTTGGGTACTTAGTTATTTTAATTACTAGCTCATCATACAATTTTTATTAATACCATCTATTTAAATAAGTGCATCATTCCATTGTTTACCAGGATTACAAAACTTTTTCGACTAAAAGAATTTGTCTGAACTATGACACACCCCTGGCATGAGACACACTCGCATTTAATTACAACGGTTGCTCAATAAGTCCTTAGAAAATCAAAGAGATGGCACTCGTAGCATCGAAAATGGTTCGTTTTTAGTTTGCATCATCTCACTTGGCAACTGCTTAAATCTCAGTTACTCGTATTCGTGATCACGACGCCTTTCGCACCTCAAAAATTCTTCGTCATAACTTTCCCGGCCGACTAGATCAACCTCGCTTTCTTTGGAGCAGATTCGCAGAAAGCAACTTAATGTTTTGATTGTTGCTTGGTTTCCGGTGTATAATGGTGAATACATTTATCATCGATGTCAACAACTCGACGCGGCAGAAATCAAATTCAAATTTTTGAATGGCGGATAATGACTACCAAATCAAAAATAACTTAGGAATCAATGTCAAATTCGTTTCGGCTCCTTTAATAGACAGCAGCACCCAATGATAACAACAATTTAATTACTTTAATGATATCCTCTGTCTTCAAATACAAGTACTTTTTACGATCGTAAGTCCAATAGTGTTTTATTATTATTATTATCTGCTAAATATTCAGGTTGCAAAAACAGCCTGTGAGACCCGACAAAATTAACCCCTATTTTAAGGGAACAGAATGTAACCAAATATAAGTGGGGGGAACAAGGTTTAAGTTGCAACTGAAATGCAATTAATGTCTGAATCTAAAGTTACAAGTGCAACTGTCCTTAGTCAGCATCAAGTACTTTATAAAATGAGGATTCATCTCATATTTTACTCACGGCATCAGTTGCACTTGTATAATCATTTAATTAGTTTCTTGCTTTTGACGACTTTTGAAAGGAATCTTATACAGAAAAAAAAAAAAAGAAGACTAAATTCACTTCAATTCTTAACTCTTTGAGGATCACTGGTTGAGATGTGCAATCAAAAATTCCTTTTTTTTTCATAAATAAATTTCAATTTGCTGGGAGAAAATACTTTACTTCCATCAAACATTAACAGAGAGCACAGGTAACACAAGCGTGGGCTAGTTGTCCCTTGCAATCGGGTCCTCCCAGAACTATAAGAATGCAAGTTTTTTAAAGCTCATTAAATTTTTATGAACTTACAGTATTACTTTTTCATGCTGTTTTATTGGTAAGTTTGATTTTTAGCATTGCACTATTCAAAGGATAAGCTAATTATTCGCTTTAAGAAGCACAGTTAGTCTATGGAATAAATTAAACTGCATTAAGTACCATGATAAAAATAAGAGTGAACTTCGCAGCACACGAAAATAAGCAGAGCATTAAACAGCAAAATTATGCGAATTCATATTAAAAATTTAAATTTGACTATTATATTATAATTCTGACAAATTGTGATTTTTTTTTAAATGCATATAATTAGTCATGTTATTAGAGATGTGAAGAATTTCATTGCTTAAGAATTAGAAATATATCAAGGTTGGTTACGTTTCTTAATGAATGATTAAACTACTTGGAGAAATAGAAAAAGTATAGATAATAATTAATATTATTTATTTGATTTACTGTGCTTTATTTTTGCATGATTTTCGAATTAGTTCTAATACTTTGCTAAAATGTAAAATACCTGTATGAATCAAAGACATTCCATTTGTTAATCTTTGTTTCAATCACTTACATAATTTCTATATCAGTTAATAAAAGTTGTTTTCTACAATCTAAAATGCATTTAAGTTAACTTTCTCGAAATACGGGGTTATTCAAAATAATGCGTAACACTTTAAGATACAATAATAAAAAAACTCATTTTTAAACTTATACTTAACAGAACGGATTTAAAGTGAAAGAAATTCGATCTTTTTCAAATTATTCTTGACTGGTAGATCTAAGGAAGTTGTGGAGGGCGAAACTATTGAAATAAATATAAGGAAAAAAATTATTTTAATCAAGCTTTTATTTCAAGATTGACTAAAGGAAGTATAAAAATAATTTTTTATGTAAAATAATATATAATTTAGAAGAGCTTGAGGCATTTAACGAAAATACTTGCGTAATTACATATAAATTAAATACTATAGCTATTTAATTATATGTGAGATCAAAAGAAGTGTTAACCTGAATCTTTTATAAATTATACATTATTTTATATTCAAAAAAATTTCATATTTTTTAATCCATCTCTAAATAAAAGCTATATTTTAATATTTTTTTACTTATATTTAATTTCTTTTAATCTGGAAATTTAAGACAAAAAAAGAAGAAACCACGTGAGTTATACGAGTATAGAAAATCTTAACGTTTGTTAAGTGCAAGGCGTGGGTTCCCCTTCCCCTCACCCAAGTCTTTCACTGCTTAAGAATACTACAATATTATATTGTCGCTTAAGTCTTAAATGTATTCAATATTTCAGCCCAATCGGATGACAGGAAATGGGTTAAAATTCGAGTGCAAAGTGCAAGACCCGGGCCCATTCCCCATCCTCCATCCATACTCCATCACTGCTTAAGCGTACCATAGTATTGTATCGTCATCGGCATTATACGTATATGCATAAATTTCAGATCAATCGTATGACAAGAAATGGGTTAAAATTCGTATACAAACTTTGAACAGGATAGACATACACACATACATACAAATAAATATAGTATATTAAATAATAACTTGCAATTATTAAAAACGACATCTCGACAGGAAAAGACGTTTGCATCCTGAAATATCTGTGAACGAAAATGAAATCTATAATTTTAGTCTAATGTGCTCTTCGCAGACGTTTTAGTAAAGATAGTAGTCATTCTAACTAAAGTATTCGTAAGTGGCATCACCAATTTAAAGGAAAAGACTGCCAGGGAAGCCTCTTGTTAGTAATGAACTGGATTATCGTCTGAACATTGTCTGCGCGACTCTAGGAAGTCATATGGAGCATTTATAATGCAATTGAGTGGTGTTTTTTTTTCTTTTCATTTTAACCTTTCTCATAAGCATATGCTTAAAAATGAATTTATTATTCAGGGTACTCACGAAAGAACATCCCAGTTTTGAAGAGCTAATATAGCAAAACTATAGTAGCTTGGACAATTGTTTTGGACAAATTAAATAAAAAGCAACTCTTTGAAATTTATAAGAATATACATGTTTGACCACAATAAGAATCCGAACGATTTTGAGTCAATAATAGAACTCATCTAACAATTTTGTAGCGTGTTAGATATTACAGTTTGTAAGGCTGCAGTTTTTGTTCTGAATCAGTGGCCTCCAAGAAGTCCTGATTTAACTACCTGCAATTTTTTTCACATAACTACTTAAAGAATAAAATATTTCTTCGGCCAGCAAACATTGGCGAACTATATCATGAATAATTGTAACCATTCAACTGTTACAATGAATATAAGGTAAAAAGTATGGAACTAGTTCTACCATAGACTGGATATCATTTCTGTTTATAGTGGTGGTTACATTAAACATTAATAAACTGATAAGCTGTAAGTCATTATTTTAATTTAATATAGCCCGAAAAGGTTGTAACTTCTTTAATTTTGCAATTGTAACTCTTGAAAGTTGGGATATGTTTTTTGAACACCCTGTAGTATTTTAAAATACTGTACATCATTTTAAATAATCCTGTATATTTTTGATCAATTAATTCATTCTTTAAATGCGAAAAGGTTTTAACGCTTATATAAGCTGTTATTATTTTAAAATAACATCGAAATCAAGTATTCGAAAATGTGAAGGAATTATTATATAAATAAAGCTGATACATATCATATTCAACTTTGTATATTATTTACAAATATCGTGATTATACTAAATTAATTGTATTAGCACAATAAAGTACACCCTGCAGTAAATTCTTAAAAATAAAATAGCTCTCTATTATTGCATTATTTTATTCATTCGAAAGACATCTTTATTTTATGTCCTTAAAAGCCTTCACCTTTTTAAAAAAAATAATTTTATACGTTCGAAATTCCTGTCGAAATATAAATTATTTTTTCTCCAAATTTATACGAGGAAATTCAATTAAAGGTCGCAAGAAAAACAATTTTAGTGAAATTTAATTAGCTGATCAAACAAAACCAAAACTAATTTAATAAAAATTATGAGAATATATTTTCCCTTTCCTGTTTAATTGATTTCATCTCGATAAAGTAAAGTGTTCTTTTCGCTGTTTTTTTTTATTATTTTTATTCTACAAGGATATTTGATCTTTTCTTTTTTAATGTATATATATTTTATTTTGGTTAGTTAATCCTTCTATTATATTCTGGTAATAAAATACATTAACAAAAATGGTCTTTTTTCCCCCTACAGAGCAAATTTACTCTTCTCTTTATTCATAATAATTTGTCAATTGTTCTTTTTAAACAAATTTCAAAATGATTTCTAACTTGCTTTATTAGTGTACTGATGTATTCTCGAAAGAAATAGTACCTGAATTATACAATGGATTGTATTTTATTTTATTGTTTCTTCGATTTGATCTCAGAAGGTTTTTTTTTTTTTTTTTTTTTTTTGTTATATTTGTTTTTTTTTAAAATAAAATATCCGTGTGTGTGTATCTGCAACATAGATAACAAATTATATGTGATGTCTAGCTTTAATTTGTAACACTACCTTACAAAATTTATCTCTTTTGTGCACGTGTTATATAAAACTAAATAATTCATATAACATTAGTTGCAAGTATTTCAGCATGATTTTATTTTCTTCTATCATGAATGGATTTTATATAAATTGGGAAAAATCTTTCCTAGAATTCCCCCTCATTTAAAGATTTCTTCCTATGCAAAACATATAAAATTGTAAAAGTTTCTAGTTCTAGAACTTACTGATAAAATATATTTTCATCAATTGTTGAAACACACAAAAAATAAAATTGTTATTTTATATTTCCAGTGTTATTTCCTTCTTCCATTATTAATTGATATTTAAAGATTCACCAATCAACACAGTCTCTAATAAATTAAAACTAAGCAGTAACTCAACTTGAGTTTGTTATTGAGTTTATTAGGATATCAAAGAAATTTCATGCACTTGATATTTATAATCAAATCTATGTATTAATTTCTACTCACCTTTGAATCTAACGGTTACAGTGACTCTCTTCTGCAACAACGTCAGAAATTAAGATGCTTCACTTAACTAGCCAGAAGAGACGTCTTTTAAGCCTAGTTTACTAAAGCACAGCAGAAAGCAATCGGTCAACATTCTTCGAACCTACTGGTTCGAGGGTTCAAAACTCTCTCTCCCCCTCCAAAAGACACGGGGTAGAATAACATTCCCCGATCTTTCGGAGAAAATATCCAATCGCCAAAAGGTATAAACTGCTGCTAGGGAACTAGCTAGGTATTAAAATGTTGCGAACCAGTCAGGTTCGAGTCCTTAGTAGAACTTTAAATGAGGGTCCAATTTACTGACCCTTTGTAGATCCTTACTGTCTTTGATCCTGTGTAACTTAACTCAGCACTATTCTTATGACTTTATTGATAACTTTCGCTCATTCTCTCTACCATTAACAATAATATAAAATCCTTTCTGCATATAAATGTATCTTCTCAAACCTATTCACTACTCTTGAATAATTATATTTATCAACATAGGTCATGTTTCCTTCATTGGGAGAGGTTATCAATTCACACAATTTCACATTAAAGTTCCCAAGGTTTAGTTGAAAGGAAAAGCACAATAGAGCTCCACAATAAAATAAGCGCGATAAAATTTATCTTTATCACTAGCAATGAGCTTCTGAAAATTGGACTTTTACAAATTTAACGTAGCATTAGAAAGTAGTGAAATATTTCTGATTTACAATGTTTGGTTCAAAAGTAATGTCACCATAGCAATAAATATTTTTTTATTTTTTACCCGAATTTCTGAATCCGTTTTATACATGAAAGCCACATACATCCTCCAATTCATTATTCACTTTCCGACATTGACTCCAAGAGTCTGCGTAAACGCGTAATCAGTCAAGCAAAATCATGGAAGAAGAATTCTGGTATTTTTTGTCGACACCAGACTTTGATAACAGCTTTCCTCTCATTTTCAAACCAAAAAGTGATATCCCTAAAGGCAGAAGCATTCAACCTTTCACACTTTGAGGAACTCTTTGGGTTTACCCTTTTCTTGAAGGAACCTCTTAATCAAAGAGCAGAAAAAATAGGATATCAAAGCTTTATCCTACTCATATTTACCAAATATATCATTGCATCTTTATTTTATCCCAATTCAAATATCCTAGTAAGATAATGAATGTAAAGGTAGCTAATTTTCGTTTTTTGAGTTTCTAAAATATATTCTATGAATAATGAACAAAAGAAACAGTATTTCAAATTATAACAAATCAATAAAAAGAAAAAAATTGATGTCTTGGTGGTGATTGTTTTATATTGCAAAGTATTTTTTCTTCTGGAATAATTGTTGAAATTTGCAACCTGATCAATCCAATCTATTTCTGTATTTTGTTTTTGTCGCAGCACACAAAGAGAAAGATTTTTCTCATACATAGGCTAAAACAAAAGACATTAGATGTTTCACAGTTCTTCTGGAATTTTCTGGTTATTCTTTTCTAATGTCAATCCAAAAATGCATTATATCAACTTGACTAAATTTTAGTTTAACCTGATTGTTGGTCGATATATCAATTTGAGATACATTGACTGAGCCAAAGAAGGGAAACTAATATGTGACCTAATGTGTCTCGATTAATATATTTGAAGCACGTGACTCTTGCAAAATTTAAGATATTATTTTATCCATAAAATATTTATTTATATTTGTTTTTAAAAACGAAGTACCCTTAATAATTCGATCTTTTATAAAAATTAAAAGTTTTGACTCTTTAATTAAGCCAATTGTGATCCCTTGCAGAATCTCTGTTAAAGTTCCTGGGAACCCAGTTGAAGACCTCTGCCTTTAGTACTTTTCTATCTTTAGAAGTGGTGAAAGCCTCATGGGGTTATGTTGGGTACAATAACGTCTCGTTATTTCAATCGCACCTTCATGTGGCTCGCAATCTTCTTCAGTTCTCAACACACCAACGGCAACTGGGAACAAATTACACAAATGCATTACATATAAGATACAGGTAGCTTTCAGGTGTCAATTTAATTAAAATATACATAGATTTATTAACGATATATTTTTACTTTAGTTATTTCCATAATTTATGTGCTTACATTAAATGATTATTTTTGAAAATAAATTACATATAACAGTATAATATATTTATTTATTTTTGTGACTAAACTGCGATATAATAATTATCCTCCTCATTTAAAGTTATGTGACTGAGCTTGGTCAAATAAGGAAGAAAATGTTAAATGTGATATTATAATCTAAATGTTAAATGTGATATTATAATCTTAAATGTAACATTTTGAAATAATATGCTATTAGGATAGTATATAGTAAAGAAATTATATTCCATTATTAGTCCACCAGGAATGAAATTAAAATAACTGCTTAGAAATGTATTTTTCCTTTCAAATGAGGAAACAAAGTATCGGTATATACAAAAAGCATAAATATTTACAACAGATTTGTAAATTAACACACCCAAATATTTGTGTTAATCCAATTATTGACCGACTAACATTTTCAACTTATTTCTCTTATATATAGAATTGAAATTGTATATTTTATCCAAATCATAAACCTTATTTCGTAAATATTCTAGAAAATGTTTGAATGGACGCAAAGTAATAATATGCTTGTGAGAAGAGTGTAATTTTATTCTTATTTATCATACTTTATACCGAAAACAAAAAATTCACAATAACGAAAACTTCGCAACTTTTGCATTGCTATTTCGAAAAAAGGAGCTCACCCCAATTTAGGAAGTACAAACACTCATTTACTCTAAAAAAGAATAGTAACAGCTGTTAGAGTTAGCAATTTAGATATTCCGAGACAGATTTTTTTTTTTAAAAAAAAACTATTGATAAGAATTTTTACTGTATAATTTATTTCAAGAAAATGTTCATATTGTTAAATAAAATAAAAATATGAATTGTTCGTAGGAATGTATTCTATCATAATAATAATAGCTACGCGATGGAAATAATCACATCATTATTTTCATCCACAATCATATTTTCCTGTTTTTCTGTTTGAATGATAATACACTATTATAATTTGTCAAATACAACATTCCTTGTTCATTGTTAGGAAATAGGATAATATGTTTTTTAAAGTGCTGAGTTTCAAGATTTTAAAATTATATTTTTCTGCATATGTACGTAAATGTTTCATTCAATAATGTATTTATTTAATTTTTTTAATCTTCAATCGTTATTTAATAACTTATGCAAACGTGATTTTTTTTTTTTTTTTTGTTCTTTGAACGAATACAGTGCGACAAGTACAACAATTTGCAAATGATTTTATTCAAGAATAATAATATTTGAATATTAATTTGCTCACATTTTAATATTCCTTAAACTTCCTGTAATGTTACAAAAAATATACTTAGTTGAAACATTCTTCTATAAAAATGTTTTGAAGGCTTAAAATTTTTTTGCTAAATTTAAAAAAAAATTATTTTTGTCAATACCTATATGTATATATATTAATATATTTTCAATATATTCGCTTATATAAAAATATTTAAGTATGATTTTTTTAAGCTTATTTTATTTCAATTCCACTGCTATCAGCGAAAATTATATAATTTACTTTTTAAAGGAAATTTCATAAATTTGTCAACTTGTATAACTTCTTAATAATTCTTTTTGTAATTTCTAAGCGATCTATCAATTTCAATTTTGATTAAATTATTCGCCATTTCTTTTTGTTCTTACATAGATATTCTAATAATCTTTTGGTTCGCCTGAACCCGAGAATTCAGTAAATTAAGCAAAGGAATACTTAAATTTCCCTAGAGAAATAAACTTTTAACACCACAGAATTTAATTTCATTCCCAGCTTACAAGTAACGGGAACTTAAGAAGAAGAAAAAAAATGAAATAAAGGACCATGTTGCAATTAATATCCGCCATCGTCAAACGCGTTAGAGAACAAAAGGTTTTATCAAATAAAACAAAAAACAGAACATATATAGAGACAGCTGTTTCAAACTGTGTTTATTTAATCGTCTGTTAAAACCCTCGGGTTTTTCAGTTTCGTGTCGAGTTACTAACGATGTATTGTTATTTTAGGGAGAAAAAGAGCTTTGCTAGTTGCTTTTAAAGGAAGTAAAAGGTGTAATAACTATGAAAAATGTAGTGTAGTGGTGGAATTTGGGAACTTAATGATCATGCTGGCCTGAAGAAAATGATATGAAATAATTCTGTTTGTGGACCAACTCGAATTATGGTAAGCAGAAAAGAACTGGTAAGAGAAAATTTAATAAAATTTATATGTATGTTATATCGGTATCAGAATTCAATCCATTAAACATTTTTAAAAGAATATGTATATCTTATAGATTATACTATTAAAGCTGAAAAATTACTTAATAGTTAGAAATCAAAGGTTCTCAAACTTATTCTCCTCTCAATTTTGTGCGTATTTCTATTAAAACTGCATCTTCCCAAACTCAAACTACATTTTCAGATATAAACTATCTATATATTGTCACATAGAACGTACAGATAGATAAAATAAAGAGTTAAGAAAAAAAAATTAATCTCTACTCGTAAAATTGCAAATAAGATTATTCAGATGCAAGGCGTAACAATATGAAAATCAAACCTATCTCGACTTTGCTGCTTAGTGAGAGGTATACATAACTAGAAAAACTAGAGGATTACAGGTATACATTGAAAGGTATACACAGACAAACTAGAGGAGAGGTATACACAGAAACTGCAATTCGTTTCCGTTCATGTTTCTTTGCATAAATTTTCAGAAATAAATGTCAGTTCACAGGTACATTTCACTCGTCTGCAAAATCCAGAAACTAAGATGTTCTAATGTGAAAAACTGCACAATCGTGCTAACTGGATGCAGAGTTATTGCGACCTTGGAAATAGAAGTATAAATGAGTGCAACCTATAGATCGAAGTTTAATTTTATAAAGCGGCTATTGCCACCACGAAGGAGAAAACGAGTCGAGCTACAATATTAATTTAACTTCGTGTGGTTATAACACATATACCCATTTATTGTATTGTATCCTTAAAGCGAAGAAACTATTTATAAATATAAAATTTTTCTTTTTTTACATCGTAAAGGGATAATTCTATGTGTATCAGTATGATTTAGAAAACAAAATATAGAACATTTTCAATATAATAAAGGATAAAATGATTGATTCTACACAAAAGGGTTGCACTAAAATGTGCTATTTTTTATTTGCAAGTTCAGCCAGAAGGATATATATACTTTATTGATCGATATTTATCTATTTAGAAAAAAAATATTCCTAGCTTGAATTTCTTTCTGTAACATTTGGTAGATAGAGACTGCCCTAAGAATATAAATTCCACCAAAAATCTCATATCCTATGAGAGATTATATTCTTTATTAAATTGCTATTATTAGTTCACATTCTCCCTTTATATATCTTGTTCAAATTTTCAATTGTTAATAAAATACTTTTTATTCCTCCGCTCAAGTTCAAATACATTTTTTAAACTTGTAGTGGATGGCAATTGATGTTGATACAGTTTTTTCAAATATTAATTCATTAATTAAATTTAATTGGTAAAAATACAGTTCAGCCCAACCACTTTGCGCGATTTCAAGAATTGTCATACCTGGAATTTTTTTTTGGCTGAACTTTAAATCCGCGAAGAAGTACCAGGGCAGGCACATTTGTCAAAATTCCGCCAAATTATTTCTGTCGCCAAGGATGGTTGCGCTCAACTGCATTCTAACCATTTAATTCACCGGATGAACTAATTAATTTTAGTTTTATATGGGGAAAAAATTTGCCGCTTAATATTGTGATTCTGTCATATGTATATACATATTTATATTAATTGTAATTATTTCATAAAAAGTAACTAAAATCAAATTTTTCTTTGTTGACCTAAGAAGGAATTGACTTTTTTTTTTAAAAAAATTTTTTATATTACTTATTTTTAAGTAACGGTAAATAGCTTCCTGATGGATGGGTGAAATGTTTTTCATTTTGTAAAAGTATGTTTTTGTTTTACAACTATGTGAACATCACAATAACGCTAACAACATAAATTCACTGCAACATAACATAGCTTCATAATGAGAAACAACACGTGTAAATAGAAAAAAAAAATCAAACACTGTATAGAATTTTATACAGTACTTCAAAACGACTAATGCACTGCGTTTTTTACAGTAAATGGCTGCAGTTAATTTATATAATTTTGAAAATGATCTTGAAAAATAGAAAATAAGGCTATTTATGCAATCGCTTTAGTACTACTCTACACTTAACTTATATGTATTTAACATTGACGGAATAAGCAGAATAACTTCCCTCTTGTGAGAAGAGTAACTAGCGTTACGACGATAAACCATTCCGCTGTTGGGAGCATTTTCATCAGAGTTGTATATAGCTATGCTTGGTACTAAAAAAAGTTGAATATAATTTTGACTGTCTTATTATAAATGATCATATAAAAACATTTACTGTTTGTTCGCCAAATTCTTTTTTTTTTAAAAAAAAAAAGAAAAAAGAAAAGAAATGTGTGTGATGAATCTAGCAATCATATTTTTTGAAGCATTCACTATTTCTGAAATCGTGTTATACATAAAAATAATAGAGTCGATGTCTAGGTGTTTCGTACAAAGTAAAGCTCATCAGGATTACGAGAGTGGTTCAGAAAGTGTACGTGTTGAAAATGGGAAATAGGAATAAACTGACTCACTGTAGAATTTTCTAATGATCGTTTTTTAAGAAGTACTCGTATATAAGTATGACGTCCTTCGCGCATCCTTCAACATCGTTTCCATAACTTTTTATTTCGATAAAACCATCTTCTTCGGAGCAGATTTGGAGCTGATGAGCCAATGAGACTATGTTCATCTTCTTTGGAGCAGATTCACTAGGAGCAATATATTGTTAGAACATTTGCTTGGTTTTCGATGTGCAATGAGATAAATAAGTTTCATCAAAGTGGCAACTAGACGCAAAAAGACTTTCAACTCAACAGACCAACAGTCAAATTTATTTTGGAGGTGTTTAGCAAATGAATACTCTCAAAAATAACACCTACCTACTTTACAACGTCATGCGTAATCAAAAATAGGTATTTTTGGACCACTCTTTTGAATACGTATTACATTTTAGTGCATAATTTTGATTAAAAAGTGTTCGATAAAATTCGGAATACTTGAATTCTAAAAGCTCCGATTGATGCAGCTCCCCCATACATTCTTCAAATAGTTTTTCTAACTCCTGGTTTATGTTATGTATCTCATTTTTAAATTCATAAAACAAATTGGTGAGTTAAATTTGAACGAAAGTTGTAATACATATTCCGGTATTATACAGTAATATGAAAGTTGAGTTAACGTTTGAATGTTAGGTATGCTTGTTTTCTACTCGAAGTGAGTTTACCAAATGTAGGAAATGAAAATAAATATAAATAAAAATTTACGAGTATAAAATCATTTACAAACGTTTTTGTGAAATATTTTTACCCTTTTAAAAAACTGTTGAGTTTTAGCACTACCTTTACTTTATTGTAATGTTGAGAATGGATTAATACGATTTCGAATACTTATATTTTTCGATACATGTTGTACTTTTAGTGCAACTACGGTATATTCAATATATATACAGTATATATTACAGTACGATATATTGAAAAGTAAACTAAAATTCATAGCTATTATGTAATTGAATTGAATTTACGAAACAAAAGAAAAATAAATAAATAATCAATATATTGTTTATTTAAAATTTTTCATGAAAAATACCTTATATTAATAAAACGCAATCTTAACGCATCTTACCTAAAATAAGAAAGAAGAATGAAAATGTAGTAACAAAAACAAATGCCCGTTTTGTTTCGTGTACAGAAAACTCCAGCATCATAATAGGTTCCCAAAATTACTCTGGTGATGAAAGAAACATTTCCCATCAATTGAGTTTTTTCTGTAGGTGTAAATCACTAAATTACTTATTGCATAAGTAATAAATCAATATAAATAAAACTAAACGAGCTCTTTAAACACGGCCTAACAATAGCTTAAGCGATTTACTATAGAATATAAGATTTCACAAAATTTAAATTTACACTCAAGGGAAAAAAAATTTAATGTACATTTTTCTTAGCCTTTTTTAAAAGAATAATAGGGTCTCAAATTGTAATTTGATCATCAATTAGCACTTTGTGTCACTAAATATCAACAAATTGAGTTAATTTATAGTTTTCAATTTCTGGACCTTCCTACGTTCGTTCTCGAATTAGCTTATACATATAACAAGTCAATTGAAAAGTCCCCGGCCTAACACATAGATGGCGCTACTAGAATTAAATCCATATGTTTTTAGTTAGCCATAACCCTCAAAAGATGCGTGTATAAATTTGACAGCTGTCGGATTATTAGTTTGTGAATTATAGCATTTTGAGTAAAGCAACTTTTGTTATTGTGAAAAAAATGGATAAAAACTAATTTCGCGTGTTGATAAAATATTGCTTTTTGAAGGGAAAAAAAAAAACAGTTGGAGCAAAAACTTGGCTTGATGCCGAGTTTCCGGACACTGCCCCAGGAAAATCAACCATCAAGGATTGGTATGCTAAGTTTAGACGTGGTGAAAGGAGCACCGAAGATGGTGAACGCAGTGGACGCCCAAAAGAGGTTGTTACCGACGAAAACATTGAAAAAATCCACAAAATGATTTTGAATGACCATAAATTGAAATTGAATGAAATAGCAGACACTCTAAAGATATCAACTGAATGTGTACATCATATCATTCACGAATATTTGGGTATGAGAAAGCTCTGTGCAAAGTGGGTGCCGCGCGAGCTCACTTTTGACCAAAAACAACGACGAGTTGATGATTCGGAGCAGTGTTTGAAGATGATCAAGCGTAATAAACCCGAGTTTTTGCGTCGATATGTGACAATGGATGAAACATGGGTCCATCATTTCACTCCGAAGTCCAATCGACAGTCATCCGAGTGGACTGCACACGATGAACCCGCTCCAAAGCGTGGGAAAACGCAACAGTCGGCTGGCAAAATTATGGCGTTTGTATTTTGGGATGTGCATGGAATAATTTTCATTGACTACCTTGAAAAAGGAAGGACCATCAACGGAGACAGTTACATAGCGTTATTGGACCGTTTGAAGGACGAAATCGCCGAAAAACGGCCGCATTTGAAGAAAAAGAAAGTGCTGCTTCACAAGACAATGCACCGTGTCACAAGTCAGTGAAAACGATGGCAAAAATCCATGAATTGGGCTTCGAATTGCTTCCTCATCCACCGTATTCTCCAGATCTGGCCCCCAGCGACTATTTCCTGCTCTCAGATTTCAAAAGAATGCTCGCTGGGAAGAAATTTTCGTCGAATGAAGAGGTGATAGCCGAAACTGAGGCCTATTTTGAAGCACAGGATAAATCGTATTACAAAGATGGTATCGAAAAGTTGGAGGGTCGCTATAATGAGTGTATCACCCTTGAAGGGAATTATGTGGAATAAAAAAAACTAATTTTGCCCAAAAAAATGTGTTTTACATTGGAAGGCCGAGGACTTTTCAATTGACCTGTTATATATATAAAGATAGGTGAAATGAGTCCATTTTTATATTAGTATGTTATGAAATTCTTAGCAGAAGACGATCGGAGACGATTATGTTTTGAACAGCATTGCTTTAAAAACAGGATTATCGTAAGTCAACATAGTAACTATTACAGATTTCAGATTCAGGATAAGTTCTATTTTCACCAAATCACTTAGATTCAACTTACATAAAAGTATCACTTTCTATCAAACTGATTGACTGATATTATTAACATCGCACTAGAAGCTACACGAGGACTATTGGCGACGGACATTGTAATTTTAAATCTCGGTTGATTGACGAGGACGACACCTGAGATGACATCCTCTCTCATAATTTCCACACCTTGAAAATGTCAATGAGAGGTTTTTGAGAGCCCCGACAGATTAAGCCGCTACACAGCGGATCTTTTGTGGCATCAAGTTCGAATCCATGACTCACGGGCCGCGAGTCCGCGTCCGTGACCACTAGACTACCTTGGCCACTTCACTTTTTATCTAAATTAATTCATTATTCTATTAACCTGAAACTGAGGTTTATTGTTATTTTACCTCTCAATCTGAGAATCGTATGAATTAATGCAATTATATATAAAAAAAAATCTCATCAGATTCCATGCTGCAATCATATTTTTTAATATATTGAATTAATATATAATTAATCAATGACGGCGATTAGGAATTGAAAGTAAGGTATAAAAAGTTTATAAATATCAATAAATAACGGAGAAAGGGTTGGAGAGTGTAAGGGGGTAAACACCCACCCTCCCACACATACACACACAATTTAAGCTTGAATTGCTGAATGATAAGTTTTAGACGCTTTTTGAGCGAATCTGTAAAAGAAGTAAAAGTTGACAGTTTATACAAAATTTATGCAGTGGTTTGATTTTATTACAAAAGGTTTTTTTAATATTTTTCTGAAGTTTTTATTAATGTTAAACTTTATACCTCTCATCAAAAGAACAATATTATACAAGTACTGCAATTATATAAAACGATTTCTGAAAATCAAAAAAGATCAGTGACAATTTTCTCAAAAATACATAGCTTTTTGAAATTAAACACCAAAAAATAATATTCAGCCAAATTCCTACTAGTGAGAGCGGTGGAGCTTTACCAAATAGTTAGCTTCGTCACACGAGTTTAATAACCGAGCCAAGACGTAGGAATATAATAATCACGTCATAGAATTTTATGACAGATTTCCATTGAGCAAATTTCTTAAAAATAAAAAAAAATAAAGAAAAGATAATTAGGTGATTAGGTTAGTACAAATGTTTAACTTATTGCTTAGTATAATAAGGCTAAAATTGAATAAAAATTAAATTTCTGCTTAAAAAAATGAAGGGCGACCGCCTCCCTTCCTAATCATCGCCTCAGTTATTAATTTTTTTTTAAAAAAATTAAAGACGCTTATCTATTTTCAATACTTTTATATATCCAACACTTTATACGTAATGAAATTATCGAGTTACTTTATCGGTTATTCACTAAGGCGATTTATGTAATATCTCACAATTTGTTTTCTTAATTGCATTTCATTTCAATAAATTGATTTATTTAACAAGCGCTTGTCTGAGAGGCTTCCCCCGATTTTCTAGTTTTCTGAATGTTTCGGTAAGGTCTGATACAAATACACATTCAATTATTACAATTTTTACATAAAAGAATGAAAAAAAAATCTTTTAATAACAATTCTTATTTCGTGTTTAAGGAATCAACAATGATAAGAATAGAAGCGATTAATGAAAAATAAGTACTGAATCAATCCGTGTTCTTTTAATTACTAGAAGCATCTTAGAAGAAAGTAATTATAGAGTCTTAAAACCAGATAGCAAAATTTCTATTTCAGTCTATGAAACAACAAAGCCGAAGACATTTGTGTGTTCCTTTTCTTTTTCAGATATATTTTTATAAGCTGGAGAAGTTAATTAAATTTCAATTCTTCCACCGTATAAAATAATCTGATTAATGGCAATCCTTGAGAACTCATCAAAAAGTGATTTGCTAAATGTTATTCTACGAATGAATTTTTTTATTCATGTGTGGTAATACTTAAAAAAGTCTTTCCATAGAGCTCTTCGATTATATTTGTGAGCGAAAGCAAAAATTTGTTTACTACAATCATTGCTCAGATAAAAGATAATCATTAGCCATCATGAAATCATTTACATAGCAAATTTTTATATGAAAATTTTCGTGTAACAAAACTAATTTAATAGAAATTACTATGTAATGTTCTGATATTCTCTGAAAAAATGGTATTAATTATTGGTTCCGACAAAAAATTAACATTTGCATTCAGAACGAAAACATATTTTGAATTCGTCACACTTAATCAGCTTTAACTATATTAAACTATACAAAAACTACAAGAAAAAAAACTGAAAATTTATGTAGCAATTTCAAATTTTTTATCCCCCTTATGTTTCTTAACAATACCTATTTTACAAAATGACTTAAACTTTTTGAACAAAACTGTTCAAGAATTTCTTTACTCTTATACCATTTTTTATTTCAAATACTTCAAATTCATACAAA